>OY804602.1:46335031-46733574 GCA_963680895.1 Fragum sueziense | reverse complement strand
TAACCTCTTACCGAAATACTTGCTAATTTCTGAGACCCCATCACATTGAAAGGAGTGTGTTTCTTATGTAAATTGTCACCCATGTCACATTTTCCGAGAATTTTTGGAAATAGTTTCATAACTGCATTATATAAGTTCACAATTAGTATTTTCCATACCAAAATAATCAACAAGAGGGCCAGAATGGCCCTAATTCGCCCATATGATATCTTTTTAACATCTAATGAGTCTAGTACGTCACATAAAATTTTGTCTGATAAGCCCCACCTCTCCCAATTTAAACCATTACCAAATAACAAAATTTTAAGCTAGTCCAAATTGAAATAAGTTCCAGACAATAATTTCAAAGTGATGAAATTTCAAAATTTTACATGGTTTGGAGTACAAAACATTGTGGGAAATGGAGAAATTGCTTGTCACAAGCAATTTCTTCATTTACCACAATGTTTTCCAAAGCATTATCTTGTACAGCATCAAAAGGTGTCATTATGTGATGGTACTGGGTTCATGCATTGCTCCCATCTTTATATTAATCATACTCTCAACTACTAGTTTTGAAAGTGTAAATCAAGGAATATTCTTGCCATGTTTACCCAAATTGGTCCAGCGATTTTTAAAATTAAGAGAACAAAAGACCATGCACACCATGGATTTCTTGTATTTCTCTCATCTTACTTAGTCTTCTTCCTGCTGCATTACGGCGGACAAGTGCATCGCGTACCAGATTACGCCAATATAGCAGATCTTTATTTAGTCTACCTCTGTTTCTCTTTCAAGTTGGTTTCCAGCACAATGTCACATGATTGAGCAAAATACTCACTTTAACCCTCATCCTACCAACATATTTTACATACACATCCTACCAACTGGGGTCCATTTGGACCCCACATGTAATTTTTAAATTCATGACAAAAATAAGTTTCACAAACGACATATTTTTTGTTTAAATGTTATATTGGTTACTAACAAATGATAATAGCACAAAAACATACGGAAATGAAAAATTAGAAGGCCCTAAAGGGCTTAAATCGCTCCATAGGCATGTATTCATTATACTACATTATGCAATTTTTGCATAAAATTCAAGGGCACATAACTTATGATCTAAGATTTCGATTAAGCTGAAAATTGCACTCAGGCAAGATATCATAGTCACCAACATTCTGTTCACGTTTTGTTTTGATTAGTCAAAATTTGATGATGTGAGAGTAAAATAATAACAAGAGGACCATGATGATCCTATATTGCTCACCTGAACCAAGATGACATGAGCCACAGTTTTGTTCAAATCAATTATATGTGACTTTAAGACTGAAAACAAACCTATGGTCAACAATATTGTGTCCAAATTTTGTCTCGTTTTGTCGCTATTTGTGGTTGTTAGAGTAAAAACAGTCGAAAACGGCAAATTTGTCAATTTGAAGGGCTCAACAAACTCAGCAAATTCTACTCTGATTAAGCTGAAATTCAAACTGGTGCAAGATCTTATGATCAGCAACATTGTGTCCAAATTTCGTCTTGATTGGTCAACAATTGTAGATGCTAAAGTGTAAACAAACTAAAAAACAATCGAAAACATCAATTTTGTCAATTTCAAGGGCATATAACTCACAACTTTCTAGTCCGATGAGACCGCAGTTCAAGCTCATCCAAGAAATTGTGGTCATCAACATTGTGTCCAAGTTTTGTATTAATAGGTAAATAATTGTAGATTCTAGAGTGTAAAACAAGTCGAAAACAATAAAAACTAGACAGTCCTGGCGGCCTGGAAGCGCTCCACAGGCCTGATTGTTTGTCTTGTTGAATGCAATTTCAAAGATTCAGGCTGCACAAACAAGCAAATGCATGACCAAGCTGAAAATTACAAGCAAGTAAGATCGTATGGTCAGTAAGATTTCTGTGAAAGTTCTGTATTGATTAGTTAATACTAATAGTTGTAAAAGAGCAAATAAAGCCGAAAATGGCAATTTTGTCCATAACAAGGGCACAAAACTCATATAAAATTCAGATCAAGCTGAAAATTACACCAAGGCAAGATCTTATAGTCACCAACATTCTGTCCTAATTTTGTCTTGATTGGTCAATATTTTTGTAGTTGCTAGAGTGAAAGCAATGTCAAAATAGAGCCTGAAATGCCAATTTTGTCAATTTCAAGGGCACATAACTCATGACGTAAAATTCAGATCAGGCTGAAAATTATACCAAGGCAAGATCTTATAGTCTCCAACATTCTGTACAAGTTTTGTCTTGATTGATCAATATTTGTAGTTGCTAGAGTGAAAACAAAGTCAAAATAGAGCCGAAAATGGCAATTTTGTCAATTTCAAGGGCACATAACTCATGATGTGAAATTAAGATCAAGCTGAAAATTAAACCAAAGCAAGATCTAAGAGTCACCTACATTCTGTCTCAGTTTTGTCTTGATTGGTCAATATTTGTAGTTGCTAGAGTGAAACCAATGTCAAAATAGAGCCGCAAATGGCAATTTTGTCAATTTCAAGGGCACATAACTCATGATGTTAAGATCAGATCAAGCTGAAAATTATACCAAAGCAAGATCTTAGAGTCACCAACATTCTGTACAAGTATTGTCTAGATTGGTCAATATTTGTATTTGCTAGAATGAAAACAAAGTCAAAAAGAGCCGAAAATGCCAATTTTGTCAATTTCAAGGGCACATAACTCATGATGTAAAATTCAGATCAAGCTGAAAATTATACAAAGGCAAGATCTTATAGTCACCAACATTCTATAATAGTTTTGTCTTGAATGGTACATATTTGTTGATTTAAGAGTAAAATTTAAGTCAAAACCAGCTATTTCTGACATTCAAGGGCAGATAACTCAGGTTATTCTGATTCAATCCAAATTCTTTGAAGGAATCTGAGAGAGGGCCACCCAAGGATCATTCTTGTGAAGTTTGATTGAAATCCATCTGGTAGTTTCTGAGAAGAAGATTTTTAAAGAAAAAGTTTACGGACGGACGGACGCACGGACGGACGGACGCACGACGGACACACCACCATGACAATAGCCCGCTGGCCTGTCGGCCAGTGGAGCTAAAAACAGGAATTTTGTCAAATTCAAAAGCGTATAACTCATAACCTTTTGATCTGATCAATCTGAAAATCAAACTCATACATGATCTTATAGTCCGTAACATCGTGAGTTTCTGTCTTGATTGGTCAATAACAGTTACTGTAGATGCTAGAGTGTAAACAAAGTCGAAAACATCAATTTTGTCAAATTCAAGGGCTATAACTCAGCAATTTTTTATCTAATCAATCTGAAAGTCGGATTCATTCGAGATCATATAGTCCCTAACATTGTCTCAAAGTTTTGTCTTGATTGGTCAATATTTGTAGATGCTAGAGTGTAAACAAAGTCGAAAACGGTCGAAAATGGCAATTTTGTCAATTTCAAGGGCACATAACTCAAGACCTTCTGGTCCGATCAGACTGAAAATCGAACTCATCCGAGATCTTATGGTCACCAACATTGTGTTAAAGTTTTTACTTGATTGATCAATAATTGTAGGTACTAGAGTGTAAACAATGTCAAAACTAGCTATTTTTCGCATTCAAGGGCAGATAACTCTGGACATTATAGTTCGATCTGATCCATAATCGAACTCATCCGAGATCTTATGGGCATTCATGTTTTGACCAGGTTTGGTCAAGATTGGCTTATATTTGTAGATGCTAAAGTGTAAACACGAAATTGTGGACGGACAGACGGACAGACAGACAGACAGACAGACGGACGACGGACAAAAAGTGACCACAATAGCTCACCTTGAGCACTTCGTGCTCAGGTGAGCTGAAACTAGAAGACCTGAAGGTCTTGAGTTGCTCCACAGGCCTGAGTTTCATGTAATATTTAATCCAAGATTAGATTAGATTGTTCAATGCTTGTGTTTCATAGAGCAAAAAGAAAGTTACAAAACTAGATTGTTCAAAATGTTTTGTTCTTGAAGCAAAGAAAGTAAAACTTTATGTTTGCCATTTGAGAAAGGGTAAAAGGACTAAGAACATTCCAGCTTTGGATGATACTAGCAATTAAAATTTTCCATCTTCCAAACAGATCTAAATTGACAGACCATTGATTACTCCAAAATATTTCATATTTCTAAAAATAGATTTTGAGCTAAAAATAGAATTGGAGTACCATATTCCAAAATTAATGCAAATGGCTGATGAAACCTGAATTTCTTGTCATATCAAGTTTTGACTAAATTTTTCAAAACTTGTTGCTCTTAAAGCAATTACAAAATAACTAGAAAACTGAAAACACACTCGTATAAGATCAATTGGTTACCAAGCTTTGTCTTTAATAGAGTGAGTTTGGCTGTTAGAGTGAGAAAAAAGTCACAATTAGCAATTTTGTCAAATTGAAAGGCATATAACTGATGATTTTATATTCCTATCTAGCTAGGAATCACACTTAAGCAAGATCTTAACTTCACCTACATCTTGTTTAAGTTTTGACTTGATTGTTCAATATTTGTGGATGTAAAGAGTGTAAAATCAAAGTCGAAAACAGCAATTTTGTCAAATTCAAGGGCAGAAAAATCATGATTTAAGATTCCTATGAAGCTGAAAATTACAAACATGCAAGATCTTATGGCCAGAAAGATTACATGAAAGTTTCGTGTTGATTGGTGGATATTTATGGTTGTTTGAGTAAAAATAAGGTCAAAAATGGTAATTTTGCCAATTTCAAGGGCACATAACTCAAGACATAATATTCAGATCAAGCTGAAAATTGCACTCAGGCAAGATCTTATCAGCACCAACATTCTGACCTAGTTTTGTCTTGATTGATAAATATTTGTAGTGGCTAGAGTGAAAACAAAGTCAAAACAGCCATTTTATAATTCAAGGGCAGATAACTCCAGACTTTCTGGTTCAATCAGAATGAAATTTAGGAATCTGATAGAGGACCACCTAGGGATCATTCCTGTGAAGTTTGATTGAAATCCATCATGTGGTTTCTGAGGAGAAGATTTTTAAAGAAAAAGTTGACGACCGGACGGACGGACGGACGCACGGACGGACGCACGCACGACGGACACAGCGCCATGACAATAGCCCGCTGGCCTGAAGGCCAGTGGAGCTAAAAATTAGTCAAACCCGCAATTTTGGACAATCAAGGGCAGATAACTCTGGTATTTTTTGTTAAATCAAAGTTCCTTGAAGAAATCTTAGAGAGGGTCGCCCAAGGATTATTCCTGTGAAGTTTGGTTGAAATGCATCCAGTGGTTTTTTAGATGAAGATTTTTTTCTAATTTTTTTTAAATAAGTTTAAATAGTTGTAATAAAGAGTAATTATAGTGGGGTCCAAACGGACTCCAGCAAAAAAATCAATATTTCAAAGTCAAATTATGCAAAATTCTAAAAACGTTGCGTGACATGAAGAAGGTTGTGGTCGACCAACAAACTCCTAAAATTTGGACACCAGAGTGAATGCAGTAAATATATGACACGCAAAAAAATGACGCGTGGGGTCAGATTGACCCCAGTTGGTAGGATGAGGGTTAAATATTGTGGCTCAGTATCTAGGGTTGATCTCTCATCAGTGAACTACCACATTATCTTATTCGAGCCTCCAGCTGCATTTTCACATTGATGATTCACATCCCCTGGTCAGAGACAAACAAGAGGGCCATGATGACCCTGTATCCCTCCACTAGTTTTAGACTTTAGACTTTTTAGAATAGAAAATTAATTCAATTCCAGGAATACAATAGAGGTCTATCCAAAGAAGAATCATGCTATACCATAATGATATCCAATAAGTGGTTATGGATGAGAAATGTGCTTAAAATTTTCTTAAAATTACACTATGTTTCAATTATAGCTAAAAATAAGCCCATGCAGCCCACATATTTTTCATCCAATCGATTTTTTTTAAAGAATCTAATGAACTAACTGTGCATTGAACATTTATGTCTACATAATGTCAAAACAAACTTACCTAAAAAGGCCACACCAAACAGCACATGAAATAGACAAAATAAAAAAATATGTTAGCAATAAACCAAAATTTTAATAACATCATATAAATAAAAAATATACATTTGAATTATAGCTCACAAAAAATGATCTGGCTGAGCATCTCTAGCTATTGGCTAGGGATGCTATGCCAGGTCTAAGTTATCGTGAGTTAAACAAGAGTAATACAAATTTTTCTAAAACCACAAATGTTGGCAATTATAACAATGTTAAATCTTGTATAATAGAGTGAAGACGGGTAATTTCGACACCTTAAGACCAAATGAGCAAAAAAAAGTTGTGGCAAAATATTCCGGAGAATAAACATTTATCAAAACGGAAGTTGGCTTGATTTTTTTCATTTGCAAAAAACGCCGCCCGAATACGATATTGTCGTTGTCGTCTTTTTTCCGTTAAATCGTGAGACCCATCGTAGTATAAATTCGACACCTTGCGGGTAAATTCGACACCCCAAGAATTTGTATCAGAAAATAATCAGAAAACGATGTTAATATCTCTTATAAACTGCAAATCAGGTGAATATATTGATTACAACGATGCACTTGATTTTTCTTCATTGAGATTTTCATTCTCACCCACGATTCGGAGACAGAGATCAATTTGCTAAATGTGATTTTTTTTAAATGTTCATCTGCGCAAAGTCATTTCCTAAACCATAAATATTCCCTTAAAGCATCTACGAAATATTCCTTCTTCATTCAAAACACCGCGGTCGCCAAACCACAATGTTTAGAAAGTTAATTGTCTCCTCGAATGAAATGTAAAAGTAATACCTTGTCGCTGAAATATTCCAATTTATGGTTCAATTAATCCATGACCAAATTTATCTTAACTTAACATGGCGCACAACCCGAAATTTCAACAACTGTTCCCTTTTAAGTACTGATTTCTATTTTCGGAAACTGTTCAATAACAGGTGTTCCGCGCGCGGCTTCGCGGCTTTGTTTGATGTTTTAAACTCTCCCTCAGACAGTTAGTGGTATGACGATTGTATGACGTCATTTTGTTCCGACAAAGGAATGAGAAATCAGCACGTGGAAATCCCTGTCAATCAAGCATATGAATGATCGAATGGGTGGAGACTGACAAACTGTTCTGACCAATCAATTAAACACAATTTACTCAGTAGATTTACATGGCGTTGCCACGTGAATTAAAAGAACCGCATTCGGTTGTTTTGATAGTCGCTAAATAAGGAATTTGTGCACCTTCAAACAAAGGTCAAATTTTCGAGTGATATTTAATTTCCATGCCTTGGATTGTTAACTACTGTGGTGGATTAATTTAATAAGGATGTTTCTTACAAAGTAAGACTCGCCATATTTAATATATTCATCTACTACCGTCGAGAACTTTGACTGACCTCAGAATATGGATCTTATGGAACAGTTTTCCGCGTGAAACGTTTCAGATGCAAATTGATGTGGAATTTGTTAATAATACGTATATTTAGATCAAAATTGTTTGTTGGTTGATGAAAAGGGCATCAACGCCATTTCTACTGTTCAAAATAAGCGCAACAACCAAACTGTAGTCTGTTTCTGTCGATGTAGGAACATTTAAATTCAAACAATTAATCACGTTTTAGGGCATGTCGAAATTATACGATCTTGAAATATTTTGTTGTATAAATTCGACACCCTTTCTCAAGTTGAAAATAAAACAGAGAGATGCTTTTTATCAAATAATTTATGAAAATATATACATTTCCAGCATAGTATTGAAACATTTATCATATAAAAATGATTTTCATAATTTTTCAAATGTCTTTGTTTAGATCCACTTTCTTATGGTAACGGCCATTTTTGCCTATCAGAAAATTCGACTACATTTTTCTTCCGCGATTTTTTTTGGGGAAGGGTGGGTGTTTGGAGGACAGGAACTATTTTTATACGTCAGTTATTGCCCCGACATAAGGTGTTCAGTATTGGAATGCTATTATCACGATTTGTGTTTCATATATTGTAAAAATTATAGAAGGGTGTCGAATTTTGACGACTGTCGAATTTACCCGAGTTTACTCTACAACTACAAGACTTTGCACCCATCTACTCATATGGGTATATAACAGAAGGAAGCCTAAAACTATCTGAATTTCAAATGTCACATGCACAACTAGGCATCAATGGAATTCAAATTTGCATTTTGGAAGTTATTCTGATGGATTGACTTTAAGGAGTTGTGTACACAAGCAATTGCCAAATTGGGCAGTTGTTTTCCCAATTCAAGGGCAGGTAATTCAAGAATTACAGGAGCTATCAGAATTTCATGCGAAACTAATTTAGACACTAAGGAGATAATAAATAAATTGTGGAAAGTTTACTATTTTGCTGATTGGGAGTGTAACACGGCTAA
This sequence comes from Fragum sueziense, assembly GCA_963680895.1. Lineage (NCBI taxonomy): Eukaryota > Metazoa > Mollusca > Bivalvia > Cardiida > Cardiidae > Fragum > Fragum sueziense. The sequence continues at coordinate 46,725,205 of OY804602.1, read as the reverse complement.
AAAAGTTCAAGAACACATTTCTAGTTCTAGAACTGTTCTAGAACATTCTAGAATGTTAAATGGCACTTCAAGAACTGTTCTAGAACAGTTCTAGAAGTGCTATTTAACATTCTAGAACAGTTCTTTAACTTAAATGAAATTTTCCCAGAGGGAAGACTGAAGATGTACATAGAAGAAATCGGTAGAGGATGGGAAGAAAGACAGACAGACAGTCAGACAAATTCAAGAGCAGATAATTCAAGAACGGCAAGGATAATCTGAAATTGGAAGAGGTATGAACAATATAAGACATCATAGAGATTGATCTAAGGTAGTCAATCCCTAATGAGACTCTCATTATATCGGAATCATTCAAGCGACATTGAAAACATTTGGCGTGGAACTTTCCACCACCGAACGTGTAAGACCACGCTCCAAAAGGTTCAGATACGTAATAATGTCGCTCAAAAAAATCTTATGTTTTATGAATCAAAAAATGGCCACATTATAGGTATTCTAACTTAAGCCATTCTTAAACGACAAGATGCAACAGTAGTCTAATTTAACCCTTTCACTGCCAAATATTTTTTTCGGACATGTTTCTCACTGCTGAATTAATTCGAAGAAATTTCCAAGAATCGATACCCTGTTCACAAAAAACATGCATAACTTTTGACTCATTTGATGGATTCCTTTCAAATTTTCAACACATACAGACAAATTAAGCACCTATACGTGACCAAAATTTAAAGGTAATTTATGAAATGATAATATTTTTTTCTTTTTTATGTTGTTGGTACTCATATATTTCGTCCCCATAAATTTGTCGACAAAAGTCGCCTATGGCAGGGACCCCCTATAGTCGACAAAAGTCGCCTATGGCAGTGAAAGGGTTAAAGCTTTTGGTATAAACACACATTATTTTGTCATCTTCAACTCATTTTCAACCCTTTCCCAAAGGTCATATTGTCAGGATGGTACAATTTGAAAGTTGCTGGAGACCAGAAAATGCATTTTACAATAGGTAAAATTTGTGAATGATATATCATAGAAATCACTGCGGCAAAAGCAGAAAATGCTGGTTATCAGCATTTTCTTCTTTTGGCTCAATGATTTCCCAAGCCTTTTGTATTTGGGATGTAAAACCAGGTCTTGTTTGGTAAAGGGTTAAATTAGAATAGTCTAATATTTTGCAGTTAGGGAGAGGGTTAATGTAGATAATAATGAGACAATTATGACCAAAATAGAAAGCTAATATCAATTCATATGGAATAGATAGACATCTATAAAATCCCCAAAGCCCATTACAGATCTATATTTGCTTCAATATTACTCCATTTATTTTATAAGTCAAGGTTAAAACATTGAACTGTCTTATCCAATTACCAGAGGGAAATATCCACAGAATTATTCAGAAGTCATTTTCAATTGAATGAAATGTTGCATTGTTTCAGGTCTTTTGGGGTAGAAAAAATAGTGGCTAATGAAAAAATTGCTTGTCACAAGCAATTTCTTCATTATCCACAATGTCTCCGAAAACAAGATAACATATATAGCCAAAAGATGTTGTTATGTGGAAATGCCAAAATGGGTTAACCATATCCAAGACAACATAATTCTAAGAAGGGCCTTTTCCCCTTTTTCCTCAATGTTTTCAAAAGCCCTTTGTATATGGGACGTTAAAACCAGGCTCACATCAAGAAATGAGAGCTAAATAGGGAATGATTTTATCCAGCTGACCATGACGTAATTTTAGACAAACAAATAATATTTCGTAGATGTTCAGTGTTTCTTTTTTATTTTGGGGGAAGGTGGTCAGGGCCCATAGGTGGGGGAAAATTTGCGTGTGAACGCCCAAAAAGGGGAAATTTCAATACATGCTTATTCTCTCAAATAGTGTTTTAAATGCATTTAACTTGCTTTTATATCATAATGGGACATTCAAACATCCATTTGAACTGTTAAAGATGCCTAGAATCTAAATATGATTTGGATTTTTCTTTGCAACAGAAAATCTAGATCCAGGAGGGGAAAATTTTACTGAAATGGGGGAAAAAAGTATATTCTCCAGAGAGGGGAAAGGGGCCCAATAACGACCGTTTTTTTAGGAAAAAAAATCACTGGTGTTGTTATAAAATCTCGTAACTACAGCTTGAATCAAGCTGTAGTTACGAGACTTTATAACAACACCGATGGTTTATCATGTAATAGTAAACCAATTTTGTTTTTAGCACAAAATTCATTGCTATTCTAAATAGCGTAAAATAGATTTATTGGCGTTTAGACGCCTCTCTCTTTGTCCAGAACAAATACTTCCTGAATCACGTAAAATACCGATAAACACCTATATTAACCCTTTCCCGAACAGAAAAATATTGGACCATTCAAAATTCAAAGATGTTGCAGACGACAATTTCAAGTGAATGAAATTTAAAATATTTTGGTCTTTTGGAAGAAAACTTGTGGGAAATGAAGAAATTGCTTGCCACAAGCAATTTCTTCATTTTCCACAATGTTTTCCAAAGCCCTTTTCTTTGGGGAGAGTCAAAAGAAATCAAAAGAAATCAATGTGTGGTAATGGGTTAACCCTTTCCCAAACAGAAAAAAATTTGGACCACTCAAATTTGAAAGCTGCAGCAGACAACAAAATGGTGTTGAAATAGAGTGACTGTACATTTTGTGAACAATATAATTGCACAACAAATATTGAGGCAAAAGAAGAAAATGCTGGTCATCAGCATTTTCATCTTTTGCCTCAATGTTTGCCAGTCTTTTACAGAAAGTATGTAAAAACCAGGTTTGTTTGGGAAAAGGTAAAACAAATAAATCTAATGATTTTTATTTGAATCTTTTGTAAAATGTTTAAACACATTCTCACTAACTCTAAGTGCAGGGCGCATCACTTTTACAAATATACCTAATTTATATCTGCAAATAAAGCTTTCAAAAGTCTTTTCAGTTCATTCTTTGACAAATAATTGCTTCCTGAATCCCATATTGTCGCTTTTCAATGAAAACCCTATGACTGCAGCTTGCTTTGAGCTGTAGTTACAAGGTTTTTGTTGAAAAGTAACAATATGCTCAATTATTACAGCCATTCATTAATCATGATAAATAAATAAGCCCAGTTGTATTTGTGTTATTGATATAGTCCTATTTCTTTTTGTCTTTTATTTTCCACAAGAAAGTTCAAACACTTACGTTCAAAGATAATTTTTGCAGAAGAGAAGCAATTTTAAAGAGCTCTGTCAATTATACTTTGTCTTTGTCAAGACTTAGCATGTTATTGTGCTTGAAATGTGTTGCAATGAAACTATTCATTAATCATTTTGTGAAATCCAAAACAAGGGAAATAAGCATGTAAGGTACCACATCAAATTGAGTTGTCTCCCTTATTACAATAAGAAATAAACTCTTTCCAAAATAATCACAGGTTTTGATTACTTCAAATAAGGATTCTCTCGTAACCATTGTAGGTAAATACATGTAATGAAGTAATGTTAAATAGTCTCTTTCCTTTCCTGAATGTATTTTCTTTCTTGGTTACGACATCCAATGTTTTCCCAAGCCTTTTCTAATAGAGATTTCAAAACCATGTCTTTTTTGGGAAAGGGTTAAGTACAAAGTTATTCACTTACCATAATTCATGTCATTCAGAAACATGATTTCCAGAGATCATCCTAGAATTTGATATTTAATTTGATGTCAACAATTAGATTATATTTTATATACAAATCAGCGTTACAGCAATAATTGTTAGACAACCCACTCCTTTAGAAAGCTAAATATGTTTCCTTGAACCCTTTCCAAGATTACAAGATTTTAAGGAAGTCTACCCGTAATCATCTTCGCAAGCCAAGGGTTACTACCTCCACTTTGTTCCTTACGAACCCTTGGCCGCTCGCTTCTATTGAAATCGAAAGTACCACCATGCCACCTTTCGGCAATAAAGAGTCGTGGCCCTTTGCAGTTGCTATTTCTGGCCAATCAAAAGCCTCGTACTAAAACGTGTTAGGCGATGCATCAAATACGGATATCGATTTTCACGTCAGCCCTGACGTTTTCGTTTTGACAAAGAGGGCTTGTTTAGTGTGTTTTGATTGGATAATGGGAAAGTTATCGCGTCCAATGAAATCGCACGGTGGTACTTTCGATTTCCATAGAGGCGAGCGGCCAAGGGTTTGTAAGGAACAAAGTGGAGGTAGTAACCCTTGGCTTGCGAAGATGACCCGTAATGAGATTCGCACCACATCTGAATTATACGGGCCCGGTCAAAAACATTTGGCAGTGGATACGTTACAACACCGCTTGAAGAAAGTCATTAATGTTTTATGAATCTCAAAATGGCCACATTACAGGCATTCTTTAAGTAACCTAAAACATGTCCATACTCAAAGATGATGCAGATGACAAGTTCGAGTGAATTCAATTTTACATGTTTTGTGTGTGTGTGGGGGGGGGGGGGGGGGGGGGGCTGAAGAAATTGCTTATCACATTATTTCTTATGGCAGATAGCCAAGTTATAAAAGCTAAACGTGTATTTAACTATGTACTCAAACGCCTAAATGAACTTTTACCTATGTCTCATAAACTGTTCTTTAAAATTTTTGATAGTAAAATTAGTCCCTTGCTCTTTTATGGCTGTGAGCTATGGGGAATAGATCAGCATGATTGTATTGAACGATTTCATCGCTACGTCTGTAGACGATTTATGAACGCCCCCCAAAGAGCATGCAATGCGGCAATTATTGGCGATACAGGACGATTTCCGCTCTACATTACTACACAAAAACGATCAATAAAATTTTGGCTAAGAATTCTTAACTGTGATGAGAATAGATACATTAGGAAATGCTATAACATGCTTAAACATTTCGACGAAATTGGCCATAAAAATTGGGTATCAAAAGTAAGGATTAATCTCTATGAAAACGGGTTTGGATATATATGGGAAAATCAAGGTACAAATAATGTTAATCAATTTTTGACTAGTTACACCAATAGATTAAAAGACCAATACATACAAACATGGCATCTTGAATGTGAACAAAATAAAAAGCTGAATACATATTTGAATTATAAACAAGATTTTGGTTTCGAGATATATCTTGACAGAATGGATTTGGTGAAATTTAGAAAAAGCCTTGTCCAATTTAGAACTTCATCACACTCTTTAATGATCGAGAAAGGTCGACATATAGGATTACCATCAAATGAGAGAACATGCTTATTCTGCGATGAACAAGAAAACGAATATCACTTTCTGTTAATTTGCCATTTTTATTCCGACCTTCGTGAAAAATATTTACCAAAAAAGTTTATTAAAAACCCATCACAGATTAAATTTAATATTTTGTTATCAAGCAAGAAAACAAGCGAAATACGAGCCCTCGCAATGTTCATTTATTATGCTTTCAAAAAAAGATATGATGCCTTAAACACTAATTAACAATTAATATGACACATAGAAGCCAACCTGACTTGGATCTATTTTGTATTATTTCGTCAAAACGAGAAACGAGAATCACAGCATTTGGTCATTAAATTGTTGTCCAGGTATTGAGTTGCTACAATGTTTAAATTTTCATGTATTGTTTGCTCACTCTTTATAAATGTACTTTAATATGTATGTATTGTGGGTAGTGTTGTAAAATCGGACTCAAAACATAATCGATAATCGAATTGAAACGGGAAGTGGTTTCGATTCAATTATCGATTAATAATCGAAACTTCATTTTCTGTAATAAAACACTTTTGTGTTGATGGGTGTCAAAAAATCTAAAGTTTGTTACGCTGACAACAATAATGGTAAGTCTCTAGCAAAAGAAAGGTGCAAGCCAACAGATTTTGTCTTCGATTTCATTGATTTTATTAAAGTTATACTATATTCACTTGAGCTTTGGTTTCCTACATAAGTATTTCTTTCAATGTGTGTGTGGGGGGTGGGTGGAGGGTAAGGGTCTTCCACAAGCCATCCAGACGGAACAAAGTTATAATGTACTTCATAATTTTGATTTGTAGCCAAATTTCAAATTAATTTTTTTCCACTTAAACAAAAGTCTGCAATAAGTGTCTGCGTTTTAGTCCCATCCATTTACTCTAGTCCTTACTCAAAGAACAGCTGGGCAATTTTTAGTATTTTAACTTCAGAGTTAAGGAGTTGGAGATAAATGGTGCAGGTATCAAAAATCCAAATCTCTTTCCCAAATTCATATCATCTGTCTAAAATAAAGTGTATTGGTGGCAAAACCGTATTTTTTCGTATCCGGATTTAGGCATATGTCCGGTAACTGGTACACTTGATCACGAATAGAGGTTCTTTAACCCTTTCCCAAACGACAAAATTTTAGGGTGATCGACTTCAAAAACTGCCACAAATGGCAAAATAGATGTTATAAAAGATAGGATTTGTGTAAAATATGGCACAGAAAATATTGAGACAAAAGGAGAAACTGCTGGTTATCAGCAGTTCCTTCTTTTGTTTCAATGTTTTCCCAAACCTTTTCTATTAGGGACGTCAAAACCAGGTCTTGTTTGGTAATGGGTTAAAAAGCTCTATTTAGACTCTTTTGTTTGTTTTAAATGTCATAAAATGAAATGAGTGGTCTGCTTTGAAATGAAATGGCTTTATTTGCCCATTTTTCTTCTGTTTCATGAATGTTTTTCTCCAAAATCATGTTATGAAAATAGTGCCGATGATCGCTAGAAACGATGGAATTCCGCCACTGCAAAACATTTTTGATTACAGATTTATTTGATTATTAGCAAAATATGGTCTTTTTACACCCGAATTGATATCTGCAAATACAATTTCTGTCTTTAACATTTGGTTTACTCTTGGTTCTTTCCTTTGGAAGCTAAAAAACGAAAACAAACATTGCCATCAGTAATATGGAGCCAATTTTTCGGTAAAAACCAAAGACGTTAACGATCATCGATTTTCCATACTCATAATCGATTGTCGCCGATTTTGGGCTTCAACGACGATTAATCGATTATTTCCGATTATCGTTACAACTCTAATTGTGGGTATATGGGCCGGTGGCTATTGTACATATCCTATTAAATCATTAAACCATCTTATGGTATCATTCCCACATGATTTGGTTTCTATCCAGAAAGACAATCAAATGGAAAATTCATTGGAAAACATTAATGCGGAAAATGAAAAATTTACTTGTCACAAGCAATTTCTTCGTTTTCCACAATGTTTTCTACCACAAAAATTATTTAAGAATAAATTGATTGCAGCATTATATATTATGCACTGACGCACCCACATATCTTGCCATAACGCCGCTTTTCAACGAAAACCTAGTAACTGCAGCTTGTTTTAAGCTGCAATTACGAGGTTTTCGTTGAAAAGCAGCAATATATTTATTGTCTCTCAGACTCCTAAATACCAGCATTTTATTTCAAGGAATTTTACTGTTCAAACCACCATTAAGATATTCTTGGTTTTAAATAAAATTTTACGTAGGCTGACATTTTCGAGTCAAATATTTCTCTTATTCATGGTTGCACAAAAATATAACACTAATATTCTGCATGCTTTTCCAGAAGACAGGGCCTAGCTTTAGTAAACGGTTCATGTGCATTTGAGATTGGGGTAAAACAACTTTTTCGATTAGCGGGAAATGTATATTTATTGTTTTTCATTTTCAACAATGTTTTCCAAAGCCTTTATCTATATAATCGATTCACTATTAAACGAGAATAATTTCAGTTGAACTGCTTTATCAAAACAACTGAAATTATTCTCGTTTAATAGTGAATCTATTATAGTTGTCGCCACATCGTATGGCACAATGTTTATGTTTTGTTCAAATGTAATTGAACGTTAAAGAAAACATAAACACGTGCCATATGATGTGGCGACAACTGTAATGGACCCAGCATAAAAAAACGCTGTTAAGTGGGCATTGGGTTGTAATAAATGGGTGAATCTAATTATCTTAATCTTAAACTGACTTATATTATTTGAACTTTTAAAATACAAGAGGACCATGATGGTCCTATATCGCTCACCTGAACCCAAATGATATGAGCAACACTTTTGTTCAATTCAATTAATATTTATTACTTTTAGACTGAAAAAGAACTAATGGTCAATAAGGTTGTGAAAATCTAACTCATCCGAGATCTAAATTATGGTGCCAAACATTGTATCCAAGTTTTGTCTTGATTGATAAATAATTGTAGATTCTAGAGTATAAACAAGGTCGAAAACAGCCGAAAACAGCAATCTTATCAAATTCAAGGGCACATAACTCTCGATTTTCTGACCAGATAAGACTGAAAATCAAACTAATCCCAGATCTTATGGTCCCTAATATTGTGTCCAAGTTTTGTCTTGATTGATCCATAATTGTAGATTCCAGAGTGTAAACAAGGTCGAAAACAGCAGAAAACAGAAATTTTGTCAAATTCAAGGGCACATAACGCTCGACTTTCTGATCAGATCAGACTGAAAATCAAACTCATATGAGATCTTATGGTCCCCAACATTGTGTCCAAGTTTTGTATAGATTGATCAATAATTATTGTAGATTCTAGAATGTAAACAAGGTCGAAACCAGCCGAAAATGGCAATTTTGTCAAATTCAAGGGCACATAACTCTCGACATTCTCATCAGATCAGACTGAAAATCGAACTCATCAAAGATCTTATGGTCCCCAATATTGTGTTCAAGTTTTGTCTTGATTGATAAATAATTGTAGATTCTAGAGTATAAGCAATGTCGAAAACAGCCATAAACAGCAATTTTATCAAATTCAAGGGAACATAACTCTTGACTTTCTAATCAGATCAACCTGAAAATCAAACTCATTTGAGATCTTATAGTCTCCAACATTGTGTCCAAGATTTGTCTTGATTGGTCAATAATTGTAGAGTCTAGTGTGTAAACAAAATCGAAAACAGTAAAAAACAACAATTTTGTCAAATTCAAGGGCACATAACTCTTGACTTTCTAATCAGATCAGACTGAAAATCAATATAATCCCAGATCTTATGGTCTAAAACATTGTGTCCAAGTTTTGTCTTGATTGATAAATAATTGTAGATTCAAGAGTGTAAACAAGATTGAAAACGGCCGAAAATGGCAATTTTGTCAAATTCAAGGGCAAGTAACTCTTGACTTTCTGGTCAGATCAGACTGAAAATCTAACTCATCTGAGATCTTATGATCCAAAACATTGTGTCCAAGTTTTGTCTTGATTGATTAACCCTTTCCCACACATTGACGCTTTTGGAGACCCCACAAAATAAAGGCTTTGGAAAACATTGTGGAAAATGAAGTAGCAAGCAATTTCTTCATTACCCACAATGTTTCCTACCAAGAAAGACCAAAAAATGTTAAATTTTATTCAATAGAACTTGTCGTCTGCAACACCTATGACTTTGGACTAGGCTAGAATTTTGTTGTTTGGTAATGGGTTAATAATTGTAGACTGTAGGGTGTAAATCTATTTATATCCTCTATCAAACAACAGGGCTACAGATAAGTGGGGGTGAAGACATTCTAACTTTGTTATTTCAATTCCAAACCCTATGTTGTGGGTACTCATTTGTATCGTCTCGACAAGACGATACATATGAGTACCCACAATAAAGGGTTTGATGAACAATAACAGAATTATTGCAGTTTAAAAATTCATCACTCCCGCTTATCTGGAGCTCTGAAACAAGATAACTCTACTTATACTAAAGGAAAGTAGTGTCAGAGTTCCTTCCCTTAGATTAACTCTTTTGAATACAGCAAAAAAGTGGCAATTTTGCCCAATTCAAGGGCACATAACTCTCATCTTTCTGGTCAGATCAGACTGAAAATTGACCTCATCCAAGATCTTATGGTCTCCAACATTATGTCCAAGTTTTGTCTTGATTGATCAATAATTGTAGATGCTAGAGTGTAAACAAACTTAAAAACAGCATTTTTTGACATTCAAGGGCAGATAACTCCGCACTTTCTGGTCCGATCAGACCCATAATCGAACTTGTCCGAGAACTTATGATCGTACTTGTTTTGGCCAAGTTTGATCAAGATCGCTTAACTTTTGTGGATGCTAGAGTGTAAACACCCCAAATGTTGACGGACGGACGGACGGACGGACGGACGGACGGACGCCGGACAAAAAGTGACCACAATAACTCACCTCGAGCACTTCGTGCTCAGGTGAGCTAAAAACTGACTTACAAAATGTACTTTAAGTTTCTAATTATAAAGTGGCTTAGTTATGGGAACCTCAGTTTATCTAAAATACCATCAATGAGAGGCTGACCAATACATTAACGGAGTCTTTATCCCTTTTCCAAATAAGACCTGGTTTTGACGTCCCTAATAGAAAAGGCTTGGGAAAACATTGAAACAAAAGAACAAACTGCTGATAATCAGCAGTTTCTCCATTTGTCTAAATATTTTCTATGCCATATTTTACACAAATTTTATCTTTCCTAACTTCCATTTTGTCAATTGTGGCAGGTTTTGAAGTGGATTATGCATCCTAAAATTTTGTCGTTTGAAAAATTGTTAACCTATTACCAAATGGCACATTTTTGGACTTGTCCAAATTCAAAGATATTAAATTGCAAACAAGGATTGTGGTGGACGGGCGTTTTGGCCAGGACGTTTTGGCCAGGACGTTTTGGCCACGGATGTTTTGGCCAAGACGTTTTGGCCATGGATGTTTTGGCCAGGGCGTTTTGGCCATGGATGTTTTGGCCACAATATTTTACAAGGTAGGACCTGGCCAAAATGTTCTTGGCCAAAACGTCCTACATTCATCAAATCTTGAGCATAATAAGATAAATTCGCCATTATCATTTCCCGCCAATTTTTCTTTATTGTGGGATACTGTGGTGAGTGGTAGGGATCAGGCTTAGCTATCGAAGGGTCCTTGATTCAAATTCTGTCGGTGCCATGTGAATTTTTCTGAGCAAAAAACTTAAACCATGTCACGTTGCGGACCTCTACAACTCAAGGAAGTGTATAAATGGGTACTCGGGACAGTTGAAAGCCCAAGTGCTATGCCAGCATCCAGAGGTACCAACTGTAAAAGATGACTTGAAATTCAATTATCAGGGGGTTGAACATTAGTAGAAAATGATCATGAATTTGAAGATTTTAGACTTTAACCCTTTCCCAAATGGCAAAAACTTGGGCTGTTCTCATTTGAAAGCTGCTGCTGACAACAAAACAGATGCTGATAAAGAAAGCTAGGATATGTGTATAATAAAGCCAGGAAAATATTGAGGCAAAAGGAGAAACTGCTGGTTATCAGCAGTTTCTTCTTTTGTCTCAATATTTTCCCAAGCCTTTTTTTCAATTAGAGACGTCAAAACCACTGGTCTTGTTTGGGAAAAGATTAAATGAATATTCACTTTACTATTGGTTAAGGTCAAGCAAATCTCAGTCTTGTCGCAGCTGCTATTCTTCAAAACCAATATCATGTTTCCTAACTTAAAGACTAAGTCTTGTTTTTGACGATTTTCTGGTTTCAAAGTTTTTTGTAAATCGTCTGTGGCTTTTAAGAGATTTTCTCAGAATACCATATTTGGTAAAAAGACTGAATGAAACATGTTTTATTGATTTCCATGGAAATATTATCTCTCAAGTAGGTGGGCATGATGCTATCATTTCATTTTACAGTAGGGAACATCGAAAAATTCATGCTTGTTCATTTATTCAAAACTGTTAACAATCTAAATGAGCAACAGAGCAGGCCAAGGATTTGCATAACTGTGTAACCTTGTTATTTGCATTTGTATGGCAAAAATAACTCTCCATTGCCGAGGTCTATTGATTAAACCATCAAATATGACCTCTGCAATTTTCGGTACGCCAACAGCCTATTTGGTCGTCATAATCTAATTATAGCACACCATTTGAATTATCGAATCAAAATCATTCAGTTTTATCTTGCATGATCATTATGTATACATTACGTCGCTTCTATTTTTGGCTGAAGCCGGTAACATTTGAATTATCGAATCAAAATCATTCAGTTTGATCTGGTTTGATTACGTATACATTACGTCGCTTCTATTTTTGGCTGAAGCCGGTAATTTGAAGCGTCAGCCAATGAAAGCTTGTATCAGCTTTTTAAATTGTTTTGTTGTGGATCACCAACGATTGGATACTGAAATCCCGCCAAGGCCCCGAGATTAGACGTGAAATGACCCTGCGAGAACAGAGCTCATTCTATCGAAATGGAATGTAGAGATAATGTGCTCTGTTCATAAGAGAGTAGGCAAAAATAAGGATGAAGATGTGCACTGATTGCGTGAAGCTGTATGGGGACGGGGTCTGGGGTTCCTGGGCATGAATCATTACTCCAGCCGCCATTAAAATGTGTGATACCTGGGGCCAGATTTGTTAAAGCATCTAAGACGTATTTTTGTCCTCCCGATGACATATGACTTGATTACTACAAGAATCATGTATCACCAACCTATCAACACACGGTTAAAGTGATTGTTGTCTCAATTTAAGCGCTATATAGAACGTTTGTAAATCAAAAATATGTCTAGGATGCTTTGATGAAACTGGCCCCTGGTTTTCTGGATGCCTGTCATAAGCAATGTCTGCATTTTACCAGTAATACATTACATATTTCCCACAATTGCTTGTCCATTCAAAAAGACCAAAACATGGAACATTTAATTTACTTGAAATTGTCGTCTGTAACATCTTTGAATTTGGACAAGTGTAAAATTTTACTGTTTTTTAATGGGTAAAGACATTGTCTTATTTAGCTATACTGGTCAGTTACCTTTGAACAATTTCACATCTGTCATCTTAAAACTCTTCCAAATGGTTAAATTTTAGGGCAGTCCATTTTGAAATTTTACAAGGACAAAATTATTAATGTATTACTGGTAAATGTTTAAAATGTGTATGTTATAGAACAGAAAGTTACACTGAGGGAAAAGGTGAAAATGATGGTCATCAGTGTCTTCTTTTGACTCAAATTTTGATCAATATTCCAAGCCGTTTCTTTTAGGGACGTCAAAGCCGGGTCTTTTGTTTGAGAAAGGGTAATATCCAAGGTCAGTTGGATAAGTATATAAAGTTCAAATATTCAGGTCAATTTTCGATAAAGAACCATTGAACTTTCGCAACCATCACACATTTCCTTGACTTGCTCCCGCCTCTCATCATAGGAAACCCAGGTAACCCACATGCTTATGCTGATTGGGCCCCTGAGACAATTTAAACCATTACCAGATGGCGAAATTTTGGATTGTGCCAATCTGAAACATGTTGCTGACGTCCGATTTCAAGTTGATGAAATTCAAAATTCTTTGCATTTGGGGTCTCAAGGAATTTCTTCATTGTCTACATCATTTTTCAAAGCAATTTTCTTTAGGTGTTAATAAGTGTCAATATGTGGAATGGGTTCATAAATTTCCTTCACACTATACCTGAATGAATGCTTTAATTTCAACAAAATTGTAATAATTCTAAAGTGCTACGAGTTGACCCCTTCCCCGATTCAGATAAATCAAGATATCAATGAAGTTGGCCTATTTACCAAAAGGCAAATTTTTATACTGATCTAAATTCAAAGGTTTTGCAGACGCCATTTTCAGGTGAATAATGTATTATATTTTTTGTCTTTCTTGGTAGAAAACATAGTGTGAAATGAGCAATTTCTTGTAATTTCATCGGTGACTCTACGGCATCCTTAGTGCGAGTGTTCAACGTCTATTGCGTTCTTATTACGTCCTCCACTGAGATCCCACGACGATCTAACCAGGACGCAGCAAGAATGCAGAGGTTCTGCGACTGTTTTCTGCATGTTCAAAATAGTCGCCGACAGTCTGCGACCTTGCACGTTCTTGGGGTCCTTGCTACGACCTTGCTGCATCCCTCCTGCGTCCATGGTGATTGTGCTGCGTCCTGGGTCGTAGCAAGGTTGCAGTAAGGATGCAGTTAAGTCGCGAGGTATGTGTGAGGGGGGTTTTATAGCTGTTTTGTCAAATCTGTTATGGTTTTAATTTTTTGGAAAGCAAATTTGCAAAATTTGCTTTTCTTTCCAGTTGTGCTTCTCTGCACTTTAACATTCTCTGCATACCACACAACATCTCCCGGTCCTCCTCACTATAAATAGTTCTATCAAAAGCAAAGATCAATGACAAGAACAACCTTTCGAATATTCAATATTGAATTCTATAGTTGTACACAAGATATTCAATTGTGTGACCGATGATAAAACATCCAATTAAACATGTGTTAAAGAGGAGAAACGATCACGTAGTAATTTGCTTTCATTACGGTTCAATAGCCAGTTCAATATCTTTCGTTGAAAATGGGTCAGTCAAGTTTACTGAACTATGAAATATGTGACCCACTTCAAGCGCTAAAAATAGGAACTAGGACACGTCTATTTTTAGAATCTTTCTATGCCCAAATTCTTACACGTTTTAATGTCCGAAACTAAACAATGATATTCGATAAGCCATGCATTTAATCGCGTTCACAATAATTGATTGATCAACTAAGTGGTTATTTTGAGGTTAATGACATAGACATCTTGTCTAATAGGCCTTGCTAGTATTCGCGTGTAGCTATAGGCATTTCAAAGCGAAAGTAGAAATCTGGGAAACCAGAATATGTGATGGTATGCTCAAAATGCATAGAAATCAGACTAGCAATCCTTTCACCACTTGGTTTAAAAAACGGTGTTAACTTTTTAATCTATAGATATCACGGTGGATAACCCATGTGACTTTTGGGAAGCGTTAACACCGAAAAAATCGTCCGCTTCAAGGTATGTTTGGTTTAATTTCTCAGCTTATACTCTGTTGATTTTGATGAGATAAAGTGCACGGAACGCGCATTTGAGAGGGCTATTCCCGTTTGTAACTCTGCTCCGATCCCGTGATTTCTTCAAACATTCAAGCGAAAGTTTTCTTTGGTGCATGTGAATGCTTCCCACTTTCGTTTTGCACTTACAAACACTTTGGCTCGAATGTTTGAAGAAACCACTGGATTTGGAGCAGAGTGAGTTAGAGCCGGGAATAGCCCTCTCAAGGGCGCGTTCCGTGCACTTTATCTCATCAAAATCAATAGGGTATAAGCTGAGAAATTAAACAAAACATACCTTGAAGCGGACGATTTTTTCAGTGTTAACACTTCCCTAAAGTCATGTGAGTTACCCACCGTGGATTTAGATCTAGATGAATAGGCCTACATAGAATCAAATCAATTTACATTGTTGGTATGTTAACCATTTCCCAAATAGAAACATTTCAGATTGGTCAAAATAAAAAAAAAGCCGTAGCAGACGACAAAATTGGTACATACCTAGATAAAATTAGAACTATTTGTAGATAATACCAAAGACAATATCGAGGTTAAAGTAGAAAATTCTGATTATCAGCAGTTTCTTCTTTCATCCCAATATTCCCCCGAACATTTTCTTTTCAGGCTGTCAAACCCGGTCTTATTTGGGAAAGGGATAAAGTAGTGACGGAACACATGTTTTAGCAAGTAAGACATGTAGTTTTCAGAGATCAAATGCTTTCTAATTAGGGTATAGACTCCTTTCATTTATGTTTTAGTCCGTACCCGCAGAATACTTCCGGTAATCCGAGACTTCTCTGATGAAAATTCGCTCGATGATACTTGGATGTCGCTATTTACAACGGAACGCTGTCCCAGTCAAACACAAAAGAAAATTCCGACACAGCGACATAACTTGTGTCGGAATTTTCTTTTGTTTTTGAATTGGACAGCGCTCCGATGTAAATAGCGACATCCAAATATCGAAGAGCAAATTTTCATCAGAGAAGACTCTGATTAACTTCCGGAGGCAAACAATGGGTTCATGGGAAATTAACATTGTATACATGTGAATTGTTACTAAAAATAGTAACAAATCGACATTTTCAAAACGAGGCTCCCACAAAATGCGGAGAAATCGATGACGACGCACATGCATTCAATATACAGCGATTAAGCACATGTGCATTCAATATACAGTGATAAAGAGAAGTTTTAAGTGGAACAAAAACTACGAAATTGAACGAATTCGTTGATAGCCGGTAAGATGGTTATTTTATTTGATTTACAGTCAAGAAAATTCGGCATTTTTGGCCAACATTGGAGGGGCTTAGCCCCCAATTCCCCCCTCCCAAGCCCCCCCCCCCCCCCTGTTCCTACGGGCCTGTACATCAAATAGATTTATGAACCGTGACCTGTCGCACTAGTCTATTATACAAGAAAACCTACTTCAGAACATGACATTGGGTATAGGAGAACATATAGAGTGCTAGAATGCCTTATAGTCGTTTTCGGCTGGGAGAATTCGACATTTTAAATTCCCTATTTGTTTATGTCAAAGGGGGGTAATTCACAAAATTGACAGATTAGACCTTTATTTTAGAGCTTGCTACAAGTGATAAGAGAGATGTTTTGTGGTTTTTTGGCAACCCGGATATGACCAATTCCGTAAAAATAATGAATCGTTTATCGCGCGTATGTGGCATTAGATGAAATTAGCTGTAAATGCATTAAGGGCCGTAACTCTGACATTAAAGGAGACAAGGCAATGAAACTTCGACAAAACGATTGCCGAATGCCATGGAAATATTGTAAAAATAAAATCAGGCTTTTAGTTCGATACTTTTTCAGAAACAAGAAATCTTGCAGCGTAAAGTTTTCTCTTTTGTTCAGTATATTTTGCTGATATGGAACAGACATTATCCTTTCATAATTTGTATTTTGTAACTTTCTAAAGAAACAAATTCAATTAATTACTTTTATCCAACTCCGTGTAATTCATATTGCTAACAACTAGAAAGGCCTTTAGACATAATCAGCAAATTTGCTTTCCAACAGTACTTTCAGTACTTTGATTATTGATCTAACATAGTGTTGTTTTGGAAAGACTTAAAGCTTCAGGCATTGACTTATGTTGTTCTGTCTATTTCTTTATAGCCTGTAGCTTTTTAAAATGTAAATTAAACACTTATTTCATTAAAATTCAAGTGATACTCTAAATTTATATACTCAAACACTGAATTTTAAAGTTTCAATATTTTAAATTTGACCCTTTCCCAAACAGGAACTGGTTTTGATGTCCCTATACAACAATTATTGAATAGGCTTTGGGAAAACATTGAGACAAAAGAAGAAACTGCTGATAACCAGCAGTTTCTCCTTTTGTCTCAATGTTTTCTATGCTATATCATACATAAATCAAATCATTATCAACATCCATTTTGCTGTCTTCAGCAGTTTTTGAAGTGGATCTCCCAAAAATGTTTGCCATTTGGGAAAGGGCTAAATGATTAACGACTGATAAGCATGGCTTGTCAATAGGGTCATAAAAACACAATTTTATTGTTTCCTTTTTTAGACTTGTCAATTAAATTGAATAATTTTATCAAGATGAATTGTTCAGCATGAAGTCAGCAATCATCATGATTAAAATATTATGTACGTAAAATCTGTGTTCATTAAAGCATTGAAAATATTGCTTACAAGTATTTTCTTCTTTTGCCTCTATGTTTTCCCATGCTTTTTCAATTAGCGACGTCAAAACCTTGGGCCTGTATTATCAGTGATCTTACGACAACGTTTTTGTGTAAACTGTGTAAAGAATAACTTAACATCTGATTGCAAAAGAAATTAGATTGGGCCAATCAGGTTTGTTGTTACAAGTAATGATGCAAAAAAAAAAATCATACCATCGTTGATAATTATGCCCATGCGAAAAAAGTTCAAGAACACATTTCTAGTTCTAGAACGTTAAATAGCACTTCTAGAACTGTTCTAGAACAGTTCTAGAAATGCCATTTAATGTTCTAGAATGTTCTAAAACAGTTCTTGAACTTGATGAACTTTTCACAGGGGATGGGCCCCAGGTCTAGTTTGGGAAAGATTTAATTTGAGAGAGAAAAAAATGAACTCCTGCACTGATGGATTAGCACACCAAAGGTTTTAGCATTGATGCATTTGTTTCTTCTAAAATGCTGACAGGTTTTCAGATTGCGAGTTCAAAATGACATCTTTGAGACCAAAATGTTACAGTGGAACACCAATGCCCTCATAATTATAGTAAAAGTTGTTAATTTGTCGGTTATTTTGTTTCTTTTTCTTTTCTTTTTACACTTTGAATCTTTTACACAATCCTTGATCATGGTTTGCCGCGGCCATGGCGCAGTTGGTAGCGCATCTGCCTCTCATTCGAGAGGTTCCGGGTTCGATAACCGGCCGCGGCAAATACAGGCTTACTGACAAAAATGTCACCCATCAATGGTTTGATATCATAAACCTATGTGTGGAGCAGCTGGAGGCTCGGTAAGGGTGTTGTGGTAGTACTGGTATGAGAAACGACAGGAATCGATAGTTAGGTGCTCCAGCCGCCGCAATATGACCTTAGAAGTTGAAAACGCCAGCCTAAAACCCAATAAACCAAACCAAACCTTGATCATGGTTACAATCAAGATGAAGTTGTCCGGGTTAAAAACAAATTTTCAAAAATTGCCTAAAAATTTTTAAGTATAACCCTCCCTATTTTGCATAGATGTTAAACTTGTATAATTTTCAAATTACATATGTTTTGCTCTCCTTTTATGTTAATAGATCATGTCTTTCCTGTTTAGAAACAGGACATTTCGTCTGAATTTGAATGAACTTTTGTCTTACATAATATGACCTATTAACAGAAAGCTACTGTCCTACTAATTAACAAGAGTTGTCCGCGGACAACGTAGCTCGCCTATACAGGAGCTTGTCACAAAAACAGCTAATTTTTTAAAAGTAGGTCAAACTCCAAGGTCAAGGTCACTAGGTCAAAGGTCATGGTCCCAAATGAAAGGTCTTGTCAAGATGTATCCATGTATGAAATATCAAGGCTGTATCTCTAATAGTGCCTGAGATACATGTATAGGCCAGGTTAAAGTTTTTCAAAAGTAGGTCAAACTCCAAGGTCAAGGTACTAGGTCAAAGGTCATGGTCCCAAATGAAAGGTCTTGTCAAGATGTATCCATGTATGAAATATCAAGGCTGTATCTCTAATAGTGCCTGAGATATAGACCAGGTTAAAGTTTTTCAAGTGAAGACGGGACACGACGCGACGCCGACACTAGGGCTGTGACATTAGCTCCCCGTACATAAAGTCCCGGCTCGCTAAAAAGGAGCTTAACCCATTCACACACAATGGCGCTTTTAACCCATTACCCAAATTGCAAAACTAAGGGCAAAAATAGACTGGTTCAAATTCAAACATACTGCAGAGTGAATGGAATTTAACATTTTGTTGTATTTCTGGGTAGAAAACAGTGCGGGAAATGATGAAATTGCTTGTTAACAAGCACCCAATTTCTTCATTTTCCACAATGATTTCTCAAGCCTTTATCTCATGGGGCGTCAAAAGGTTTCATTACATGGGAATGGGATAGATAACTCTCAAGACATTTTTTTAGTCTTCACTCTTCAAGCTCATTCGAATATTCTCGGATCTTATTGTTTCTCAAGATCGGCTCAAACGTATTACAGTTGCCGGCATGGGAGGATTCCCCCCATATCACTCCGCAAGCATAACAACGGAAGCAGACCAAACAACTATTTAAATCTACGACAAAAAAATATTTGAAACAAACAGTGTTTAAAAGTCGATTGCATCCTCATAAATGTGATAAAATTTTATCAGGTAAAAAATTGATGTGATTTACCGATTATTGACAGTATATTTCACTTGAATTATAACATTAGCAAAATAATTGATTTGTTTTGATGATGTCATTTACACGCTTATACTTTCACGTTCAATATGGCGGTGACTGTATTACGCTCGAGATCATGTTGCAAACACAAACGGCAACTGGTTGCAAACAGTCTCGAGGGTCGCGATTGTCTTCAAGCTGTCAGAGGACAACAAATTATCAAGCACCGTTACAGGAAAATCTTTTCCCACCTGTCCGATCACACAATCATAATTCTTTTCCCTGTCTTACTGCTACCATTTCCAAAACCATCTTTTTTTAAGGCGTGTTCCCATTGCCGACCAAATCAACTCGATCAAGCTATCGAGTACTGATCAAGCTTGGTCAACAAGAGTGATCGGGACAATCGAGCGTGGTCGGCAAAAATTATCAGGAATTAATCGACAAGAAATTAAGAAGAAGTCGTGTAAATATATTTGATCGAGTTTAATCGGATTTGATCAGGGAATTTAGGCGATCAAGTTGATTTGGTCGGCAATGGGAACGCGGCTTTAAACGGTTGAATTATGTAAATATCCTACAGAGGCTCACAGTGAGGACTAGGTTATAACAGGTCACGATAATTGACATGGCACGCATCTGTATCTATCATCGAGACCTATAATTACAACTGCGATACCTCTACAAAAGTAACAAGTACAAAATTGCTGCATGATGCAGCATAAGATGAAGCACGGCCGAAATAAATTTGTGCCCCGAACTTTTCCACATTATGGTTACATTCCAAGGGATCAAACAATAGTTTTTCTTTAAATTCTGGGAATTGGTAGGGTTACAATCATATCTCTATTATCTAGGTGTAAAAAAGGGAGGGCTTGTTTTTGGAGATAATGGCTAACAAAGTTAGTAGGGTGAATTTAACAATAAGTGACCATAGTAGGTTCCACTGAACACAAGGGCGGATCCAGGATTTTTTTCCAGGGGGGGGGGGGGGGGGGGGGCGTCAAAGCTCAAATGGCAGCTTTTAATAAGACGTTATATTGTCAAAATTCAATTTTCGGCAAATTCCAGGAGGGTCATGAAAATTTTGCCAAATTCAAGGGCAGATAACTCAGAATTTGCATTTTCAATCTGGACAAAAATCTCACTCACCCAAGACGTTATACATGCAAACATTTTTATTTGGCTTTACATTTGATTGGGCAATATTTGTATGTATTATGCCAAAATTGTCAAAAATAGCATTTTTTGACATTCAAGGGCACATGCCGCAGCACTTTCTACAGATTTCTACAAAATCAATCTTACACAAGGGGTTATGACCGTACACATTTTGACAAAGTTTGGAGAAGATCGAATGATATTTGTGTAAACCTGATATTGTAGACGAGCAGACAGATGGGCGGAAAACAGACATAAACCTGGCCGCAATAGCTTATTTGTAGTACTTTCTGCTGAGGTCAGCTAAATTTTAAGCTAAGTAATCAATTATGCCTTTCTGTGCGAAGGAAATCCAGAAAAAATGTATTTGGTAATTTATTCCACAATTAAATTTTTTGTCATGGGGTTTTAGCTCAACTGGGCACAAAGTGCTCAAGGTGAGCTATTGTGATCACTTTTTGTCTGTCGGTCCGTCCGTATATCTGTCTGTCTGTCCGTCCGTCTGTCAACAATTTGGTGTTTACACTCTAGCATCTACAAATATAAGGCAATCTTGACCAAACTTGGTCAAAATATGTATGACCATTCCCTCTCAGATGAGTTCTATTTTGGGTCAGATCGGACCAGAAAGTCTGGAATTATCTGCGCTTGCATGTAAAAAGTAGCTACTTTTGACATTTTTTACACTCTAGCATCTATAAATATTGGCCAATCAATACAAAAGCTGGACACACTATTTGTGACAATACGATCTCGAATAAGTATGATTTTTGGTTTGATCGGACCAAAATGTATTGAGTTATTTGCCCTTGATTTTGACAAAATTGTCGTTTTTGACTGTGTTCGACTTTGTTTACACTATAACATCTACAATCATTGACCAATCAAGACAAAACTTGGACGCAATGTTAGTGACCATTAGATCTTGGATGAAATTTATTTTTGGTTTGATCGGACTAGAAAGTCTGGAGTTATCTGCTCTAGAATTTGACAAAATTGCTGCTTTTGACTTTGTTTACTCTCTAGCATCTACAATCATTGACCAATCAAGACAAAACTTTGCCACAATGTTAAGGACAATAAGATGTCAGCTAAGTTTGATTTTCAGCTTAATCGGTTAAAAAATTATTATTTATATGCCGTTGAATTTGGCAAAATTGCTGTTTCGACTGTTTTTGCCTTTGTTTACACTGTAGCATCTACAATTAGAGACCAATCAAGACAGAATTTGTATAAAATGTTGATGACCGTTAGATCCTGGATGACTTTGAATTTTAGTATGATTGGAAGAGAAAGTCGTGAGTTATATGCCCTTGAATTTGCCAAACGTTTTGTTATCGACTGTTTTTCGACTTTGTTTACTCTCTGGCCTTAACAATTATTGATCAATCAAGACTTACAAATAATGTTGGTGACCATAAGATCTTAGATGACTTTGAATTTCAGTCTGATTGGATGAAAAAGTAGTGAGTTATAATTATACTTGAATTTGACGAAAGTGCTGTTTTTTACTTTGTTTTTACTCTAGCAATCACAAATGGTGACCAATCAAGACAAAACTTGGATCTTGGATTTAAAGTGACATTTCACATTTATTTCAATTTTTAACAGTATGTCTTGATACAAAGATTGTTTATTCTAATGCTTAGAAATGCTATCAGTTTTTTGAAATTGTTATTTATCAGCGAAAAATATGCCTTTAAAGTTCAGACAGAATTGACAAATTCTATATAAATCTGAACTGTTGTCCACAACAATTTGCTTAATTTTAGCACAAAAAATGTATATTTCTCGTAAACGGTTCAATATTTAGGCTTGAAATTTTCAGAATTTTCATAAGAAAATATGCTCTTTCAGATGAAATAAAAGTAAAATTTATGTAAAAAAATATTGTGAAATGTCACTTTAAAAGTTGATTACCATAAGATCATGGATGAGTTTGAACTTCAGCACAATTAGACAAACAGTTGCTGAGTTATCTGCCCTTGAATTTGACAAAATTCTCGTTTTTGACTTTGTTTTCACTCTTCACAACCAGATATGTTGACCTATGCGGATAAATTACAGACATAATGTTGATGACCATAAGTTTGTTTTCAGTCTTAAAGTCACAAATATTAATTGATTCAAACATAACTGTGTCTCATGTCATCTTGGTTCAGGTGAACGATTTCGGATCATCATGGTCCTCTTGTCGTGTATTCAAGGGCCCGTGACTCGTTTTCCCGACTAGCTATCAAAATTCCTAATAACTTTGCGCTGACAAATTATTTTAGTACTGGCCTAAAATATTATTCCAATATGTCGCTTTAATATAGAAACGTGTTGATGTTTTCCCCAAAGTTGGGATATGAAAATGTACCAAAAATTGAAAGATTGCATAAATTGCAAATTATTTTGATATTGATCATAATCAAGCAAATGGACCTTGTGTCGTGTTAACATGGGCTCATATACAAATTATTTTGTCTTAAAAATTTCGCCAATTATTTACATATAGATAGAAAATTAATGAATATGAACCTTGGGTAGCGCCGGAATAGAATTACACAACCCACTTTCAATATACCTGTACAATATACACCAAACTAAATGTCCGTTTGATTCAGACCTTTCGGCAAAACATGTCCCCTTTATGTATCTATTCCCCCCCCCCCTCCTTTAACACTTTCCCAAACGACAAAATTTTAGGGTGATCCTCTCCAAAAACTGTCACAAAAGACATAATGGATGTGAGTAAAAACAGGATATGTGTACAATATGGCACAGAAAATATTGAGACAAAAGGAAAACTGCTGGTTATCAGCAGTTTCTTCTTTTGTTTCAATGTATTCCCAAACATTTTCCATTAGGGACGTCAAAACCAGGTCTTGTTTGGAAAAGGGTTGTTTATTTTTACCATTTCCCACCCACATATTGTGAAGTAAACTGGTTCTAGAACCAGTACTAGAATATTGAGTTCTAAAACTGCATATAACGTTCAAGAACTGGTTCTTGAACTAATTATTGAATCAGCTCTAGAACTTTTGAGTTTTAGAAATGCCATTTAACGTTCAAGAACTGGTTCTAGAACTAGTTCAAAACTGAGCTGTAGAACATTAAGTGACAGTTCTAGAACTTCAGTTCAAGAACTTGGGTTCAAGAACTGATTCTAGAACTGGTTCTAGAATCCAAGTTCTAGAAGTGCCATTTAACGTTCTAGAACGTTCCAAAGCTGATGTTTTAGAACATTCTAGAACAGTTCATGGACTTTTTTGCAGGGTTATGTCTTTACCCTTTATTGTTTGTTACTTTCCGTATAGTGTTAATGAAAATTTGTAAAAGGATTTACGAATACTTTAGACTGGCAGGCCTAGTTGACGTGACTATCGAACTAACTAAAGCTTCTTCTCTTTCAATCTTATCTAAAAAAATCCTAAGGCTATCATGACCAATACATGGTGTTGACGTTCCTAATGGAACCGGATTAGTTGACAAAACATCGCGGCAAAAGAAGTTGCAAACTATCATTATTTCCCTCTTTGTCTCAATATTTTCTGTGCTACATTATACCCTTTCTTTTTTAAAAGAAACTGAAGTTTCATTGTTTGTCAAAGGATTAACAGGGACATAGACACATTGTTATGTTTGAGAAAGAGTTAAACTAAAACTACATCTGGAGCTCTGGATTAACCGGTCACGCTAGGTCACCTGATTGTCCTACATAGCTTATCACTCACACTGTGCAATCCTTTTCCAAAAAGCGAACTTTTGTTTACTCATTACTGATCACAGTGCTGCTCTAATTCCAAAATTGTTGCAGACGACAAAATGATTAAAGCTTTAACCCTTCTCATAATTTACATGACATTCCTGCTGTGACCAAAGCTACGAAAGATGATATAGATGAAGATCAGTCTACTCAGCTATGCAATCTGATCTTAGTCTACGTAAGGCTGCTTTCCGCTTGATGATGTGATGAAAACTTGAGAAAAACAATAAAATCAGTAGGGCAAAGGTTAAACAACAAATAATTGCCTACTATGCTTTACAGCACAAACGGGATACATTCTGAACGCCCCTCAAAGCTGTTAATGCGATAGGTAAAAGATAAAACGGAATTTATGTGACAGGCTAGAAATAGAAGGGAATTTTCATTTTCGAAACACACAAAAAACTCAACAGAAAGATCCTTTAGCGAACTTTTGTGATAAACATCCTTTCTTTGCTATCACTTATAGAAATATCTTTGCCTTTCAAATGAATATGGCCATTGATTATGGAGATAACAATTCATCGAGAACCGAAAGGATTATATTAGCTTACATCCGACACCCACTGACATCCCCAAAACAACCTTAATATGCACGGCCTGAGGGGCCGTGCAATAAGGTCATAACCATTATTATTATCATCATCATTATTGCTAACTAATCATTATTATCCTTCGTTACTTCATTACTTATAAAAATTTATTTTCTACCATTTTTCAAACCACACAATCTTTCTCTTGCATTATTTTCAACATTTTTGGCTCAAAATTTACAATCTTTTCAAGAATACAATTTTTTCCTACCTTATCATCAATAGATTCCAAGACCCCGAATATCACTGTGTGCACTGCATGTAGATCTATTAATATTGCCAAATAGGGTTTGACCTGCAGATTAATTATTTGACCAAGGTCAGCTAGCTGTTATCAACAGATACATTCAACCCTTTTGCTATAAATCCTAATCTGATTTTGTGTATGTATGTGTGGCAGTGTGTGTGTGTGTGTGTGTGTGGGGGGGGGGGGGGGGGTGCTAAAAATAATGCAGCATTTTTTGTAGATCAGTATAACATTGCTGCCTGCAATGCTTTCTCTCAGTAACTTCCCATGTTTCTTCACAAACCTTTCCAACAAGTTCCTTTTTTACACAATAAGATGCAAATCATTATGACAAAATTGTCGCCAAAGAGTTTTATGTCACATAGTCGTGATACCTGTATAATGTCCATTTAATTAGTCTGACACTCAGAACCTAAGGTCAACCTGCTGCGATTATTACAAAATTAACACTTTGCTAGTTATTTTGATTGACATGACTTGTGGTGGTTGTATGTAGAAAGAGGTTGTGTGAAAAGGAGGCTTTTGTAAAGATTATCGAAGACTTAAAGTACAAAATATTTAATTAGTCTAACACTCCGAACCTAAGGTCATCTGGCTGCAATTATTACAAAATTAACACTTTGCTAGTTATTTTGATTGACATGACTTGTGCTGGTTGCACGTAAAAAGAGGTTGTGTGAAAAGGAGGCTTTCGTAACGATTATGGAAGACTTGAAGTACAAAATATTTAATTAGACTAACACTCCGAACCTAAGGTCATCCGGCTGCGCTTATTACAAAATTAACACTTTAAAGGTGAATTTGATTGACATGACTTGCACCAGTTTCATGTAAAAAGGAGATTTTTCTTAACGATTATAGACAACTTATATTAAAGTACAAAATCTGTAAAGCCTATTACATTCTCGCTCATTTTTGCGAGTGATTGTCTTCACAAAATAACTGTACGTTACTCAAATTTGACGCAATCTTATTGTAACCTTGAAATTGTAGCAAACCCATCACTTGACTAAGTGATCTGAAAGATTGTTTAACCGAGTTAAAAAATTTATTACCTCTGAAATTTTAAGGGTTTATTCAAGCATTTTATATAAATGGGATTTACGACGAATCAGCATTATTATTAGCAAGTCCTTCTTCAATAACTTAGTTTGTATAGGACCGATTTGAATTCCTTTTGAAGCAGAGAGTGTGGACAGATGTAATGCATTAGATAGACGAAGTAGATTTTTGAAAAATCAACTGATAAAAAAGTTATTGAAGATAAACCAAAATTTTGGTTTATCTTAATTAACTTTTTTATCAGTTGATTTTTCAAAACTCCAACACGTCCAGCTTATTCCTGGCATATTCCTACCTTCTCTGCTTCAAACCGAATTCAAATTGATCAAGTATTAACCCTTTCACTGCCAAATATTTTTTTCGGACGTGTTTCTCACTGCTGAATTAATTCGAAGAAATTTCGATACCCTGTTCACAAAAACATGCATAACTTTTGACTCATTTGATGGATTCCTTTCAAATTTTTCAGCACATACAGACAAATGAAGCACCTATATGTGACCAAAATTTAAAGGTAATTTATGAAATGACAATATTTTTTTTCTTTTTTATGTTGTTGTTGTTGTTGTTGTTCGTCCCCATAAATTTGTCGACAAAAGTCGCCTATGGCAGGGACCCCCTATAGTCGACAAAAGTCGCCTATGGCAGTGAAAGGGTTAAAAAAGATATTGAAGATTATTGGAATTTCTGAGTCACATGATTATACACCTTGCTAAAATATTATTGCTTTTCTATCAAAACCTGGTAACTACAGCTTGTCTAAAACTGTAGTTACAACATTTTGAAAGAAATTATCAGTGATTTGAAATTAAAACTTGAGATTAGACAAACAGGATATTTAAACAACCTTTGTGTACTAACCTGCAGTTTTTGAGTGCAACAGAACTTATCAGTTACATTTACATTTATGACCTACATAATCAGGTGTTACATATCAACATACTTTTGTGACAAATAGGCGAATTATTGTCTTTAAACATAACAAAGAAATAATTATACATTATTAAATAGGGAACAATTCTATCCAGTTAAACATGACATAATTTTGGACAAACAAAAGCATTTCGAAGGTGTTGTTATGAAATCTCGTAACTACGGCTTGACTCAAGCCGTAGTTAGGAGATTTCATAGCATTTTACATTGACTGTTTATCAAAACAATGGTTAACGCTATTTTTAGGACAAAATTCATGTCCTTTAATTTTTCTTTGTGCCAAATTTTGACTTTGATCACCTAGCTGTACTGATTTAAACATCAAGACATGCATTATGTAAAACCCTTATCAAATCAGTTTGCAAATATTTGTGTGGATCTAGATCTATGTGCTGTAAATCTGATATATTATTAGATCATTACCCGATTAATCAATAAAATATAGATTAGAGTATAGTCTAACAACTTAAACCTGTGACATCTGCATTATGTAATGACCCCACTTCGGCAATGTTTCGCTATAAAGACGCTCAACTAACGAATTTTGCACACGAAAATTAAGTTGTTGCTGATTAATTTTGGTGGACTATATGAATCTCTGTGATACAGTAAAGCCAACTCCTGTGGTATAAGTTTTTCAAAAGGAATTTAGGACTGTGAAAAACATTGAATCTTTTTACCCTTTCCCAAACGGCAAAATTTTAGGATGATCCACTTTAAAAACTGCCAAAAATGACAAAATGCAAGTTATCAAAGATAGAATTTGTGTGAAATATGGCATAGAAAATATTGAGACAAAAGGAGAAACTGCTGGTTATCAGCAGTTTCTTCTTTAGCCTCAATGTTTTACCAAGCCTTTTCTATTAGGGACGTCAAAACCAGGTCTTGTTTGGGAAAGGGTTAACAAGAGGACCATGACACCCATTTATTTCTCACCTGGAAAGAAATGGGTCAAAAAGCTGGCTTTATATTTTGATGTAAAAAATAATTTAGGACAACCAAAATATCAGTCACTTGTATGACCTATATATTCATGTGTATGTAAATCAATATGTTTTGTGACCTAATTTTACACAAAGTTAATAATGGTTTCGGTTTACAATTTTTATGACATATGAATATGTATTTACCCATCAAAATTAGTTTTAAGCTAAAATTAACTGCAAACTAGAATAACCTTCCAAAGATTGCCACAAAAGAAACAAGATGTGTTTGTGAAACACAAATGCCCCCGAAATGGCGATTTTTCTAGAATGTTAACTTTTCGTGGAGTAAAGGGTTAGTAAGGGTTAAGGGATGACCTTGAGGATGCTCAAATTGCTTGGAACAGATAGATATCATTGAAAGGAAGTTGCATACCAAATTTGAGCTTTGTATGTCAAATACTTTTGGAGAAAAGGCAAAGGTTAAGTTTTCGGAGTAAAAGGTTAAGTTTTCGTAGAGTAAAGGGTTGATAAGGGTTAACGGATGACCTTGAGAAAGGTCAAATTGCATGGAACAGATAGATATCATTGAAAGGAAGTTGCATACCAAATTTGAGCTATGAATGTCAAATACTTTTGGAGAAAAGGCAAAGGTTAAGTTTTCGGAGTAGAAGGTTAAGTTTTTGTAGAGTAAAGGGTTGATAAGGGTTAAGGGATGACCTTGAGGAAAGTCAAATTGCATGGAACAGATAGATATTATTAAAAGGAAGTTGCATACCAAATTTGAGCTTTGTATGTCAAATACTTTTGGAGAAAAGGCCAAGGTTAAGTTTTCGGACAGACGGACGGACAGACGGATAGACGGACAGACGGACGGACGGACAGACAGACGGACACGAGTAAAACAATATGCCCCCGATCTCTCGATACGGGGGCATAAAAATATGCATATCATCACTAAGAGGTCAAAACCTCCTAACTCGATCTAGCTTTTTTCAAGCTGTAGTTTAAAGGTTTTGACCCCCAACAACGCTATATAGATCTAATTGTGTATATTATAGCCAACGATAAATGACCTGGCAGAGCATCTCATTCAATTAGCATGGGCTGATCATTTTCTTTGCAGACAATGCAAAATCTATTTTCCTCTCACACCAAATCGACAACATCCCTGCTCTTTCCCTGCGAAAAAAGTTCAAGAAAACATTTCTATTTCTAGAACTGTTCTAGCACATTAATTGGCACTTCTAGAACTGTTCTTGAACAGTTCTTTCTAGAAGTGCCATTTAACGTTCTATAACAGTTCTTGGCCTTCAATGAACTTTTCCCAGGGGTGAATGCATTGAATAAGCAATAAAATGAATTTTCTTCTTTCCCAAAATTGACAGATATGATTAAGTAGAAACGGTTTAAATCAGAGCCAGTGGCTTATCCTAAATGGAACGACATGTGTTCGTTGAAAACAAGAGCCGTCAGAGACGGACAATGCTCCCCGAATAAGGCATTGTCACAATAAATGTATGCCTTGGACAGCTAACATAAAGCTAACAAATCTTAAGCCCCCTTTTTCCATGACATATTTTTTATACGCAAATTTCAAATGGTTTATTGTTAAGGGCATCTGATTTGCTACTCAAATATGAAATTTCATCAAATTCTGACCATTTAGTCCGTGAGCCAGGACCCGAATTTTGGCCGATTATTACCACTCAGAGGGAGTAAATCTTTTTGCCCTTTTTGGTTAGTCTAATATCTAAGGGTGATGTTTCACTATGATAGCAATGCCAGAATGGTAGCTTATGCCTCGAAAAACACTTATTTTCAAAGGTACCCTTTACTCACATCAATTTCTTCTAATTTCTGATGAAATAAAATATGCATTGGTTCAGCCCCAAACATTACTCTTTTTGCAAAATTCTTGGTTTATAATTGCGATAGAGGATAGAGCAGCACATTGAGAAAGTTTACAGTGGTCTAAACTGTCATTTATTGCATTCTTTTGGTGTACGCAGAGAACCTCGAACTTTGACTCGAATTCTAAGGGAAAATTGGCAAATAATAGTGCTTTTTGAACAAATAAAGCCATTTTTAAATCTGTTTGCACCCTGTTATTTGTCTAATACCTAAATTTAGTGTTTCGCTATGATATCAATTTCAGAATGATAGCTTATGCCCCAAAAAACACTTGTTTTAAGGGGTACCCTTTACGCACAAAATTTTCTTCTGACCTCTGATGAAACAAAACATGCAATGGTTTAGCCCTGAACATTACTACATTTGCAAAGCTCTTGATTATTAATCGTGATAAAGAATGGGGAAACGCAATGAGAAGTTTAGCAGTAGTCTAAATGACATTTGTTTAATGCATTTAGTGTACACAGAGAACTAGTTACGGAGGACTCAAATGCCCTGGGGAAAAGCAAATAATAGTGCATATTGCAGATTACGCCAGTTTCGTGTCGTTTTGCAATTTCGGAATCGTCTGTTATCTTAGGACATTGTTTCCTCATTATATCAATGTCAGAATGGTAGCTAATACTCCCGAAAAACACTTGTTTTAGGGGTACACTTTACTCACAAGTTTTTCCTTTGATCTCCGGTGAGACAAAACAAGCTTAGGTTCGGCCATTTATATTAACTCCAAATTCTTGATTTTTCAAGGACATAAGGACTGGAGAAGCATATTGAGAAGTTTTACATTTGTCTAAAATGTCATTTGTTGTGTGATTTTAGTGTACACAGAGACCTATCACTTATACTCGAATTTTCAGAAAAAGAAACAACAAAGAATGTTGCTTTTTGGAAAGTAAAGACTGTTTTGTTATCCAAATGAATTTTAAATAAGCACAGTTATCAGATTATATTATATGAACATGATTTTCGTGTCCAGCTAGTTTTGGTTACATAATGAACCAGTTAGTATCCAACAAATAATGTTTTTTAGACGTTTTGTTGATCACGGAATTTACATTTATTGTAAATACAATAAATGGAAATAGTGCGGTATACAAAACGTCTAAAATGAATCATTTATTAGATAACGAGGCCCGGTCGTATTAACTTTGGTTAGCGCTAACTACATGGTTAAATATCTGCTTTGGTTAAAATTACCTGTGTTGTCATACGGAGATTTAACCAAAAGATGCATATAACTACTAGTTAGCGCTAACCGAAGTTTATACAACCGGGCGCAAATGGTTTGTGATGTAACCAAAAATGGCTGGATACGAAAATGATACTAAATTTGTCGGCATAATTTCTTTAATCACCACCGATCTGTAATTAAATACATCAACTAATAATTATAAGTAAATTCTTCATTTATTGTTAGATTACTTCAAATCATGAAAGCATAAACAGTACAAGTAACTTTACCAACTACTGTTTCATACTAAATACGTAGAGACCCATGTATTATTTGATATAGTACATAGAAAAGCTAATTCATCATGAGATGAAAGAAGACAAAGAGAGGGAGAACAAATTTAATTGTGAAACTGAATTAGATGGAGCAAATGGCATTGTGAGATTTTTTTAATGAAATCGTTCTGACAGATAGCCTGTGCCGAAACAAATTTTTTATCCATATAGATTTGGTGTTTAGCGTAACTCGGTGAGTCATCTATTAGTGTTTCAAACAAAGAGTCAATACGGCTATATCATGTAAATGATTTCTATGGAGAAATACGATTGTAATGTTTCTATAAAATACTAGTATATTTCAATGGAAAAATATAACCTATGCAAACAATGGGTTCCCCTGAAAAGCCCCTCCTCTTTTTTGTCTTAAAACTCAATATTTGCAGTGGAAGGATAGACAAAGTGCTCTCCTGGTATATTTGTACAATGCATATAAAAACTATATTATAACACATGATGAAAAATTACTTACGTTAATGTGATTACAAGCAGCTCAAATGCTTTTCCCGTTTTACTTATTTGGGAAGAAAAGAAAACATTGAAATTAAGGCGAGAGTGATTACACAAAATGTTTCGCAAGGCATCCTTTAAGTTAAACAGCACATTATAATGTATGGAAAATTGGAAATTGTGTTTGTCATTTTGTCAGGTATACTAACATGCTAAAAAGTATAACTGTGGGGACTTTGTAATTCTGATCTTAACACGGATAATTATGTTGGCCATGCGTTATTTAATTCAAATTCATATTCGTGTGAAAATATGGTCTAATCATACACTGTACTTGACTTCGACATACGAAATGGTTCGAGGAAAAGGAAACAACACAAACAACACGGATACAGTACTGTCAAGCATCTTTGCCGAAAGAAAAATGTTACAAAATAGCTTTTTGAAGCCAAACTGTCACGGAATTGATCAATGATCAAGAAATAAAACCTTGTAACAATTACGCACATAATCAAATGAAGCCATATGCTATTTGACGTAATATACTAATCCCGCAATGTAAGATATTATCCTGTTAAATGGAATTACTAAAGGATGAAAATAGAAAAATGACTTTAAAATAACTTTAAAATAAATGATAACGCTAAACTTAGAATATGTTATACCGATTAAACAGATGCTGGATGACAAATTGATATTTACAATACAACATAACAATGTCAAGTTGCATCATACAAACTTAAAAGGGACAGTAATAAAGCAAGAGTCACTATACGGGTATCTCTACAGTGTATATCTACTGCAGAAATAAATTGATATGAAGTGATACAAAGAAAGCAATGCTGATGTTTTGCATTCGAAGCAAATTATTGAAATGTAGTATCGTGACATTTGGGAGCAATTACAACCTTTGATTTTTCCCATCACACATGATCAATCCTTCCAAAAAGATTTTAGGCTACCCATGCATTAAATCACAAAATAAGACAATATCAAATCACCTATGTAAAGCATTTGAACAATTGGTATTCTTGAAAAAAGCTTAATGTTGTCGTACATCATTTAGACGAGTACAATCACAGACATGTTGATATAGCGGGGAGCGGAAAATGCCGTCTGAAATACATGACAATGAAATGCTTTGGACATTCTTCAGCACTTGATAGTTATTGCTATCAGGGATGTTAAGTGCTTGCGAGAATTTTTTTCCCGCCATTCATTTCTTTGTAAAGTTTCTAACTTGTAGAAGGACGAAACCAAATTATAAGTGGTCTTAGTTTAATTTATGACAGCATTATGTTTATTCACACATAGTTCTAAGCGTTCAAAGTACACAATCAGCAAAACTCTCTAATATGCCATAAACCGAAGCTATACAGATATTTACTAGAAAGCACATCACTCTGGATAAGTTAAATCGTTTTAAAAAGACAGATTATACCTAAGAAAGACCTTTTCAAGCATTCAAAAAGTTGTTTTTAAAAGTATATGTAGTTATATTCTCTGTATGAATAAACTTTTATTAGGAGTTGGAACCAAAATCAGAATTGTTTTCCCCGCGATTTTCAGAGTTGATGTAAGTATATGTACAAGTCCGAACACTTACGCGATATTGTCGACTTGTCAACGTTATCAAATGACCCAGAAACATATAACGCTGTCGAGTTTTTGCATTTCATTTTCTTGTCATCGTGCAAAAATTACTTTATTTTGCAACACGTGATTAAAGCTACCAAGTCGAAATGCTCTTTGAAGAATAAAAAAAATGAAAATATGTTGAAGTTTATTTCTGTACCATTTTAAATCATGCATCTCAATTTAGCATTTATAAACCTGTCTTTAGGTTAACTCACTCGTATTGGAATATGTAGTGGGGGACAACGAAAGGACTTTCATTCTTTCTCTGCCCCCCCCCCCCCCTAATGGAAATCACACAATTAGTGATAACATTATCACGAGGGCAACTCTAAATATGATTCTTAAGAAGAGTTTTCAATGATACGCGCGTCGATATGTTAAATCTACTCGTGGATTTACATGTAGGTTTTATCAAGCAGAAGGATCATTGCCGGAGAAGTCCTACCATTAGTATGAAACTATTTTGCAATCTGCAGACAGTTTAAAGGCTGTGTTTGGTGAAGAAATTTTTATCAGTGCTATTTCTTAAAATCCATGCCAAATCAATATAATAGACAAAAAGATAACGTATTTAATCTGTTCAAGTCAAACATTTACTAACATTATTATTAACAGGCTTTATGCTTAAACATACTAAAGGACTTGTCAGTGATAGTAAATGCATTAAATTCATTAACAGGTACCTCAGAAACCAACAACTATTTTGAAACAAACTACAATATGTATCATCCACACTATTGCTATAGATCGTATGCTGTAGTTAATGTAGGAAGAGGTGAGATGACAAGAATTTACTTACAGACAGACATAGAGACAGTACGTAGATGGGTGGCGATTTGATATGATGTAACACGACCATTGGGATTAAAAACTGCTCTTCTTTTTACGTGTCCAGACTCAAACTCAATACAAAATATACAGATGTTTGTTTGTTTTTGTTGTGTTTTTTGCAATGATTGTGGTTTTTGCAGCAAATCATAAACAATGTCATATATTCAAGACAAATTGGAAATAGACAGTTCGTAGATTTAACAAAGAAATATATTCTCTGCGTACACGCTGAATATCTTTTTTTGCACTTCAAAACCATAATCGTATTCTTGAAAAATGAAAAAAGATATCCATGTTACAGTATTCTAATCTTTTAACAAGAAATAGATGTATTGTATGCTTAAGAATACGCTCATACTTAACGTGATATATAAATGTGCAATATGTAATTTAAATCATCAAATTATTATATCAACCACAGGCTATATTTCAAAGCAAATGACACTCGCTTTGAATGCCCAATTATTAAAAGAATGATGTTTTGTACTTAGAAATAAATCAGCGAGTTATTTTGTATATATAATGCACAATTATAAGGTTTAATATAAGTTAGAGTATTGAGATACGATTTTGTCGCCTTGTATTTATACTAGAATTACCCCATTTAAAAATCTATTAATTTGGTTGCGAACGACATAATTCATACAAATATATGATATTTATTTCATTACAAATATATGATGTTCTAGTGTAGAACTTCTACTTTAAAATCAAATCACTTGTTCATTGTTAAATAAAGTTAAAATAAACGTACATGTGAGTTCAGTTTTGTTTAGTAATGTAAATTTCCATTTTTGCACCGAATTCTTAATATTTGTACACAAAACGACCACCTAATGCTTTAATCAATGTTTTGGAATAAATTGGGAACACTGGCGATGCAACAGGACCACATAAAACAGCTTGAAACACTGAGATACCGTATTCAAATGTAGGTACGAACATTTCAGGGTACGAATTGGCCATTTTTTCTTTTGTCTCTCGGGGCTCTTTCCAAGGTTTTTGTGTCACGAATCTGGCTTGAATCAATTACTAGACATCAAAAATTATATTTGTGAGTCCTTTTATGTAGCAAGATGCATTTTGGCTTCTGAAAAGTGAAAAACTGTCAAACAAAACTGTGTGTATTACGTTCGACGAATGGGCCGGTATATTGTTTTAAGAATTATAGTCTAGACAGGTCATATAACTGAGTTTTGATAAAATGAGACTGAAACTAAGTTCCCAAAGATTGTTTGGGCATAGAACAAATGCACGAACAACTTTTTAATTTGTCATAAACGTCCGAAAGAAATCGCATCAACTTTTTCATTTGTGACAGGCTAGAAATAGGGTGGGTTCAGAAAGTGGTGATTTTCTCGGCATAAGCTACTAATTTCGGACTGCTATCATACCAATTAGTTAACTACACATATCAAAGTACTCAGAAAGTACAATAAGAATTACTCCCTCCAAGTGGTAATAAAAAGTTGTCTGGCTCATGGACTAATTAGACTAGGAGAAATTAGAGAAAAACTGTATTTTACCGTAAGTCCCCTTTTCCCATGACAAGGCCTCAAATCCAAAAACCGGGAAAAGTACATCAGCATTATGTCATAGGGAGTTCACATGGTAAGTTTCATTTGATTTGGCCCAAGGGTTATGGAGAAATCGCTTCGGACAGACGGACGGAATGACAGACGGAATGACGGACGGACAGGACGGACGGACGGACACACAAAGCGGCGACTATATGCTCTCCCTTCGGGGATCATAAAAATGTGGGAGTCTAAAAAATGTCATCCATTGTTAAACTTGACACTGTATATTGCTGCTTTTCAACTAAAACCTTGTAACTGCAGCTTAAAAGAAGCTGCAGTTACAAGGTTTTTGTTGAAAAGCAACAATACAATAGGAATTCATCAAGCCCAATGACAGTCCAATTGCATTATATACCTTTTCTCATTCATTAAATGGACAGGTTCATTATATAATAAATTACTTATAAAGGATTGGGCTCGAAACGCTGAACTAGGGCAACCATAATATTAAATCCAGGTCAGAATATAGCACAAAACAAGGGCAACTTTATGAAATTGCTGTGGGTGAAGGAAACAAGCAAGTTCTTCTGCTCGGGATCGGGGTGCAGTTCAATTTAGCCACTAAAATTAATTTTTCTTTAAAATAAACTTAATATCATGATCAATGCATCTAATCCAATTCCGATAGTTAAAGTAGAAAGCATGGAACTTTTTAACTACCTTGAAAACTGTGTGTTAGCGGAAATGATCTAGTTAATCAAGTAAATTGTAGATTGAGCATTTTTCCTTTGCATGAATAACCTGCCCTCAAAAAAGAAGAGATGGGGCAAAAAAAGCTGTATTTTATAAAGGTTAATTGCATCTCAAACCCCCACATATCTTGACATATTTGTCAATGAAATAATCTGTTTTAATAGGGAACGATTTTATCAAGGTAACCGTGACATAATTTCTGACAAACAAATGGTATTTCCTTGGTATTGTTTTAAACTCTTGTAACTAGGACTTGATTCAAGCCATAGTTCAGAGATTTTATAACAACCCTGTCTGTCTAACAACACATAACGGTAAACAAAGTCTATTTTAAGCACAAAATTCATTGCTATTGAGGCAATAAATGAGTGCCAACAGCACAGCGCTTGGAATTGAAATAACAAACTTGGTAAAATTGTATACTCCAACCCATCTGTCATTTTAGGTAATAATAAATCATTTGCCGAGAGAGGTTCTATCTTTTTATTGCTTTATAGTTACAGTACATATACTAACATTTAACAATCCATCTAAATAAAACACACCATGTTCATGGTTTGCCCAACTTTATCAAGGCTACCATTTGACACACTGACAAAGACCCTACTAGCATTCATTATAATCTTTGTAATGTTGATCTTCAAGAACATTATCGTCAGTTATGTTCTGAACTACCGAAACAATTGCTTTTTTACCGGTAAGTATTTATGATGTTTCTGAACATAACCATTTAGAGATAAAATTTCTCAGATTTCTTTCATTAATTGTATCATTATTGGGTAAAAACCTTACATAAGAGACTTTGCTTGTATATTGTCTTAGGTTAATTTTTTTAAGATATTTTAATAACTTCAATCCAAATCAAAATAATAGGCTTGAAGCAGTGATGTTCTATGTCAAAGTCAATCTGAGTGCACCTTTCAAGATACTGTTTGAAACCTTGCCTTAAATCAAATACCTCAATTGCCTTTAGCTCAATCAAGGTTATAACAAACTGGCAGTTAACCATGAAATCATTGTCATTGCTAATAATCATGAACTTGAGATATCCAGTGCTTTGGCAATAAGAAATCTGAATTTGCATGCGACTGTATAAAGATGGGTCAAAATGTGAATCACTTGAATGTAGTCCTAAACTAGTATTGCCTGACACTAATTTTTCAGCCAACATTACATTTTATCTTATAGGAGATAAACGAAAATATTTATGAAAGTCACTACAATTAATACACCAAAGACATCATGCATTTAATATGAATACATTAATTGTCTTCATATTACAATGACATTTTTTATTCAATAATGTAAAGCTGAAATATTGCATTGCAAATAGCCTTGACATTATGCATGCATGAAATGTACATTGTCTCTGTATATAATGATTTATATCTTATTCATACCCAGGTTTGACTTCAAACCCTCGATTGTCATGCAATTATTAGCCATACAGTTTTCATGTCAATTCTTTCACTTCCTCACTAATTGAAGTTTTAAGTTACATTTTCTTGCCAGCACTTTGACAACTATGTTACCCCCACTTATTACAAATGCACCAGAGGCTTTTAAGTTAAGTATGGTATACTTTGAAAGGGGCAGCGCCTGTCATAGCGCAATTAGTAGTGCATCAGAATCTCACGACATCAGGTCCACAGTTCAATTACCCTGCCACGGCAATCTCTGACACAATAATTGTCTCCCACTAATGGTGTGATTTTTGCTAACCTATATAGGCAAGCAAATGGAGGCTTGGTGAGGATGTTGTGGTAGTACTGATAAGAGAAACAAAAAGAATACATGGTTAGGTGCTTCCGCCACTGAAATATGAAAATTGCAGTTGAGAGGGGCCTCAAACTCCAATCAATCAATAATTTTACAGACTTCAAAAATATTCAAATACTCGGATTTTGTAACTTTTCCATCAAAACTTGCTAACCCGGATATTAGTCATTTTTCCATCATACTTTGATTTACTAACATCACTTTCTATACTTCAATATTTTGTCTACTACAGAGAATTACACAGTCATGCATGATCAAGTAAGTGTGCAAGATCACACTTCTTTCAGTACTTTGACAATTTACAGAGATTTACTTCCATAATTATGTAGTAATTGCAAGGTCACAGTACTTTCACTTCTTTGATATCTCGTGTCACTGGTGGTGAACTAAAACAATTTTCCGTATAGCATTCCAACGATAATGTGCTATTTACAAACAAAGCTATAAATAGAATGAACTCAGCCTACAGGTAAGAAAGACGTGTTATATACGATTAAAATCTTACATTTTACGCTGAATTATATAGACATACTCGATAGCGCAGTGGATAGAACACCGGCGCTTCGTCCATTTTCTTTTAGCAAACGTGGGTTCGAGTCTCATAGAGCGATGGGTAATCACATATTTTGTTTTACAAATATATTTTGTTTTATCATTTTAGAAAAAAAGATGAGAAGAAAGCAGACTCTTTAAGATTTTTATATAAATTTATAAGATAATTTCGGAAAATCGCCAATTTCAGTCTAGAAAACTTTAAAAATTGAGCAGTCTAAATGTTTGCCGTTTGGTGACAGTGAGAGTTCCACACCTTTATTACTTAATTTATGTTTTGTAATGTATTGCATCTTTATATATTGTGAATAAAAAACATTTAATCCATTTCCACACAATGACGCTTTTAGACAGCCCACAAAATAAAAGATCATGACTTTTTTCATTTATTTATTCGAAAAAATGAAACTGCTTGTCATAAGCATGTTTCATTTCACAAACTGTTTTCTACATAGAAAAGCATAAAAAAAAATGTGAAGTCCTTATTATGCGACCTAGCTACGACCCAGGACGCAGCACAGTCGCCATGGACGCAGCAGGGACCCAGCGAGGTTGTAGCAAGGACGCACAAGGACGAACAAGGTAGCAGACCATCGGCGACTATTTTGAACATGCACAAAACAGTCGCAGAACCTCTGCGTTCTTACTGCGTCCTGGTTAGATCGTCGTGGGGTCTCAGTGGAGTCGCCATAGTTGCAGCAGCATCGTAGGAAGGACGTAATAAGAACGCAATAGACGTTGTACACTCGCACTATGGACGCCGTAGAGTCGCCGATGAAATTACAGGAAATTGCTCATTTCACACCATGTTGTCTACCAAAAAATACAAAAAATGTAATAATTCATTCACCTGAAAATGACGTCTGCAAAAATCTTTGAATTTGGATTAGTATAAAATTTTGCATTTTGGTAAATATGCCAACTTCATTGATATCTTAATTTATCAGAATCGGCGACTGGGTCAACTTGTAGCACTTTAGAGGCCCCGCTCGTTTGCCTCGTCCACATCTCATCTTTTGAATAATATATGCTGAGTCAAAAAAGAAAGTATGCACAGAAGATAACAGGAAATTCTATGTTAATTTTGAGTATTGGTATTATTAAAATGGTATCAAATTAAAGGAAATGCAATTGTTTAAAAAAAGGTGCATTTTTGAATAGTGTGAATACAATTATTTCCGACGTTTTCTTACGATATTTGAGCTATGAGTCATTTTCAAAATTCATAGAACTTGATGACGTACGCGAGAAGATCAAATAATGCAATTTTGTTGCGACGAATGCTTCAGTTTTTATTGTCACGAGTATACCATGAATGATGGCAACCACGGGTGGTCTCATTGATCGAACATGGCGGTTCATGGTATCGTTTTTAATTCTATTGCGTTCATATTGCAAGGCGTATTCTATGCCCTGCAAATTGTTTAACTTGGCCCTAACGTTAGCAAAATTCGAACGAAAAAAGATATTTGGCTCTACAGTACACGAAGGACTAATTTTCAAGCATCCCATATTGATGATGATATGCCTGATGTAGGCTTTACGTAAGATTTTGACGTCTTAATAAAGTGACAAAGGTAAGACCCCCAAACGTCTTATAGGCCTTCTATCTGCCTCGCCAATTTTAGATGTTGTTTACTGAATAATCATAAGAGAAGCATGTTTGATGCGTTGACGTAAGAACGTCAACGTCATATAACTATCTTGTATAGCCATTGATGTATCCGGTATATTGGACGAAGCTTATTAGAGGTTATATCCTTTGTTTTGGAAACCTGATTGCGAACGCATTATTTCATTGCGATGACATTTAAACGGCAATAGCCCAGTTTACGGCGGTTCCAAACACTATCAAAATTAACGTGAACAATCTGTCATGTTTACTAAAACGTAGCACCTTTAATTACAAAGTGTATGGAAATTTTAATTTTTATTTACCTTATACGTTTATTTACCTTATAAACGCCTTGAATACAGATTTAAGACGACCAAGTTTATTTTGAAATGTTTGTTTTGATAACAACGTGCAAAAAGGTGCTTATACGTTATGGTGATATGTCCGACAGTTTAATTCTCCAAAGTTGCTTTCCGTGTCGAAAACACGAGATAGTTGATTAATCCACTTCGTGTAGAAATTTGGTAAACTTTACCGTGGCGGTTGCCTAGATATACAAAATTGAAGTATGCACAATTTCTTTTTTGACTCAGTATAGATGATTTAACATAAAACTAATTAAATATAGGCCTACGTCTTCACTAGTTGAAGGTCAGGCTCAGAATGAAATTTACTGGAAAAAAAGTATTATTTTCATAGACGTAGCAAGGACGTAGTAGTGTCGTCTTAAAGTCGCAGAACACTCGCCGGACAAACGTAATAGTCGCTGTAGAGTCGCCGTAAGAACGCAGCTGGCTCGCCGATGATCGTCGTGGGGTCGCCGTAGGGACGCAATACAGTCGCAGTGGAAACGCCATGGACGTAGAAGTGTCGTATCGGGGACGTAGAGAAAAACGTACAGAACACAAGACTGTGGAGCCCCGGACCGTCGGCGAGAGAAATTTGGAAAATCGAAAGAAAAGCAACGAATTTCGAAAGAAAAATGCTATTTTACTAGTTTTCAGGTCGCAGTAAGGTCGCGAGCTATGTGTGAGGGGGGTATTAAGATCTACTTGCAATTGCAGCATTTTTAAATTTTATTCAGCCTATTTTTACGTTTGACAATGGTTTACATTGAAAATAAAGAATAGATATCTATTTATACCTCACGATAAATGACCTGGCAGAGCAGCCCGTGCTAATCGGATGGAATGCTCTGCCAGGTTAATTCTCGTCCTCTATACAAATGTGAAAGAAACAAAAACAAGAGGGCCAGAATGGCCCTATATCGCTCACCTGAAAGAAATTTAAAGACACGCCCACTTTTTTGACGAATCAAAAATTTGCAAACAAATTTTGAAAAGGGTCACTCAAGGAACATTATTGCCAAATTTGTTTGAAATTGCCCCAATGCTTGATTTTTAAAGAATTTTCTTATGATTTCTCTAAGTCTGATAAGCCACGCCCTGCCACGGCCACTTTTTTGTCCAATACAAAATTTGCCAACACTGTAAGTCCGATAAGCTACGCCAACTTTTTCTAACGAATAAAAAATTTGAGAACAAATTTTGAAAAGAGTCGCCCAAGGAACATTACTGCCAAGTGAGGTTAAAAATTGGGCCAATGGTTGATTTTTAAAGAATTTTCTTAGAATTTTTCTAAGTCCATTAAGCCACGCCCTGCCACGCCCACTTTTTCAGACGAAACAAAAATTCACATTTTTTTTTAAGGCCAAGTTTGGTTCAAATTGGGCCAATGATTGATTTTTAAAGAATTTTCTTATGATTCCTCCAAGTCTGATAAGTGCTGACCTGCCACGCCCACAATTTTGGGTGAATAAAAAATCCGCGAACAAATCTTAAGAAGGGTCACCTAAGGAACATTCCTGCCAAATTTGGTTCTAATTGGCCCAATGGTTAAGGAGAAGAAGATTTTTGAAGATTTGGTTAGATAAGCCCTGCCCTGTCACACCCACATTTTTTTACAAATGTAAAATTTTGTTAATCAATTTTGAAAAGAGAGACTCAAAGAACATTCCTGCAAAGTCTGCTTCAAATTGGCCCAATGGTTAATTTTTAAAGAATTTTCTTATGATTTCTGTAAGTCTGATAAGCCCCTTTCTCCCTGCCACGGCCACAATTTTTTACAAATGAAAATATTTGTGAAGAAATTTTAAATAGAATGGCTTAAGGTATAAAGTGCCTAATCAAAAACACCACTTTCTAGCCATACGAAATATATCAAATTACACACACTTGTAAATACACTTCACATACCGTATTTCACCTAATAGACGCGCCCCGGCGCGATGCAAAACACTGTGGGGGCGCGCTTA
Source organism: Fragum sueziense (assembly GCA_963680895.1). Lineage (NCBI taxonomy): Eukaryota > Metazoa > Mollusca > Bivalvia > Cardiida > Cardiidae > Fragum > Fragum sueziense. The sequence continues at coordinate 46,682,006 of OY804602.1, read as the reverse complement.
TTTCGTACCACTTTTCCTGAATTTTAAAGTGCTTCGCTGAATGTAGAAAATCAACCTACCGTAAACTATCGATCAAGATATATGTCACTTTATCAGTAGATGACGTTGTATCTTATAAATACACACCGGGTACATGTATAAATCGGCGGAGACGAAGCGACGTAACTGTCATCCAGTCTACAGTTATCTGCCAGTCTAGTCCTTTGTCTCGAAAAGGCGGGTGTGTTCTACTTTCGTTTTCGGAATGTTTTGATTTCTTCTTCTTCTTCACTTTACAAAATAATAAAACATACTTCCCGTGGTGTCTTTTCAGGTCTTGGATAATGTGGAGCATGGCATGACGATTGTTACGATATGTATTTTAAGACACTCAAAGCACTTTCAGATCAACACTACTCTTCTCTACCCTGCATTGCATTATGGGATTGTATTGTTGTTGCTGAATAAATCCATCTAGAAACTCTGACGGCGAGTCAAATTCAATTTATAGTTCATAAAGTTTGGTGGAGTTTGAGTTTGGAATTTGTCATTACCGTCTACTCTACAGTCTACTCTACAGTCAAGGTAAGGTCGGGTGATGGTGGGAGGGGTGTCCCATGGCTTCCGAGATTGTTGATATAGTGGGGGGCGCGTCTATTAGGGAGGGAGCGTCTATAAGGTGAAATACGGTAAGTTGATTCACCATGCCAGATTTCAAGATTATGCTTCAAGAAGAAAATAATTTACAAATATCATTTTACTCTATATTCATATGCAAGGGAGGTAATTTTGAACATTTTTGTCAAATATTTCCATAAATATGCATTAATTCAAAATTCTAAACCGTACAAAATGCTTATGTTTGTATTTGGAATGGAAATGTAACACAGTTTAGGAATTACTGGCACTTTTCAAATTTTGCCGCTGGCTTTTTGGTGCTAATTAGGCCCTTCTTACGTTAAGGTACATCCCTACAAAGTCTGGTTCAAATTGGCCCAATGGTTGATTTTTAAAGAATTTTCTTATGATTTCTCCAAGTCTGATAAGCCCCTTTCTCCCTGCCACGTCAACGTTTTTTGACGAATCAAAATTCTGCGAACAAGTTTTGAGAAGTGTCACTCAAGGAACAATTCTGCCAAGTTTGGTTCAAATTGGCCCAATGGTTGATTTTTAAAGAATTTCTTATGATTTCTCTAAGTCTGATAAGCCCCTTTCTCCCTGCCACGGCCACATTTTTTGACGAATCAAAAATCTGCGAACAAGTTTTGAAAAGGGTCACTCAAGGAACAATTCTGCCAAGTTTGGTTCAAATTGGCCCAATGGCTGATTTTTAAAGGATTTTCTTAGGATTTCTTAAGAGTCCGATAAGCTGCGCCCTGCCACGCCTACATTTTTAGACGAATCAAAAATCCGCGAACAAGTTTTGAGAAGGGTCACTCAAGGAACATTCCTGCCAAGTTTGGTCAAAATTGGCCTGTTGGTTTTGGAGAAGAAGATGTTTGAAGAAATTGTTGACGGACGGACGGACAGACAGACAGACAGACAGACGGACAGACGGACGACGGACAGTGAGTGACCACAATAGCTCACCTCGAGCACTTTGTGCTCAGGTGAGCTAACAAAAAAAGGAAAACGCAAATAAGGGAAAGAAATAAAAAAAAATACATGGATATGTGTGGAATCGAACCCACACAGTTATTAAAGAACTCCTTTCCTATGGACAAGCGCCAACTGTTTAACCATTAGACCACAGACACAGGTATTTGGAGAGAGTCATACTTACAATATAATCATTGTTTTCATTGCGATAATTGCGATAATTGTGTTTTGATCTGTCTAACATTTCATTATCGAATGGGTATGGTCTATATTTTTGGCGGGAACCTGATTATCGTTGGAGCACTATACTAGGTAAAGATATTTTGCGTTTAAATGTGACACGGGTGGTAAACTTTGGAACGACCTCCAAAAAGAGGTAGTGAATTTCTGTTCCCATAGCACATCCGGGAACACGCGAGGTCGGTCCGATGGCTAAAAACGTGTAAACAAAGGTAGGTGTCGGTGGTTCTTTTGATCGTTTTCGAGGTTTCTAGCAAAAAATGGATAATTATGGCAATGCTATGTCGTGTAAACATGACTTATCGACGCACACGGCCCAAAACTGCGGTCGAAACCGAAGTAATTTCCGCTGGATCGTTTTTAAAAGTTCGAACACGATATTGCTTTTTCACAACAGTTTGTCAACAACTGTCACCTTTTTGTATAATTTGTGGTCTTCCGCGAAGAATACAGCCCCGGTACGTTCGTCCTGGGGAAACGAGTACTCTGTATCACATATCCTGTTAAAAACGGCAACGGGGCGCATTATTTAAGAAAATGATTGAGAAAATTCCAGTAGAGGTCGTTCCAATAAGGTAGAGCTTGTTCCAATTTGAATGAGATCGTTCCCAATGCTCTCCTGTTTTATACAATGAAATAATACCTGTGATATCAGACCAACCAAACTAAGACAAAAATTAATGATGGCGTTTGAAATATCAGAATTATCGTCATATCAGAGGCGTCGTTTTGTCTTGTATGGTGACTTTGTTTTACATGAAAGTCTGTTTCTGATGTTTCTTAAATTCTACGCATGGATCTCTTGAAATGCACTTTTAGCTCACCTGAGCACGAAGTGCTCGAGGTGCACTATTGTGGTCACTTATTGTCAGTCGTCCTTCCGTCTGTCTGTCTGTCCGTCTACATTCTAGCATCCGCAAGCTTTATAAGCCAATCTTAAACAAACTTGGTCAAAATAATAATGGTCGTAAGTTCTTGGATGAGTTCGATTATGGGCCTGATCGAACCAGAATGTACTGAGTGATCTGCCTTTGAATGTCAAAAAGGCTGTTTTGACTTTGTTTACACTTTAGCATCTACAAATATTGATCAATCAAGACAAGAATTGGACAGAAAAGTTGATGATAATAATATCTTGGGCAGGTTTAATTTTCAGCCTGATTGAAAATGCACTTCTGCCCTAGATTTTGACAAAATTGCCATTTTCGACCTTGTTTCCGCTCTAGCATCCACAAATATTTATCAATCAACACATAACTTGGACAGAATATTGTTGAACATAAGATCCTGTATAGGTAAACTTTTCAGCCTGATTAGAAAGATACATCTTGAGTTATCTGCCCTCGAATTTGACAAAATTGCGATTTTCGACTTTACTTTCACTCTTCAGCATTCACAGTTTCTTTCAATCAAAATTATATCCAAAGAAATAAGATCTTAAGAGAATACGATATTACTTAAAAAGTTAAAAGAAAATTTAAGCCTAATCAGAATGCACCTTGAGCTATCTGCTTTTGATTTTGATAAAATTGCCATTTTCGACTTTCGACTACAAATATTTTTCAATTAAGAAAATAAACTTGGACTGAATATTGTTGGCCATAGGATCTTGCACAGGTAAAACTTTCATCCTGATAAGAATGATGCATCTTGAGTTATCTGCCCTCGAATTTGACAAAACTGCAATTTTCAACTTACTTTCACTCTTCAGCATTCACTATTTCTTCGAACTCATCCAAGAACTTATGTGACCATCATTATTTTGACCACGTTTGTTTAAGATTGGCTTATAAAGCTTGCGGATGCTAGAGTGTAGACGGACAGACAGAGAGACGGATGGACGACTGACAATAAGTGACCACAATAGTGCACCTCGAGCACTTCGTGCTCAGGTGAGCTAAAAGTGCATTTCAAGAGATCCATGCGTAGAGTTTAAGAAACATCAGAAACAGACTTTCATGTAAAACAAAGTCACCACACAAGACAAAACGACGCCTCTGGTATGACGATAATTCTGATATTTCAAACGCCATCATTAATTTTTGTCTTAGTTTGGCTGGTCTGATATCACAGGTATTATTTCATTGTATAAAACAGGAGAGCACTGGGAACGATCTCATTCAAATAGGAACAAGCTCTACCTTATTGGAACGACCTCTACTGGAATTTTCTCAATCGTTTTCTTAAATAATGCGCCCGTTGCCGTTTTTAACAGGATATGTGATGCAGAGTACTCGTTTCCCCAGGACGAACGTACCGGGGCTGCATTTTTCGCGGAAAACCACAAATTATGCAAAAAGGTGACAGTTGTTGACAAACTGTTGTGAAAAATTAATATCGTGTTCGAACTTTTAAAAACGATCCAGCGGAAATTACTTCGGTTTCGACCGCAGTTTTGGGCCGTGTGCGTCGATAAGTCATTTTTACACGACATAGCATTGCCATAATTATCCATTTTTTGCTAGAAACCTCGAAAACAATCAAAAGAACCACCGACACCTACCTTTGTTTACACGTTTTTAGCTATTGGACCGACCTCGCGAGTTCCCGGATGTGCTATGGGAACAGAAATTCACTACCTCTTTTTGGAGGTCGTTCCAAAGTTTACCACCCGTGTGTGAGTTTATAGATTTTTTTTCTAATGACAATGAACTTGTTCTAAAAACAGACCGGGTTTAACGTTTTGACAGTTTTGTATTGACAAACTGTCGGTGTTGTTATAAAATCTCGAAATTAGTACAGCTTCGATAAAGCCGTAATTAGGCTTCGATAAAGCCGTAGTTATGATATTTCATAACAACACTGACGGAATACATTGACCGCGAAAAAACATCCCTCGCTTTGGCCGAGTTCACCACCAGAGAGTGTGTCAGATCACAGTACTTTCCTAACTTTAATATTCCATGTACAACATTATAGTTTCATGGTCATGGCATAATTTGTCAAGATCAAGGTTACCCATAGTCCATCAGAAAGCTTCCTGACAGGTGCTATAATTAGAAATGTCGGGTGATATAATTAGAACTGTCATAGAAGTCATGCTTTACCTGGTCTGCCGACTTTACCTTAGATTTTTGTCTGCTACACTTTTATAAATCCTTTCAAATGATAATGGTTTGATTTATTGGGGTTTTATGCAGTTTCCACCTACTAAGGTCATATCGCGCAGCTGGAGCACCTAACCATGGATTCCTGTCGTTTTTCATACCAGTACTACCACAACACACTTAGCGAGCCTCCAGCTGCTCCCCCAAATAGGTTCATAATATCAAACCATTGATGGGTGATATTTTTGTCAGTAAGGGTATTTGCTGCAGCCGGGTATCAAACCCTTGACCTCTCCTATGAGAGGCAGACGCGCTACCAACTGCGCCATGGCCGCGCCTCAAATGACAATGAATTTTAAGCTAAAAATACTTTGTTTACCGATATGTTTTGATAAAACCGCGGGTGTTGTTATAAAATCTCGTAACTGTCGTAGATATGAGAGTTTATGACAGCACATAAGGAAATACTTTTGTTTGTCCGAAATTACGTCACTGTTAACTGGATAAAATCATTCCCTATTATGGCAACACATTTAGTTTGCTTAACTTTAGTAGTCATCACAATCATAACCTGGTTTTCCTAATATTCCTCAGACATTTTCTTAACGCCAATTAGGATCATAGTTGTGTCATTGCCCTGGATGTCTCTTACTGTCTTAAAACAGAGCACATTATCTCTTCATTCCGTTTCGATAAAATAATACTCTGTTCCCACGGGGTCATTTCACGTCTAATCTCAGGGCCTTGCGGGATTTCGGTATCCAATTGTTGACTGTAAACATCAAAACATTTGAAAGATCTGATACAAACTTTCATTGGCTGACACTTCAAATTACCGGCTTCAGCCAAAAATAGAAGCGACGTAATGTATACGTAATCATACAAGATAAATCTGAATGATTTTGATTCAATAATTCAAATGATACATGTGCTATAATTAGATTATGACAACCAAATAGGCTGTTGGTGTATCAAAAATGGCAGAGGTCATATTTGATAGTTTAATCAAAAGACCTCAGCTTTGGAGAGTAGATTTCTCTCTGTTTGAAAAAGTACAAGGACTCTACAAATAAGTAATACATCAGCCCTGCGTTCAGTAAGACAAAACGGTAGCTAACAGTTAGCCGTTTCATTCGGAATACTCTGTCAATTCTGTCAATTTTGTGTCAAAGAAGTTGCGACTGTTTCTAACATTAGCTAACGTTTTGTCTTACTGAACACAGGGCTGAGCTCACATTATTTATACTAAATTTTGATACCTTTTTCAAATCTACAATACCATGAATTTACTTGCTAACAGAACCTTCAGTCCTTTGATTTTTTCCCAGTATGTTAGTAGATCAGCCCTGCGTTCAGTAAGACAAAACGTTAGCTAACAGTTAGCCGTTTCATTCAAAATACTCAGTCATTTCTGTCAATTTTGTGTCAAAGAAGTTGCGACTGTTGCTAACGTTAGCTAACTTTTGTCTTACTGAACACAGGTCTGAGCTCACATTATTTATACTAAATTTTGATACCCTTTTCAAATCTACAATACCATGAATTTACTTGCTAACAGAACCTTCAGTGCTTTGATTTTTTTCCCAGTATGTTAGTAGGTCATATCATGATTCTTCCAACCTCAAGGTGACATACTAACTTACATTTCACATCATTTTTTTCTTTTACATAACCTCCATAGGTAGGTCACTGTTTCTCAATCTTCCTGGCTTACTATAGGTCTCAATAAATGAGTTTGAGTTTTTTGGGGGTTTACGCCGTGTTCAACTGCCAGGGTCATATTGTAGCGTCTGGAGCACCTACCCATGGATTCCTGTTTTTTTCTCAAACCAGTACTACCACAACAGCCTTACCGAGCCTCCAGCTGCTCGCCCTTTCAGGTTAATGATTTCAAACCAATTGGTGGGTGACAAATTTGTCATAAAGGGTTTTAGCCACGGTCGGGTATCGAACCCGGGACCTATTGAAAGAAGCAGATGCCCTACCAACTGCGCTAAGGCCGCAGCTCTTGATAAATGATCTGGCAGAACAGCTCTATTAAGCTTTCATCTAAGGATGCTCTGCTAGGTCATTTAATCTTTAGCTGTAACCAATATTGAATAGGGAACGATTTTATCAAGTAAATAGTGACATAATTTCAGACAAGCAACTATATAGTCTTCCCGTGGGTGTTGTTATAAAATCTGTGTTGTTATAAGATATCGTAACTACGGCTTGATTCAAGCCGTAGTTACGATATCTTATAACAACACTGACATTTCATCAAAACACAACGGTTAACCAAGTCTATTTTTAGCACAAAATTCATTGCATTTGTTGGCCATGGTAAATATTATGGCACATTTTTACAAATTTTATCAAAATGCAAACAGGGAAAAATGCAAGCGTGAGTTTGTGTCACATAATTGTCCAGCAAGATTAAGCCGGGACATCTGCATATGTAATGACACTATTTCAGCAATGTTTTGTTAAGACGCTCAACTAATAGACATAGCGCATGAAAATAAAGTTGTCCCTGGTTAATATGGGTGGACAATATACTAGATTACAGTTGTTTCGACTTCAATTTTGCTTTGTTTACAAAGTTAAATTTTATAAATTTGTGTCATAAATATCATGACCATACTTTATAATAGATATACCTCACAAGAAATGACCTGGCAGAGCAGCTCATGCTAATCGAATGGATTGCTCTGCCAGGTCAATTCTCGTCCGATATAATGTAGAAAGCTGTTAGTACAAATGTACTTTGATATAAATAGGCTGTTACATAGTGTTACAGAAAATTTACAAGAATTAGGTGACCTTACATATTCGCATGACACTTCCTTCTTTCATGATTCCTGTAATTGTAATATGAGACATTTCTTAGATCAGGCCCGTAGGGGGGGAGGGGGGGGGATAAACCCCCCCCCCCCCCCAATGTTGGACAAAAATGCCGCATTATCTTAATTTTACACTGAAAATTGTGGGAAAATCCAAATTAGCCCCCCCCCCCCCCCCCCCCCCCAATATTCAGGAAAAGGGCTTTAGCCCCCCTCAATATGAAATTGCTCCCTACGGCCTGTAGATTATCCTCACATAATGGCACCTTTTGGTATAATTCCCACAAGAAACATGTCTTTGGAAAACATTATGGAAAATGAAGAAATTGCTTGTGACAAGCAATTTCTTCATTTTCCACAATGTTTTCTAACCCAAAATGGAAAGATTTCTAAAATTTAATCAACCTGAAATCATCTTCTGCAACACCTTTCATATTGGAACATGGTGTTAAAATTTTGCCATCTGGTAACGGGTTACAGATTGTTTGACTGAATGTGATTTAAAGTGACTTTAAAATGATGTCAGTCATATTGTGACAGCTGGAGTGCCTAAACATGTATTCTAGCCATCAATGACTTAAGGTAGTCCACTCGTAATGAGATTCACCCAAAGTTCAAATTTTCTGTGTGATGTTGTTAACATTCTTTAAGTAGCAATACATATTTGGGTAACATCTTACACATTCGACAGTGGAACATGTTCCATCTCCGAATGCTTACAACATCGCCGAAATAGGTCAAATGTTGCGTGAATCCCATTAGGGGTGGATTACCTTAACCCTTTCCCAAATGTCAAAATTTTGGGGAGCTCCAAATTCAAAGATTTTGCAGACGACAATTGAAATTGAATGAAAATTTACATTTTTGGTCTTTTTCTGTAGAAAACATTGTGGGAAATGAAGAAATTGCTTGTCACAAGCAATTTCTTCATTTTCCACAATGTTTTCCCAAGCCTTTTCTTCTGAAGGAGTCAAAAGGCGTCAATGTGCAGTAATGGGTAAAGTGAACAATTTCAGTACAAGTGCACCTTACTATAGGGAGAAATCATTATGTAACTTAACCATCTCCCAAACAGCAAAAGTTTGGACTGTTTCGATTTGGAAGCTTCTCCAGACGACAATATGGGTTTTGAAAATTGGGTTTTTGTGTAGAGAACAGCCACGAAAAAATATTGAGACAAAAGTAGAAAATGCTGATTATCAGCATTTTCTTCTTTTGTCTCAATATTTTCCCAAACATTTTATATCTATATTGGGGACATCAAACCCCAGTCTTGTTTGGGAAAGGGATAACTAGATACAGAAGGTCACCAGGGTAACCAAAATATTCACCAGCCGTTTCTGTCTTACATGATATCATATCTGATTTACCTAATTCTGTCATACTACATTTTTTTGTGAAGTCTCCCGCTATGACCTGTGCCAAACAGTATTGGAAAAACTCTGAATGAACTTTCCAGATATTAGCTTAAGGTAGTCAAACCCTAATAGGATTTGTGCATAGTCGGAATTATTCCGAAACATCGAAAACAAACTTTCGTTTACTGAGCCTTTCTGCTTACACAGGAGCATAAAGGCCATTCTTATTCTCATGATGGATAAACATGTGATACAACTATTTCAGAAAATCTTCATTTAAATTTTGTTAATGCGAGACCAATTTGAAATCAGTTTGAAGCAGAGGTGGACAGACGTCACACATTATATGCACATGTATAATTTTTGATAAATTCGCTAATGAAAAAGGTTATTGAAGATCAACCAAAATTTGGGTTAATCTTCAATAACCTTTTTATCAGCTGATTTTTCAAAAATCCACCACGCCCAGCTAATCTATGGCAGTTTCCTACCTTCTCTGCTTCAAACCAAATTCACATCGGTCCCGTATTAACAGAATTATTGAAGGTTTTCTGAAATTCTGAGTCACGTGATTATCCATAGTGATTCTGTCCATAACTGTTTATCCATTTCCCAAAATTAACAGCAAACAAAATTCTAAGGTGGTTCATTTCAAAACCTGTTACATGCGACAAAATGACAAAATGCATATTGATAAAGATGAAATATTATGTATAATATGATAAAGTAAAATGCTGATTTTCTTCTTTTGTCTCAATGTTTTCCCATGATATTTCTGTTAAGTTAAACCACTCCTGCGAAAAAAGTGGAAGAACACATTTAGTTCCAGAACTGTTCTACATCGTTAAATGGCAGTTCTAAAACTGTTCTAGAACAGTTCTAGAACATCCATTTTACTATCTAGAATGTTCTAGAACAGTTCTAGAACTAAAAGGCCCTCTTGAAATTTTTTCACAGGGGTAGATCTAGTTTGGGAAAGAGTTAAGAAGACACAGTTGACATTATGATTAATTAATGTTTTAAGTTTTATTATCCTCTCATCACTTGACCTCTAAATATAAATTTTGAAGTCACGAGACCCCAGTTCCTTTACCAAACCTTTGATGCACATTTTTTTTTACTACTTCATTATTTCACACACATTTGAAAAGACTTTGGAAGAATATTACATTGGCAAGGATTTACATTTGAATGCACAATGTATGTAATAAAATTATATAACAAAGCATTTCCTATTCACATAATTATTTTGACATCCACTATCTCAAGATACCATACAGTCGCCTTGGCTATGCCAAAAGATATTTCTCTTTTCAACAAAATCCTCGTAACTGCAGCTTAATTAAAACAAGCTGCAGTAACGAAGTTTTTGTTGAAAAGCATTCATATATTTTCGTTGGCTTACTTTTAAATTTGAAAACTTGGTCACCGAAACTTTCCATTTTGGGAAAAGGTTAAGAAGGTCAAAGAAATTCAGTTAAGTAAGACTTCATCATGATTCAAGTCATGGTGGAATTTGACCCCTTCTTTAATTCAAGTTTGTTTTGATGATTCTATCATATTTGTCATAAGGAAAAGATCAAACATTATTGGCACTAACTAGTGTTGTGCCGATAGTCCACAGCTATCTAAAGCTATCGAATTGAGTCTAAAATCGGCTACAATCGATAGCAATTTTTCACTATTGATACTATCGCTAGAGTTGTGCTGTTCTTTTGCAGGTATTTTTTTTGGACATTTGAATCCAAATTAAAATTCCCAATTCAATTTAAGTAGATATCTATTTCCTGGCATAAATAAAATTTCAAGACCATTTTCTTATTCCCTCCCATTCTCATACCAGGGCTTTTAAGAAAGGAAAGTAGATGTTAAAGTGAATGCTAAAAATGTAAATCTAGGCAAAATATATGAGAGTAATAGACTGATTGGTAGTCTGCCATTAAGCGGCTTTTGATGGTTAGATTCCAGCATTTGAGCTGATTAAACAATATTCTTTACTAAAATATACCTCTATGTATCTCTGATATATATTATGATCATATATCTCATGATATGTTATTTCGTCGGTGTAAATGTAAAACCTCGTATGTCGATTCGTGCAATTTTCAAAGTACAAACTTGTGTGCCCAATTTAGACAATGCTCGCAGGTTTTGAGATATGTTTACTGATCAGTATTAATGACAAATTATTTGTGAACAATAAGTCCAAATTTCAAGTAAAACAGTTCAGTTTGAGAAAAGTTATTAATTTTTTTCCCTCCCCTTTAAAATTTTCCAAAAACGAGATACAAGGTTTTGCATTTACAACGACGATTTGTAATTCACTAGGTTAAATTGTTGTTGTTGTTGTTGTTGCTAAAAAAAAACGATTGTACAATGGATAATCAATCGGTATGACTCTCCGATTATCGATAGGGATTTTGCTGTCCGATATACTACACTAGCACTAACAGTTACATGGTGGGGAAGCATGTGACAAAATAACAACAATAATTGCAGAAAATCTTCAATAGTTTTGTTGATATATGATTAACGATTGTAATTTGGTTTGAAGAAGAGAAAGTGTAAAGATCTCAAAAGATTTTTTTATGTTTGTATTGTTTAAACAGCACCCGATTTTAGTCCATTTGAAATTTTCGGAACCTTGCAATGTCGAGTACAATGAAGTTTTATTTTTTCTTTGCATTGCATAGGTGTTCTAGAGCAGATCTAGCTTGGTTGCCAGAATGGCAACCTTGGGCAACTCCCAAAATTCCCAAAAATCCAAGATGGCCGCCAAACGCAGCTGGAAAAAATCAACTTTTTGTCAAATTGTCCAACAAAGATGCAAAAAATGTCTATTTTGGGGTTTGGGGTATGCTGAATTCAAATCTGATGATAGATATAGCATATGGACATCAGAAAAGTACTAAATTAGAGATGGCTGCTGGATGCCATCTTGAAAATCACATTTTTCTACGTTTGTTTCAATACAGTCTTTAAAACGCACCTTTTCAGAATACTTGGTAAGAAAAAAATTATTTTCCTTCTCATTTCTTTTCATTTTCATTTCTTCTTTTCTGTTTTATACCAACCTTCTATAAATAAAATTCAGAAATGACAGCTACATGCCTTATTGAAAATAATTATTGGTTGAAAAACTGGTACAAATTGCTGCCAAATTTTGATATTTACGTGTTATTAAATATCTTTACTTATTTTAACACATTTGAACTAAGTTTGGATATTACATATTTCGTTACTGTTCTCATATAAATGATAGTAACAGATATGGCAACCAGTTGCCATCTTGGCATAAAGAACGAATTTTCAGACAGTTTTTTCAAAGTAGGACATCATGCCTAAAAATCTGCTCTTTTCGCCAACATAGGCTACCAGTTGTCCTAATTATTGTTAAATGGTGTCCATGCTAAAGGCTTGAGATTATGTATGTATGTAACTGTGATTTCATTCAATTATGGCCACCAGTTACCATGTTGAAATGTAAAGTTTTGGTTGTTGCTGCTAATTAAAGATAAACCTCTTTGGCATTTTGCAAAATTTCAGTTTCGGTACAGTTCTAAGCATTTTATCTTCATAATTACATAAATTTGATAAATTCATAGATATCATATAGAAATTAAAGGTGACTGTCATGAAAGAAGAAAACATACCATTAAAAGTGTACCAATATTTATATTCTAGAAATTATTTCCCTTGTTAATGTCTTAAGGAATCGTAATAGAACAATCGGGATTGATGGGTTTAAGTTCCTTTGGGAGCTGATCGTTTCAGCTTTCATACCTTTACAATTCAAAATTTAAGAATAAAAACCCAAGTGATCATAGTGATCACTACAACCCTTTGAGTGCCATGCATAGTGAAATGCTGAGTCTTGTCATGAGCCATGAACGATTTTAATGACAACAGGAAACAGTATAGCCATGGATGTATCTTCATGTACAGCAACGGTACCTCTAGATAGCTCCAATAGCATGGAGTAGATGTGCATTATTGCAAGAAAGTTGTCCCATTCTGCTTCAACTTGTTTACTCAAATAACGAGACTAAAAGAATACATATTCTGTCAAGACTTATCATGAGCGCTGTAATGAAACAATTATAATAATTTGAGTTATCTCGCCTTTTGAAAAGTTTATAAATATACACAATATATTTAAGACAATGTGGGATTTTAGCATATTAATATTTCATTTTGAGAAATTAAGGGGGAATGCTCCAGTTTTTCGGAACACTCGGACTTTACTGTAGTAATTTTAATGTTTCGTACCAATATGTTTCGCTACCAGATTTTCAATAATATAACACATCATTACAATTTACCTTTTTCGACGGTAAAAGTGTATTTATTATGCGAAACTGATTTTCTCAAGATGGAAATCGAATATTTAGAGCAAGACAGTCGTAAGTGTGTATGCAGTTACCACTGTTTAGCGTCATTTTATTCATGTGTAGCTGATAAAAATTGCCATAATTCACTAATAAGTGCGCTGACCTATACATTTTCTTTTTGAATTATTACCAGGACATGTTGGTCAATACAATGAGGGAGTTTTATAAAATTCTATTATGTAGAACCTGAAATATTTCCAAAAATATGCAAATTTTGACATAAAAAACTCCAGCTTCGTTGATCTAACCGAATACGTGAGCATGCTGTTTTATACATTTACGCATTTATAATAGCACATATTTTGGGTTTTCTGTTCGTAATAAATGTAAGACGTTACTTTAAATCCGTTTTCGGGATTAAACGATGGATATACAGCTTTTTATTAGCATTTTAGTGACCTTGGATAGGTGCAAGAAATTGTGCATTTTTTCGATGTAGGGTTATGTGATACGAATGCCAATAAAATTCAAACAAGATCGCTGACCACCCATTTTTATTTTATTTTTCAATTGGTAATAACATGTAATTTCAACATACAAAATATGAATAAATTCTATTATTGGGAAAAAAATTAGGAAACTGGAGCATTCCCCCTTAATGTAAATTGGATATGCATGAAGTACATTCATGTCATTTCAGACTTTCTGACTAAGCCATTCCTTAAGATGGGTCTGTAAACAAGAATAAGAACCATTACCAATTTACATGACATAATGAGAGAACTGCGTCTCATTCCTTTAGATTTCATTTGTTGTTGCTTTCTTCTTACTGATATATGGTATATCTTATTCAAAAGAATCATATTGTCGTTTTGCTTGAAAAGTGTTCGTATACGCAATATAATGTTGATGTACAAAATGGGCCTTTAAGAAACATAGGGAGTATAGATTTAGATCAATTCTGGCAATAACTAAAGTGACATTGTATGTGCAATGAATGCACTGTTTAAATTCAAACATTGCTGAGGAAGTATTCCGAAACATAAAGTCTGACAAAAAATACTTTTGAAAAATTACTGAAAAGTCATACGAGCGAAATACTCTAGTAAAATATACTAATACATTTGATGTGATATGAAAGGCAAAAACCATTCAGAATCAGATGCAGAAGTGCCTAGGAATCAGAGAAGGTAAAGTCGTTCAATTTTAATCAAGTTGCATCTTGCCATTTCTGTTCTATTCCCAATAAATGTGAATGGACAACCATTAGTATAAGGTATCCCGATAAAATGAAAAAATGGACAAGGTTTCTCTGTTAATTTACATATACTTAGTACATTTAAAAACGCAGAGTTTTCAAAGCCTTAAATCAAGATGTTATAAGATGTTATAAGAAATAGAAATAATTGTTATGAATCTCCCACAAGTTTTTAAACGTGAATAGAAAAGATTTGAGTTGGTAATTTTGGATCTTTTTACGGCACCATAGCCAAAGCGTTAAACACGTTGGCGCTGCGTAAATTTGATTCACGTGAAACTCGAGTTAAATTGCAACATGTTTATAAAGTTTATCTATAGCGACACTATAAAAACACGTTTCATCGAAATATTCTCAATTCTATCAGTGTGTCCCGTCTTCTTGAAAATGTGAGGAACCAAGTTTTTGGAACGCATTTGCTATATTTTTCAAACTCGGACTTTTCACTGCACGTAGGATGCCATAACGTATTAATATCACGACTAACAACACGATGGCTCCGCCATATACTGTGGTTACACACTATTGGTCTGTTATGTACCCTATAGAGCATGCTTAGAATGGCCCGAAGAGATGCGTGTATTTATGTACCCCACCACCCAAAACGTTGCAAAAACTTCGTATTCCTGTTATTCAAGAGCGGAACAAAATGCCACAAGAGATTTCATTGCGAGAAAAGTCCTTTCTATGCGACGACGAAGTAAGGCTTTAATTCAAGCATTAGGTGGGCACACTTGTTATTAATTGATTTGACCTATCTCAATTAAAAATAATCAAATTTTATTTCGACGTGTATTTAAAGCATCTTCTACCTTTAGAGTTTATGGAATTACATAAATCAACGAAAATAAACCCGCATTACTTAGCCTTTGCTTGTCATTTCCATCCTATAAGAGAACGAGCTATCTCTGCGGAATTAAATGTACTCAGTATAGATGTCTTGTGGGTAGGGAAACATTTGCATACTCTTTCTTTAAAATTGAGGTTTGTGGTGGTATCTTACCCAGGTTATCAAATGATTGTTAATTTCAACCTTCCTAATGTATTGTTTTTGTCTTTTTCATCGATAAACAGTATATCTTCAAGACCAACTATGAACCGGTACTTACAGTTTAATCAAACATGATTTTTTTCGTTTATTTCCTTTTATTTCTGTTAATCCAGTATATTGTAATGGTGCATTGAATGATCACATACATGGTATCTACATTCAATGTTGACTGTACATTATAATTCCTCTTAAGCTACACACATTTCGTAGATCGGATTTTTGTGTAAGATTAACATGTTAGAACTCCGAAACGAAAGTTACAAATTTCTGCTTTACGAGCAAATGTTCAATTTGTGATTTGGGTGATGTTTACATTCTATATTTGGATGTAGGCCATGGGATCACTTCTTCAAAATTAGGAAGAATACATAGGAATTAATGATACAAATTCATTATTCAATGTCAGAACTGTGTATATCATTACACAGAGGTGATGGTTGTCTGTTGAAAAAGAAACTGTTTTAATCATATCATCTGTAAAAGTTTCGAACATGCTCAAAGACGGTCAGAATTATATAAATGTTTACAATAGAAAAATATAACGCTTTGAAGAAACCTGGGATTTGTAATTGAAATACCAAAAAAATACAAGATAATTATTTCCCTTTGTAATATTTAGTACTAGTATTTATTGTCACTTTCAATATGCCATCTGGTGGCCATTTCCCAATTGATAAACACTTTAGATCAATATAAAATCTAAATAAATATCAAAATGGGTTATTAAATGAATAGAGGGAATGATACACAAATATCACATTTTAGCCACATTCTCTACAAGTAGAAATGAATAGTAATAAGTGAATTAAGCTAGCTATCATTTTCAATATGACGTCTGGCGGCCATGTCGGAATTTTATGTACTCCAGATAAATCAAAGTGCGAATTTAAGGAATAAAGTGGATTTACCTTTTCAAGTCTGTCTAAATACATGATTTCTATGGGCCATGTAAAATAACGTAGAAAAAATGTGATTTTCAAGATGGCGTCCGGCAGCCATCTCTATTTTAGCATATTTGTGTTATCCAAATCTTATATTTATCAATGGATTTGGATTCAGCACACCAAAGAACCCCTACATAGGCATTTTTCGCATCTTTGTTGGACAATTTGACAAAAAGTTGATTTTTCCGGCTGCGTTTGGCGGCCATCTTGGATTTTTGCGAATTTTTGGAGTTGCCCAAGGTTGCCATTCTGGCAACCAAGCTAGATCTGCTCCAGAGCACCTATACAATGCAAAGAAAAAATAAAACTTCATTGTACTCGACATTGCAAGGTTGTCATATAGGCATATAGCAGCGTCAAATGGACTATTTGGTAAATAACCAAACAAAATTTTTGGGGTGTCATCAGTAACTTTTATGTAAGGCGTTGTTTAAAAGATTCACCCAATCCAGAAAACCCATGACACCATTCCTGGACCTGGAGAGGAATTTCAGACAATAGAACAAATTACATCAAAGGGGAATTTTGTATTCATCAAAGTAAATATTGAGAGAAAAGGAGTAATTGCTGATGATCGGCTATTTCTTCTTTTCTTTCAATGTTTTTCTTAGACCAATTTAGCTCTCTTATATATACTTAGGACATCAAAACCAGGTCTTGTTAGGGAAAGGTTTTGGGCTAAGAGGGAAACTATTGTTAAAATTGCAAATAAAATTGTAAAATGATATTGCATGATTCCTCCATTAATATAGCCGAAATTAAACATACGGTAATTATAATTCATGCATTGAATACAATTTAACTTTAAGCACTTGACATTGAGGGGTTAACAATCTTATAATCTCAAAAATATCATCATGTTTTGTTGGTTTTTTTTTTTTATTTAAATTTCTTGTTGAAATCCCCTTATGAGATTTATGTCAGCTAGAGAAAAAATTCTGGAGAAGATCTAATTAAGGCCAAGACTATAAACTTCAAGTCCAAAGCATGCATTTCTTCATTTTCCAAAAGATTCACAAAAACCTTGATATTGTAGGGCATGGTGTTTACAAGTACTGGTATGAGAAATGACAGGAATCCATGCTTAGGTGCTCCAGTCGCTGATATATGACCATAGCAGTAGAAAACGGCATTATACCCCAATTAAGGTTTACAGACCCTAAAAAAACTCCACTTTCTAGCCATGCGAAATGTATCAAATTACACACACTTGTAAATACGCTTCACATTATGCTTCAAGAAGAAAGTAATTTACAAATATCATTTTACTCTATATTCATATGCAAGGGAGGTAATTTTGAACTTTTTTGTCAAATATTTCCATAAGTATGCATTAATTGAAAATTCTAAACCGTACAAAATGATTATGTTTGTATTTAGAATGGAAATGTAACACAGTTTAAGAATTCCTGGCACTTTTCAAATTTCGCATCTGGCTCTTTGGTGGGTTTGAGGGTTTGGATACCTTAAGCAACTTGTAAGGCATCAAAAAATGTCAATATGAGGGAATGGGTTGATATGAACCTCATTTAACCCATTACCAGACGACAAAATTTTGGAAACTTCTGATTTAAAAGATGTTGCAGGCGACAATTTTAAGTTGACGAAATTTTAAAAACATGTCCATTTTGGGTTAGAAATTTAAGCATTGTGGAAAATGAAGAAATTGCTTGTTACAAGCAATTTCTTCATTTTCCACGATGTTTTCCATTGTCATTATTTTGTGGGTCAGTCAAAAGGAGTCATTAATTGTGTTGTAATGGGATATGTCGGAATGGGGTTGATATGAACCTCATTTAAAATTCATAATTGTCTGCTATATCTGTATTAGTCTACCTACTAAGTCGAAAAATGTGACTTTCGTTGGCATTCTCTGAACATGGGCGACTACCATGCCCAGTGATATCTTCAAGGCATGGTACGTACGGTTTGCCCGGTAGTCGCCTCTAGCAGGCGATATTGGTTGAAATAAACTAGGTCAAAGGTCAATCGGTACATTTTTCGCACATGCTCCCTAAAATACCCCATAACTTACTCATTTATTAACCCTTTCCCAAACGACAAAATTTTAGGGTGGTCCACTTCAAAAACTGCCACAAATAACAAAATGGATGTTATTAAAGTAAGAATTTGTGTAAAATATTGTACAGAAAATATTGAGACAAAAGGAGAAACTGCTGGTTATCAGCAGTTTCTTCTTTTGTTTCAATGTTTTCCCAAGTCTTTCCTATTAGGGACGTCAAAACCAGGTCTTGTTTGGGAAAGGGTTAAGCTAAAACAATCATTTTGGTACCTAAATAGAGCTGATGATTTGTACTGTTACCTAAAACATCAATATGCAACTTTACGAATTTGTGTTTTTGTAATTTTTTGATAAATATAGCGAAAATTGTCCAAAAAATCACAAAAATATTTATTTTCAAAAAGTAAAAAAAACATAAAAAATACAAACGGTATGTTTGGATGATTGACATTATACTTAAAAATTGCTTAGACACCTACTGTTTACTGATATATATTTGCTTACAGAATTAGTCTTTAACTTAACCTTGTAGCCATAGCTAAAAGTGGGTGGGGTAAATTTTCCAAAAAATACAAAAAACACAAACATTGGTGTAGCAATACGCCTTTCACATAAATGTTATTCTACGATATTTGTTCGACGTTTTATTGCAAATTCTTGTTTTAAAATCATATTTTCAGGAATTTTTATAGCTTTCGATGCATTTTCCTAAAATATGATAAGATTTTAAGGAAAAAAACATTGATTTAATTAAAACATGAATAGAACTATATATACGAGGGTTGTCCCCATAAATCGTAGACAATGTCGATAAATCAAAAACCTCTAGATAGATATTTCTAATTTTTCCATAGCTGAAGCCCACACCTTTTGACGCCACTTTGACAAAAAATCAAGTTAAATGCTTACATTATACTAAATATATAGAATTTTTTGCAAAGGCATGCACCTACCCGCGGCGCACGTCACAACGTCATAATGTAACAACGTCACATTTTAACGGGAAACCGAACGGCATTTTCTTGTCTTATGATTGAACTTTGTAGCTTTATCGCAGATACTCTTGATTTTTTAGTAATTTTGAAATCAATAATTGATAAATTAATTCAACCAAATGTATTTTTCTTCTCAAAGTCCGTTTTATTCGCCATACTCTTGTGCATTTTCCGTTAATCGTAATCAGTGACTTCTTTTTACCATTTAACGCCCGCTCTTCTAAACAATCTCGGCCTTCTCCGGGGCAATATTGAAACGTCGTTTTGAGACTTTCAAAAAAGTGTCCATACATGTGCTATAAACACGTGGCTGTGTATTTTGATAAGTTTCATCTTCATTTAAGATTCAATGTGTTATACTGCTCTCCACACCGAAGAACGGACAATTTTACGGTGCGCCGCAATTTTCAGCCACGTTGTCTTTTTACGTCAACGACATTGTTATTCATTTTCTTTTAAAACATATTAGTTGAAAAACGAATAACGTCAACGCTTTGAAATTTTGCACAATTACACAACATAATTTACTCGATGCGGCTGTGTAACTTTTTTGACTGAAAATAGAAACCAATTTTTTTTATTACGACAGTTAATCAGGAACGACAAGCGGGAAAGGCATTATTTTTTACGTGCGCCGCACGACCATTATGCGCTTAAAATAATTGGGTAAAACTGGATATAAAGGAAATATATGAAAAGCTAATGAATGAAAATCAAGTCAAAAATGGACAAATAATGATCATACGGAAAATAAACATTGTGCAACGTTAATAAGACAAGTTATCGAATGTATCTACGATTTATTGGGACAACCCTCGTAGTTTATATCAACTTCACAAAGCCAAAACAATGCCCCTCTGAACGAATACCTAGTCATTAAAAAGTGTAATTACATAAAACAAGACTGAAAATAAAACAGAAATTAAGAATAATCAGCAGCTGAAAGTATTCATTTCACTATCTTACTATCATAACACATTAAAGGTAAGCATTTATGTTTCAACACGTTTCGTTCATTGATGATGTAGTTTCTTTCTGTAAACCGAACTTTAAATTTCATTATTGCAATTTTGGTAATTACACCTGGTAGCCGTACGAGAACATTCGAACATGTAATAGCATTTTTCAACATGTATATAAAATGTAATTAGGAACAGATCTTTTGGAAAAAATTATCACAATCATCAGGCTGACTGTTCTGATACGCTGTTATGGTATATCTTATGGAGGTCTATATTTAAGTGCCCATGAAGGCACCAATGCATGTATATACTTAGATATGTACATGCTTTCATTAGCGACAACAGGAGATTAAGTCCTTTGGTCTATTTGATTTTGTAACCAATAAGCTTTTAATTGTTTTAGAAATTGAGCTAAATATGATTCTGTATGTATCTTTAATTATGCAAATCACTCGATCTTTAATATAACATATTACATTATGTTACCGGTGAATATTAGAAAAATTAAGACACAACGATCGGTAGCTCATCCATCCTGCACAATCCTTACCATGTTAATTCACAACTGATGGGTTGTGGAGTTGGCACCAAGGAACTCTTTGAACATAAGTAGTGGAAATATATGAACCTGTGGTTGCTTTTAGCTAACCTCATTAGAATATACCTGATAAACTTCTGGGCATAGACTAACTTATAGCATAACTAAAAACTCTTCATTCCATAATAATTTTCGTTATAATCAAATGTGTATCTTTCATTTGTATATGTATAGTATTGTTGTACCTTATCATAAAACATACGAAAAAAGAGAATCCTATGACCACAAAGCAGAGTTCATTTGCTTGGAAATCTTAATATTTGTCGATGCAAGAGATTCTCAGTATCCACGTTCATTTGTGAAGTTTAAGGGCACTAAACCCCCGGACTTATTTTGTAGAATCAGAGACGTAATTACAAATATTTCTGGGAATGCACCTATGGGAAAGAACTTGGGAAGGGAGCGTGCTCTTCGGCAACAGGTGTTGTTTCAGAAGGTCTAAATGATAAAGGCTCGATCATATCAGCTATTCTTGGATAACTATTTACGTCGAATAACTATTGTTGGACATTTCATCCGTCAATAGATGCGAAATATATCGTGCATCTTCGGCGTCATCAGTAGCAACGGTGATTGACAAGGATATCCAGATTTTTAAAATCCAGATACCCATGTCAATTTGCATGGTAACGGGACACGCTGAAGATGGAGGTAAAATTACACAAAGTGTTTGTATCTAATAACGGGTGGAATACCTTAATCATCTACCAGACTTGACAACGCTTTTAGCGAGACCTCTTTTTGAAAGGGTTGGAATACGATAAAAACAAGACAGTCCTGTCGGCCTGGAAGCGCTCCACAGGCCTGATTGTTAGTCTTGTTGAATGCAAGTTCAAAGGTTCAGACTGCACAAACAAGCAAATACATTACCAAGCTGAAAATTACAAGCAAGTACGATCATATGGTCAGATTTATGAGAAAGTTCTGTATTGATTAGTTAATACTAATGGTTGTAAAAGTGAAAATAAAGCCGAAAATGGCAATTTTGTCAATAACAAGGGCACATAAAATTCAGATCAAGCTGAAAATTATACCAAGGCAAGATCTTATAGTCACCAACATTCTGTACAAGTTTTGTCTTGATTGGTCAATATTTTGTAGTTGCTAGAGTGAAAACAAAGTCAAAATAGAGTCGAAAATTGAAATTTTGTCAATTTCAAGGGCACATAACTCATGACGTAAAATTCAGATCAAGCTGAAAATTATACCGAGGCAAGATCTTATGATCACCAACATTCTGTATAAGTTTTGTCTTGATTGGTCAATATTTGTAGTTGTTAGAGTGAAAATAAAGTCAAAATAGAGTCGAAAATGGCAATTTTGTCAATTTCAAGGGCACATAAGTTATGATGTAAAATTCAGATCACGCTGAAAATTAAATCAACACAAGATCTTATGGTCACCAACATTCTGTCTCAGGTTTGTCTTGATTGGTCAATATTTGTAGTTGCTAGAGTGAAAGCAATTGTCAAAATAGAGCCGAAAATGTGATTTTGTCAATATCAAGGGCACATAATTCATGATGTTAATTTCAGATCAAGCTGAAAATTATACCAAAGTAAGATCTTATGGTCACCAACATTCTGTACAAGTATTGTCTAGATTGGTCGATATTTGTACTAGCTAGAGTGAAAACAAAGTCAAAATAGAGCCGAAAATGGCAATTTTGTCAATTTCAAGGGCACATAACTCATGATGTAAAATTCAGATCAACCTTAAAATTATACCAAGACAAGATCTTATAGTCACCAACATTTTGTTTTAGTTTTGTCTTGGTTGGTTGATATTTGTGAATTTTAGAGTAAAATTAAAGTCAAAACCAGCTATTTTTGACATTCAAGGGCAGATAACTCAGGTTATTCTGACTCAATCCAAATTCTTTGAAGGAATCTGAGAGAGGGTCACCCAAGGATCATTCTTGTGAAGTTTGATTGAAATCCATATGGTAGTTTCTGAGAAGAAGATTTTTAAAGAAAAAGTTTACGGACGGACGGACGGACGCACGCACGGACGCACGACGGACACACTGCCATGACAATAGCCTACTGGCCTCGGCCAGTGGAGCTAAAAACCTAGAATCGTATGGCAATTTTGTTTCATGATCTCTAAAACCTTTCAAATGGACTCTGGGTATTCTTCCGAGATAATGCTGTGCACCACGCAACTTAGTCTGATTTCTAGTCTAACAATGTCTTGCTGTTTTCTATTGCTGTTCATAGGTACCTGTACCACAATTGAACATGCATAGATGTCTTTAAATCATATTCGCCACATTGTATACCGACGACTAGACCCAAGCTTCACACAGTGTTCTTCTTGTACATAGATTGCCTAATCTATTTCAATGTCTACATTGACTAGTCTGTGCTCATATTTAGCGAATCAAACTTAGTTGAAGAAATTTCGTCGCACTACGAGAACGGGTGGTCCGGTAAAAACTGTTCCTTCTGATATACAATGTATAGTATCACGTTTACAGTGTTATAGACATATTCAAACATTGTTATCAATAGCTTTTACATTAAAGTGTCTGCACTGTTACCTACAGTTTATACCATGATTCTGCCATTGTGTCTTGACAGTAGATCAAAACGTTTTGAGCCTCGCACACACAGAACCAGATATTCGTATTAAAACTTTTTTGTTTTTCCTCTTAGACTTCTTCGAACTCCATACTATACTATTTCTCCATCTATTTTGCCAATAGTTAACCAGTCATCCACAGTAGCAGTCATTTAATCAATTTTCATCTTCTTGATTTCCCCTGCATCTTCGGATGTCTTCACCTAGAGTTTGATGATTGCAAAAAGGAGAGTACTCTTCATAAACTACGGACAATTGCTCTTCACATTTGGCATATTTAGCCTCCTGGACTAGAAACATCATCGCAACCCTGTTTTCAATCTTGTCCATTTGTTCGGTATTTTGGGGGTAGGATATTGTCCCTTAAACAATATTTTGTGGCTATATCATAACATCTAGCAAGATTATCTCACAATCAATCTGCATTTGAAATATTTATACTCGTGCATAACAGTGTAAAGTAATATACTATCCGAATGGAATAAATACATGAGGCTCAAAACTTTTTGATATCTCCTTGTATTTATGAGAAGAACTCCAACCAAGTCTAAATGCTGACACCTCAATACACAACGCCCTACAAGCATCGAACGCTGGCGTAGGAAGGTATATAATATTGGGGGGGGGGGGGGGGGGGGGGGCAAATGTTGAAAGTAAATGGAAATATGGGTGTATTATGGGGGCCATAGGGGGACCAGGCCCCTTTTCTAAATTATTAGGGGCCTGCCCCCGCCCACCCCCTGCCCCCATCTTCCTTCGCCTATGTCGAAAATAATCACAAATGGTCATAATTTCGTGATATCTGATAGTTTGAATTTTTGCACGTTAACTAGCGTAGACGGAATATTTTCAATTCGCTTTGGTAACATACTGAAAGTTCCGTTTAGTTCTTATTAAGATTGATCATATTGTCTTTCACTGATTATGGGCCATAACATTTATGAATGTCAACCAAACACATCATCGACCTTTATTACGCAAATACATGTAATTCCAATGGTTTTTGTGAACGTACGTTCCGTCAATTGTCCATAGAAACAGACTATTTTGCTTTTAAAAGATTGTCTCATCGTGGATACAGCTGTCGGATGGATCATAAAAGGACGATCGTCTGGCTTGTCCTTAAAACTTCTTTCACCTGTGAAATGTGTAGGTATATGGAAGGATGTTTGAACGAAGGCTCTAGCCAATAGAACCTTATCAAACCAGGTCATTGAATTTTGGGACTTAAAAGTACAAGAATTGTCCTGTGTCAACCTACTTTAAA
Organism: Fragum sueziense; assembly: GCA_963680895.1. NCBI lineage: Eukaryota > Metazoa > Mollusca > Bivalvia > Cardiida > Cardiidae > Fragum > Fragum sueziense. The sequence continues at coordinate 46,656,946 of OY804602.1, read as the reverse complement.
GCTGTTTTGAATCTAAATTTTTACTCGGCCATCAAAATTTGCAAAATACCACTTATCGAGAAAAATCCCTCAGTTTCTACATTTTTCTCCTTTGTGCACCGGTTCCACTGTTTCAAGCTAGCATATGCAATGTCAGATGGAACTGGATACCGGATGTTGCTTTGATGTATCATTAACAGTACTGAATTCGTATGATAAATCATTTTGCTACTGCTTTTCACTGAAACCTGCCTAAAATATTGTTCGGATCTCACTTGTATATTTTGGAATTTTGGTGTTTGCTCCCACTTCATTCTTTAGATCTATATACACGCACAGTTGAGCAAACCAATATGAAAATACAAGTAGTTAATCGCATATCACGTTGACGAAATTGACTTCCTTTTTTCAGTTCCTATGAAAAAAGTAATTATTGTTTAATTTGACCAAAAGTTGATTTTCAATGAATAGAAAATGCCATTTTTGCTACTTCTGCATGTACATGTCATGCCGATAGGAAGCAATTTCATATTGGAAGGGTTGAAGCCCCGGTGTCTAAATATTGGGGGGGGGGGGGCTAAATTGGATTTTTTCTAACAATTTCAGTGTAAAATAAGGAAAATTCGACATACTCGGCCAGCCTTGGGGGTGGGGGTGTCGCTCAGCCCCCACCCTAGCCCCACCCTGATCCTACGAGCCTACACGTAACAAATTACCATGGAAATAATTTTTCTATTTATTGAATAAGCTTTAACGTGCCTTATCAAATATATGTTTGCCTCCAGTCTTTCCAATCTGAAACTTACTAGTGTACAGTATCCAGAATTTATAGGTAGCGAGGCGAAGTAAGTCTAAACGTGTGTATAGGCCTATGTGTGCTTGGTGTAACCATGTCAACCATTTCCAAACTAGTGTTATTTTTCTTTTTAATACTATAAACAACTTGTTCTAGAATGTTATTGTTTATTCATTACATTACTTGAAATGTTTTGGGCCCCAAAGTGAATTGTACCAATTTCCTAGGTTATTTGAGTGGGTGGGGTAACTCTTACACACTTTTTTAACATTTACAATGTGAAAGCCATTGTTTCAAATGTTATTTTCGCAATTATATATCAATATGATCTATTTACAGTCAATATCCAGACAAAAGAAATGATATCATTTAAGTTCCATCAATACCGTTGAAATGAAATGTACACTGTATAAAAGCGACGACCGTTACATATATTGACCCCAGCTGATTTTGAGCTGTACCTACATTTAGAAATAGTGACTTTTTACTGCCAAACGTGATCTAAAATATTTGCTTAGGGTTTATAGAAATTTTTCAGCACAATTGTGTAATTGAAATTGCAATAATATTTCATATGAAGCATGATTTCCATTTACACAACGTTCAAATTTTGCACATTTTTGGCCTTTTTTTACATTTCGCCAAATATTTATGAATGTGCAGATGAGAAAAGTATCACTAACTATAATTCATATGCAACAAAATTTATTGGGCTTTCATTTAAAAACATTTTCGTGCATTTAGACATATAATTGACAGAGTTATACGCATTTAAAAGGACCTTAGTTGAATTTTGCACCCAATGACCTTTGACCTTGTTTTGTGACCTTAATACGGCCGACTGGAGGCGACTACCGGTCTAAGCAAATCAGGCAAGCCTTATACTTTGCAAATAATACATCAAAACTCCATGTTCAAAAAATGCCTACGAAAATGTTTTCTAGCCACTTTTTCGGTTTTGGTAGGTAGACTACATTTAAAAGCTTACCGTGACAAGTAATTTATGAGGTCAAACAGCTAGACATATAAAGTTTTACAAAAATACATAACTATAACAAACGACCTACCGCTATTTTATTCCAAAACGTCGAAACTACAGCTTTAACGAGAGGTAGTTACGGCAGTTATAAAGTTTTTGAAGAAAAGTGACGAAGTGCCACTGACACACAGTCATGGTCATGACTGACTTAACCTTTATTTATTTTCATCCCTACAAATCAATGGAGCTTTGCTCAATAGAGTTCAATTAAAATTCATCATTTATTTTTTGGGCAACTGACACATGCAATTTCATATATATTCCATGTTTATATTCCAAATTTATATGTCGTACATAAGTCACCTAGAGAGGCATATCGTTTGCATTCTTCAAAAACATTGTAACTGCAGCTTGTTTTAAGCTGCAGTTACAATGTTTTTGAAGAAAAGCGACAATATGACAGCAGTAATGCTAGATCAACATCATTTAGCTGTCTGAGAACATCTTTAGGGATTTCAATAAATGGTAATTATCTATGCTATCCCTTTCCCAACGACAAAATTTTTGGGTGTTCCAAATTCAAAGCTGCTGCAGACGACAAAGTGGATGATGAGAAAGACAAGAATTGTGTGTAATAAAGCAGAGAAAATATTGAGGCAAAAGGAGAAATTGCTGATTATCAGCAATTTCTTCTTTTGCCTCAATGTTTTCCCAAGCAATTCCCTGTAAGGACGTCAAAACCCGGTCTTGTTTGGGATAGGGCTATATGACACAGGATACCCTTTCTCAGACAAGACTGGGTTTTGATGTCGCTAGAGTAGAGAGGATCTGAAAATGTTGAAGAACTAGATGTGTTTGTGAAACACCAAAGCCCCCGAAATTGCCATTTTTCTAAAATGTTAAGTTTTTGTGTAAAGGCGTGATAAGGGTTAACAGATGACCTTGAGGAAGGTCAAATTACATGGAACAGAATAGATATCATTGAAATGAAGCTGCATACCAAATTTGAGCTTTGTATGTCAAATACTTTTGGAGAAAAGGAAAGAAATGTTAAGTTTTCGGACAGACAGAAGGACAGACACACACACACACGGACAGACAGATCTTTTGATACGGGGGCATGAAAATGATGCAAAAAATAAGCATTTCCTCCTTATAGCAGGCCCGTATGAAGCAATTTCATACTGGGGGTGCTAAAGCCCTTGACCTGAATATTGGGGGGGCTAATTTGAATTTTCCCAAAATTTTCAGTGTAATTATAAAATTAAGAAAATTCGGCATTTTTGGCCAACATTGGGGGGGCTAAAATAGCCCCCCCCCCCCCCCCCCCCCCCCCCTGTTCCTACAGGCCTGTATAAGGCTCGGTATTTTTAGTGGTATTACACACAAATCCAATCTTTATCGACATCTTATACTATACAGTCCCCAATGATATATGAAAACGAAGACATGCTAAACATACACTTGACAAAAGAATACACATTTTATTTAAGTTATGAAAACGAAAAGTCCTCTTCCAACAAATTACTCTTGGCATTTTTCCACAATATGCTTTGTAGCGTTGGAGCAACCAAATTTTCATCAGATTCAGGGAGCAACTAAGAGAAAGTCCATATTGACCAATCGAGGAGGGATCTGTGGGATTTGTTTTACTTCCCCTTTCAAAGCAACGCTTGGGTGAAGTAAGCCACTTGCGATCTAGGCCAATAGAGCTCTTGTAGAAGTGGTAGCGCTAGTCTTGTTCCCGCCTCTGATACACTACCTTGTGAAAAAATATAACATAGTGTATCAGAGGCGGGAACCAGACTAGCACTACCACTTCCAGAAGAGCTCTATTGGCCTTAATCGCACGCGGCTCTAGTGAATAGCTATGTGGACTAAATTAATGTTTTAAAAATGTCTTAACAAACAGGGAAGTTGTTCAAAATTTTGAAGGTCACTTTTTTTCAAAACAATCATGTATTTGTATGCAATATTTGAATGTCATAAAGAACAACAAAATTTCAGACAGGTCTACATAAAACTAAAAGATTGATTTGTTAGACAGAATTTGAGACATTAGGACGTAAAAGTACTCTTATACAATCGACTAAAATCTCATCGAGACAGATAGCAAACTTAGCCTACAAATAATTGACCTTTGGTGACCAAATTACCCACATGGCAATAATTTAGACTTGCCCGAATTCATTTGAAGATGTTACAAACAATTTAATGTGAGAAATTTTACCTTTTTTGGTCTCTTTAGTAGTTCAATATCAATGGGGGGTGAAAAATTCTTCATTTTTCTCAATATCTTTCTACGTCTTTTTATTATGCGGCCTCAAAAAGCATCATTATATGGCATTGAATTAACCCTTCTGTACAAAATCTTTGTTTTTTAAGGCATTGAGGGATAAGTTACGAATTTAATGTTATTAGTCCCAACATTTTCTCCCTTTCTCTCCCATCCTTTCATGCTATAATCCATCTTTATTCCCCTCACAGGGTGTGGCTAAGCGAAGAGGTTATTCGACGAGTTTACTTCTCGATACCTTGGTTCATTCATAAGAGAAAAACGTGCGGCACGAGCATGAACACATTTCGAAATTGAAAGAACGTTCTATTGTAAAATGAGTTGTTATAAAACCTCGTAACTACAGCCTGATTCACGCTGTAGTTATAATGTTTTGCAATAATACCGACGATGTACCGCTAAGCGAGAAGGCTGTTTCTCCTCAAGCTTAAATGTAATGAACCGTTTACTAGGCTCCGCCCTGTCTCCCGAAAAAAATCAGAATATACTTTGTTAAAATACTGTGTTGTTTGATTGTTTTTGCAAATTATCTGCCAATTTCTATTTTTATTATCATCTGCCACATACTTTCATTTCCAGAAGTCTAAAATTCGAATTGTTGGGGAAAACCTTCAATATGCTTTGTCATATTCCAAATCATGATTTTGAATTTAATAAGACATCATTAAATTAGGCATGAACAATTAGTTCTTTTTTTAAAGTTTATGTCTGTGGGATAGCTGCAAGACGTCTCCATTTTTAAGAACGTCCACATCTATCAATCCATAGATGTGATAATTTCCAGATCTGCCATTTAACCCATTACCAAACAACAAAATTTTAGCCTAGTCCAAAATCATAGGTGTTTCAGACGACCAGTTCCATTGAACAAAATTTAACATTTTTTGGTCTTTCTTGGTAGAAAACATTGTGGGAAATGAAGAAATTGCTTGTCACAAGTAATTTCTTCATGTTCCACATGTTATCCACAGCCTTTATTTTGTGGGGCTTCCAAAAGCGTCAATGTGTGGGAGAGCATTTTCTTTATTGCAATTCTATCAATATTATCCTAGGATATCGAAACCAGATATTGTTGGGACAAGAGTACTTAAGCACTGGTAATTTGACTGAAATCCTCTGAAAGCTGATACCTTACATATAAATGACCTTCTGTGTCAAAAGATAGGTGCTAAAATGACATTACTTGTTTTTACATTTCATAAATAGACAAGAATTAGCTGTGCACCCAAAAAGGTACCCATACAGCTTTTGGGCCAATAAATATATCGGAAGAGATCAGCCTTTGTATGTACAATTTCTGATCATATAGTTCTACAGTACTTTCCTAAACATAGCTTCAGATAAGAGGGGGGTACAGAATTGTTAAAAGCTGCTGATGATCGATCAGCATTTCATCCTTTTCTCTCAAAGGATTCTGTGCGTTGTAGAATTGTACAAAAATCCGATCTTTATCGATAACCATTTTATGGTCTGCAGGAGCTTTTGAATTTAAGCATCCAGAAACTTTGTCGTTTGAGAAAGCGTCAATTGAACTGTTAAAGCGGACCGATCAGTCATCTTGATAGAAATGAAACAAATACTTGTAACTCACATACTCTTTGACCTTCCTTGACGTAATTAATGATGCCCATCAAAATTATGACTTTCGCTACCATGTTTGAAAGACATTACAATAAATTTCAGAATTTTTTTAGTGATATGATTCGTTTGATATTGATATCAACTGCAACACTTAATGCTTTCCCACAGTGACGAAACGGGATTTTTTTTACCACTACAATTTTTAAGATTCTATAGACAACAAAATGAGTTTAAATGAAAAAGTAATATATCGATCAGAGATTATGAAGAGACAAAAGAAGAAAATGTTGTTTAGCAGTATTTTCTTCTTTGGTCTTAATATTTTCCCTAACTTTTACAATTAGAAACATCAAAACGTGACATTGTGCAGGCCCGTAGGAATTCAGGGGGGCTATAGGCCTCCCAAAGTTGGCGAAAATAGCAGCATTTTCCTTACTTTACACTGAAAATTTAGCAAAATCCAAATTGGGTACCCTAGCTAATATGAAATTGCTTCCTATGTGCCTGTAATGTTCAGGAAAAGTGTTAGAGCTTAAATGCAACTAATCAATCAAAATTGCAGGATGTCAATCATTTTCTAACATCAAATCTTGAAAGACACATCTGCGTTCATAAAATAATGATGAATTGGATGTGTTGCATTAATAGTACCTTCTGAAGAGGAATGGAATGACAAAACATTCTCAAATTGTAAGCCCATTCCCGGACGACAAAATTTTAGATTAGATTCAATAATGTTCTAGATAGTGAAAGGTCAGTCATGTAAAACTGCAGATTTTTTGAGAAATGAATATTTTTCACAGCATCCAATGAAAAATACAAATGAGTAGGCAGTTTCACATAGTCACATAATTACATCTTCGCAAGCCAAGGGTGACATCTACGACGTAACATCATTTCTGTATTCACCCTTGGCGTATTTAGTCCGATTTTCTTGATCTCCTGGAAAGCGTTTTCATTGGTTCCAGCGAGGTCTCGCTGGAACCAATCAGATTGTCAACTGATACATTTGTTATGAGTTACCAAATCATGACAACGGGCGGGAAAAAGCATTGCATTTGCAACTCAAAAACGCGAAGATGAGCGATTTTTCCTAAGAATTTCACTGCAATGGACAGGAATTCCCTAACTTTAATCGACAAATTATTATACTTTCAACAATTCGACCAAAAAAGCAGCCAACTTTTACATATCCCCATGACCTATGACGCGAAAGACAACGCGCGTTAACGACATCATCAATAATAGACGTAAACAACCAGCAGAACAACCGCTAGGCGGAGCTTCGCGATTTCAAGAAAATCGGATTAACAGTGTTGGTAATCACGTGATTTAACTTTGGATTCATCACACGGAAAAATGGCGACTATCGGGTAAAATTGGCAGTAATTCTGAAGGTAAGCGGATATTTCTCGATCTGTAGGCAATGTTATCCAGAAAGTTATACCCCATGTCCTGGCCCACACAATTTCTGACCTAATGGTACCAAGATATTATCGCAAAGATCCGTACTTTCAGCAAACACTCTGTCACAAAATTTCTATCGACGAGAATCCAAACTAAAAATATGCGAATACTGTTCACGGACGACTGGTAATTTTGGCGATTTTGAGGTCGTGCTACGATTTCTGTGCAAAATCGGTCTTTAAATCAAATTTAGGTAGTCTCGGTAACCCAAAATATCCTTGTTATTTACTCACCTCCACCCAACTAGTGCAGAATTGAGTATTTTAAAAAAGAATACCTCACACGGACAAAGAAAATTGAATTCAATTCACGGACAATCTTTCGAGATTGGATAGCACTCACGGATTGAGGCTTGTCATGAACACGAGAATGGTTACAAATTGGAATAAAACCATAAACATTCACTTTTTTGTGTAACAATGATTTAAAGTATGACTTTACATACTATGTAATGTGTTATAAAGATCAAATTGTCTTTTTCCCGAAAAAGAAACTGTGTTTGACATTGCAAGACACAGAATGGAGTTTTCAAGTGATTTCTGTTGCTGGATCTATGTAAAATTCTCTATCTGTCTCTCTGTATCCATCTTTATCAATGATCTGTCTCTCTCCTTTCTATCTGTCTGTCTCTCTGTGTTCTGTCTCTGTGTCTGTCTCTTTTTAATACAAATGGAATCATACATAATTTTGGCTTCAGATCCTTTGCCTACTGTACGAGTAAAGCTGAAGTATATGACGTAGTTGATGAGTCTGACGAATTCAAATACTGTAAGCCCGAAGGATTCTCTGCTTTAAGATCTATGCAAACCAGGTATGTCTAACAAGAGCTTGGCGAGCCTACTTGCGTAACGTTTCGACCCTGCTGATCATTTAAACGTTTGATAATATGAATTGAGTGCTATATGTACCTCCTTCAATAACAGCAAAAATAGTTATGAGGAAAGGGATGGGCCATGTCACATAAATTGTGGTATTTTACATGTAGTCTTCATTATAGGGAAAAAGGAATTCTAAAGACAAGCCTTCTGTAGTAAGATTAGTAAATCGGTCTATCCATGCGTGTTTATCCACATTTAGGCAAAACATAAAATGGCAAAACAGTATGGTGGTCCAGTTTGATAGCCTTTACAGACAACATTATGGTACGATCTGTGTACAAAAAAGGAGAAAATGGAAAATGTTGGTTATCTTTTCTCCTTATTTGTGTCAATGATTTCCTAAACCATTTATGGCTATACACACTCGGCGCTGCAAAGTGATTTGAATACGGTTGAAATAATTCACCACTATCCGTTCAGATGCATGCATCCAATGTGTGTCATACATTTCTTTCTTTATATTTTCAGAGATCATACATGTTTTTGACAGAGCTGACAGGAAAAGGCTAGTAGGACGACTGTTTCCACGCAACGAAATGCTGTCATGAAAGGCACTCTTCTTGTCAGATATAACAAGGCGCGACCAACTACTAGTATGTCCAAAATGCTGACTCCGGATAGGATGGGTATTCCTGAATCTAAATGATCGTATATTGACTATGCATAAAAGACACTTTGATGCTGTGTCTTATACCTTAACATTTTACTTTGGACAGACTTCTAGGGCATGTGCAAATTTAGACTTGTTATCGTCTCTTATACTATGTCAAGTTTTTTAAACACAAAGCCGGCCTATTTTCTGGGCGATAATCATTCAAAAGACGCTATTGGGCTGAAAGACTTTCGAATGTAAACTGGTACGGTATGAAAGGCGACTTAAAATGCTTCATTCTCTGTCCTTCAAAGAATCTTTATCGTGATTTTCCTTCCTTCATTCCTTCATTATAAAAGTTAAAGGGACCCATGCTAGGTTGACGAACATAAAAACAGGTAAAACATAAATCGGTAGATTAAATCTGTCAAAAGAAAATTTATCTGTCCAATGAAATTCAATTGAAGTTCATATGGCCATTTCAAAATGAAGTCGTTGTCTGACTTTATCTACCCTCACTTTCTTTTTATAGTACTTAACGTAAATATGAAATGGACCATAATATATAGATAGTGAAAAACAGCACTAAAATTCTAATGCAATGCTGCCTGTCCACATGTTGATCTCATGCATGAAATCTCAAGTATGGGCTCCTTTAAAGTGAACAAAATGCGTCATTTATTTTTTAAAAGATTTATTAACTCCACTTTGTTAAAATAAGGAATAAACATAAATACACAAACCAAGAAACAATACTAGAATTAAATGGTAAATCCCATATATACAGAATCGCAGATTGTTTTTCATCCGATATCACATATCTATTTTACAGCCAACCTGTGAAGTCTACCATTACATGTAATGCCAATAAATTACATCCATTTCATAGGATTAAGTCGGTCATTTCGTGAAATTGGAAATATTTGTTTGTTACTATATGAACACGGACGATGAATAGTCCATTTATTAATTGCTGCTGATCGTGGTGGTCAAGTACTTTTAAATTGATTGGCAAAATGTTTATACTTAGTTGTAAACACAATTTATTGTTGTTTTGATACATGTGTATTATTTCATAAGGGATGCATTGTCATTCCATTGATGCTAATAACCAAATACATGTATAACCTTAACAAAGAGACCTTGTTATGACGTCCGTAGCAGTGGAACAATATTAAGACAAAAGAAAAAATAACCGATATAAACAGAATGATATGTATCTTTTTCTCTTATCATAATACGTGCTATGAAATATACGCAGTGTACGAGTACTTTTTAATATTGTTTTGTTGTCTACAACTCCTGTCAATGAAGGCTTGTCGAAATTTTGTCATTTTGAAAGGGTGAAAATTCTATTTTTTATTCCTATAAGGTTTGTCGTTTATGGAACTTTCATTCTTTAAAATGATCAAGTTCCGAAACGGTTTATCTAATATTAAAACAAGGTTTCTATATACAATGCGGACAATGAAGAAAAATGATTAATGTCATAGTTGTCTCATTTCTCTCAATGTAATACAATGTATTGCTCTATTTTCAGTTAAAGTGATATTTTTAATTTGTACTGATTGTAAAAGTGATATGCAAAGATCTGTTTACGAAATGAAAAAAGACATTTAACCCGATTGAATCCAGATCTTTAAAATTTCTTCACTTTTCCCAAGCCAAAGCATTTTTTTTGGAAAAGTTATTGTCATTTGTAAAGTGGCACATTAGAACTTTTGACATGTATACTGAACAAAAATGAAAACTTTACACTTCAAGATTTCTTGTTTCTGGAAAAGTATCGAACTAAAAGCCTGAAATATATTTTGACAAATATTTCCCAGGCTTTCAGCAATCGTTTCGTTGAAATTTCATTGCATTGTCTCCTTTAATGTCAGAGTAATGGCCCTTAATGCGTTTAGAGCTAGTTACATCTAACGTCACATATGCGCATGCGCAGGAAACGATTCACTACTTTTTCGGATTTTGTCATGTCAGGGTTGCCAAAAAAACCCCACAAAAATATCTTTCTTATCACTTGTAGCAAGCTCTAAAATAAAGGTCTAATCTGTCAATTTTGTGAATTATTTCCCTTTTACATAAACAAATAGGGAATTTAAAATGTTGATATTCACAAATTTATCACGCTTTTCGATTGATTTTGTGTAAACATCGTGCAGGCCTTACAGGGGATTATTAGACCCTTTTTTCGACTAGGATTGTTCCCAGATGTCCATGCAATAGCACTTTCAATTTCCTATGGAGATTGCATTATAAAATCTTCAAGCTTTTCAACATAATGAAAATTCTGCTTTTCAAACATCATTTTTCTAAAAGCTTAAACAGTGTTATGCAAGCTTCTTTACATTTTCTGACTGGTAAGTTGTCAGATTATCACGCCGTGCAGTCTGGCATGGTTTGCATTCTTCTGCTCGGATTTCTGCGGGTTTAAATTTTGTAAAATTTCTGTTAAAATTGTACACCTGAAAAACGGACCCTGTCACACTTAAAAGGTCCGTTTTTCATCCCTGTAATTAAGATCAACAAAACGTTTAGTATTTGCCACAACCAAGTCGATGAACAATGCGAAACACGTTCATTTGGTTTCTTTACTTGTTGTATTTAGAAGAAATATGACAAGCAATGTAGATGTAAAGTTTTCATTTTTGCTCAGTATATATTTGAAAGGAAAGACGACATTAGCTGCTTGGAAACTTCACAGCTAATGATCCTCTCTACTTTCAGAATCCGAACATTATAGCAGTAACTATAGTCAGTTATTCAAATAACATACTCCCAAAAAACATTCCCTTGATGACTTCCTATTAAAAAGAAAACATAAATATTGATTTCGATTTAAAAAATGACTAGAATCCTTTTCCCAAACGACAAATTCTTGTTTGGTCCAATCTACTATACTTCGTCTTTCTTTGGTCTTCGTTTCTACACGCAACTTAGTATCAGAAAAGTTAACCAGTCTAAAATGGGATAAAAGAACGTAAAAATGGGACGTTATAAAAATTAATGCAGCATGAAAGAGTCTAATGAGCTATGAAAAACGACGACAATGCATTCTGTGCTAAAAACTGAATTTACTGTTGTGTATTGTTAAACCGTCGGTGTTTTTATAAAATCACGTAACTACGGCTTGAATCAAGCCAGATTACCAGATTTTATATCAACACCTGCAGAAATACTATTTTTGCCGAAATTACATCACGGTACTCTGGATAAAATCGTTTCCTATTCCGAAAGAAATTTTCTCAACAAAATATTTTACATGGCCGAACAAAGTACAATGTAAACACACATCTAAACCCTTTTTAAACAGCACATGGTTTCGACGTCCTTATCAGAGATGAAATTGGAAAATATTGGGACAAACAGAGAAAATACTGATAACAAGCATACTCTCATTGTGCCCAAATATCTGCCTTTCTGTATCGTATTCTGATCATGCTCTCATTAATTGGCATCTTTCGCCTGCAGCAGCTTTTGAATCGGACAACCCAAAAATATTGTTGTGGGTGCGTACATGTTTACCGTAACACTTTCTTAATAGACAAGTTTCCACTAACACGGTGGGGATTGTGCATGCTGGGATGGGTAAATCTACGGACAAATTTGCCTCGCTTCAGGTAAGACATTTTGCAATAACTTCCTTATTTCTGCGTCAATTCAAAAACGTTTTGTTGCATGTACCCCGCCTTACTGAGCTCTTTCCTCCGATGTATGCTTTACACGAAACCTTTTTGTACTTTTTGCGAAAAATGATCCCAACCGACCAGAAAAACAACAAAAAATCTGATCGTTTTTTCAGGTCAATTGGGATCAATTTTTGGGAAAATATTGGGAGTTTTCAAATAAGTAATACACCTGAGGAAAGCGCTCAGTAAGGCGGGGTACATGCAACAAACCGCTTGAAAATTGACACAGAAATAAGAAAATCATTGCACAATTTCCTACCTGAACCGTGGCTTATTTTGCCGTAGTCGTTATCATTTTGTTTTTTGGTCAGTTGGGATCAATTTTTGGAAAAATTAAAAGGATACCACAAATAATCCATGTATCCGAGGAAAAAGATTTTCAAGGCGGGGTACATGCAACAGACCTTTTGAAAATCGAAAAAGAAATAAAGGAAAAAATATTTGATAAGATTCGAGATTATTTTTGTCCGTATTCGTTATCCATCCCAGCATACACAATCCCCACCGTGACTAAGACTCACACACACAAAACAGCCACCGGAAGTCGTCCTTAGAGGCAAAAGGCGAAATTCGTCCCTATTCACTGCCTTTATCCATGCTCTACACTTGCGTTGATCTTGTGGAAATTGGAAAAAGTGAAGATTCTCCTTACTTCCGTCATTTATATTTTTTCCGATTCTTGCATTGATAAACGATGCAGTTTAAAACCATTTCGATTCCCTATAAATCTAACACAGTTAATTTCCCATAAACCCATTGTTTGCCACTGGATGTTAATCCGAGTCTTTTATGATGAAAATTTCGCTCTTTGATATTTGGATGTCGCTGTTTACATCGGAACGCTGTCCCATTAAAAACAAATGAAAATTCCGACACAATTTATGTCGCTGTGTCAGACTTTTCTTTTGTTTTTGAATAGGACAGCGCTCCGGTGAAAATAGCGACATCCAAATATCAACATGCGAATTTTCATCAGAGAAGACTCGAATTACCGGAAGTGTTCTGTGGGTAGGACTAAAACAATAAGGGAAAGGAGTCTATTGTGTTTTGCTAGGCCCGACCTGTATCGATAGGCCTTCCCACACAGGCAAATGTTTCTTTTCGCTCCTTCGTGATCTTGGAGGTCGTGTTTCGTTGCAAATGACTTATCGCAGGTATGGCATACAAAAGGACATTCAGCGTGCACCCTGCGTAAATTTGCTGATTAATCTGACCTCGTTGCAAACTTGTTTCCGCATGTCTCACATGTATAACGTTTAGCAGTTGGACTGTGAACATTGCACCTGAAAGTAAAAACAGTGTTATCTCACACGCTGAAAGGTACGACCAAGAAAGTTCAAAAATGCAATATATGAGACATTTTCAGACCTTTTCGTGGTGATACTGTTTTCGAATTTGTGAAAAAACATACTCATTGCCAAACATTGACTTATAGTGACACTTTTCAGACTTCCAAGATTTTCCCTTTCAGATTTACAGGTCGCAGATGCTAAACTATTATCAAATCAAGACTTTGTCATTCTCTAACAAATTACAAATAATTCGGAAAGGTATTGAAGGAAATAGCAAAATGCTGACAATCGTCGTTTTATCATTTGCCTTTAATATTATTCAATGTTCTATTTTTACACCATTGTGTCTTAAACAACTCCTTTTTCGGGGAGAAGACAATTGGATCTTTATAACACATTACATAGTATGTTAAGACATACTTTAAATCATTGTTACACAAAAAAGTGAATGTTTATGGTTTGATTCCAATTTGTAACCATTCTCGTGTTCATGACAAGCCCCAATCCGTGAGTGCTATCCAGTCTCGAAAGATTGTCCGTGAATTGAATTCAAATTTCTTTGTCCGTGTGAGGTATTCTTTTCTAAAATGTTCAATTATTCACTAGTTTGGTGGAGGTAAGTAAACAACAAGAATATTTTTCGGTTACCGAGACTACCTAAATTTGATTTAAAGACCGATTTTTGCACAGAAATCGTAGCACGACCTCAAAATCGCCAAAATTACCAGTCGTCCGTGAACAGTATTCGCATATTTTTAGTTTGGATTCTCGTCGATAGAAATTTTGTGACAGAGTGTTTGCTGAAAGTACGGATCTTTGCGATAATATCTTGGTACCATTAGGTCAGAAATTTTGTGGACCAGGACATGGGGTATAACTTTCTGGATGACATTGCCTACAGATCGAGAAATATCCGCTTACCTTCAGAATTACTGCCAATTTAACCCGATAGTCGCCATTTTTCCGTGTGATGAATCCAAACTTAAATCACGTGATTACCAACACTGGGATTAAATCCGCCAAGGGTGAATACAAACGTAGGTGGGTTCAACCTTGGCTAGCGAAGATGCATAATTATAGATAATCATATTGAGATGGTTGATAATTTGCTTTGACCTTGTAACATGTCCAATTTAAGACCCATTGTTCTTATTTTAGAACCATGCATGTATCATAGGCATTACAGTGGCGGATCCAGAGGGGGTTATGGGGGGTTCAAACAAACCCCCCTCCATAGCCTGATTATTCCATTTTGATGCAGAAATTCAGTCAAAATTGTGTAATACTTGTAAAACGAACCCCCCTTTTCGTAAAAACGAACCCCCCTTCCAGAAATCCTGGATCCGGCACTGCATTACAAAATGTTATATGGTTATATCGATAGGTCAGAATGGTTTTATATTTATTAAAGATTTTTTTTATAATGCAATTCTAAGAGTAATATACACAAAATAAGTCTGCTTTGATGTATCTTATTCTTTGAGACAGAAGCTTATTTCTTGTTCTTCAAAGTTTAGCAAACATCTACATGCAGTCTCAGTCTTATAGCACTAATATTTTGTCTTTTGATTTGTAACAGCATTTAATTTTTAACCCTTTCCCAAATGGCAAAATTTTAAGGTGATCTACTTCAAAAACTTCTACAGATGACAAAATGGAAGTTATTAAAGATAGAATTTGTGCAAAATGTGGCATAGAAAATATTGAGACAAAAGGAGAAACTGCTGGTTATCAGCAGTTTCTTCTTTTGTTTCAATGTTTTCCCAAGCCATTTCTATTAGGGACGTCAAAACCAGGTCTTGTTTGGGAAAGGGTTCATACACTCAATATGGTAATACAACCCCTAGGGACGTCATGTCAATAGAATTGTTTGAGAATGGGTTGAAATACAAAATTTCAAAATAACAATATACCGGGGTAAGCAATTATATTTAGCCCTACAATATTAAAGTTTCATGCAGGTAATATCAGTCCTTTAGAAGTCTTTGGAAATGTATCTCAAAATGTTATTGGATACGTACATATGAGTATGACAGAGTGTCAATGTATAAAATGTTTTTAGCTAATTCTGTCTATATGTTGGTTGATTGATTAGTTGATTGATTAATTGATTTGTGAGTTGGTTGATTGGTTGGTTGGTTGGTCCGTCGTTCATTCGTTCATTCGTTTGTTTTATAAATCAACTGACTGATTGAATTAGACTGACAGACTCGATCAGACTGACTGAGTGATTGATTGGTTGATTCATCAGTCTGTTCATTGATTCATTGATCAAATGATTGATTGATTAAAAGATTGACTGCCTCACAGGTTTGCACAGAATTGAATAAATGATCAATGTCATAGCAATCAGCATTTTCTTCTTTCGTCTCAATGTTTTTCCAAAGCTATTTCTACAAGGGAAGTCAAAAGTCTAGATTGTGATAGGGTTAAGAAAATGTCTTGCTTTTATTATTCTAAATATGGTAATACTCAATTACCAAGGGCACCACATTAAGCTTTAATAAGGAATAAATTACCCCAATACTTTAACCAATGGTCAGCGACCTCAAGTTATTTGACCTTATTTGACCGTCTGACCATCTTTAATCCCTGCAATATTTCACCTTGAATCTGTAAGTATCAGACCAGAATAGCTCATCATCGATTTTGATTAAACAAGTGGTCTTGGATGACCCTTAATTGCTCCTCTGAAACTACGAAGATGAAATAAGGATTGAATTTACCGTTTGTATGAGACCCTATTTGACCAATCTGACCAATTTTAATCTCCCCGTTATATTTTACCTTGGAAAGTAAACATCTGTGAATTACAAGTAATAATCGATATTCAGTAGAAAATAGCCATTCATATTTAAACAAATACTTCCAATTCAGATATTTAGGGTTCAATAATTTTATATCATTTACAATACACAATGATTCCATAATCCTTTTGTGGAAAAGGGTTGCAAGCCGGGTCAAATGGCCAACAGACAGACAGACATAAAGACAGATGGTTTGGTTTATTGGGGTTTTATGCCTTTTTCAACTACTAAGGTCACATCACGGCGGCTGGAGCACCTAACCATGGATTCCTGTCATTTCTCATACCAGTACTACCACAACACCTATACCTAGCCTCCAGCTGCTCCCCCACATAGGTTCACGATATCAAACCATTGCTGGGTGACATTTTTGTCAGTAAGGGTATTTGCCATGGCCGGGTATCGAACCCGGGACCTCTTGTATGAGGACAGACAGATGGACAGAGACTAACAATCTGATCACATTTCTGACCAATGAAATTTGTGCTAACAATCGACTCGTTACTACGGCTCGATCGCTGCCATTCAAGCTGCAGTTGCAAGATTTTATAGCAACAAATGTTTGTCCGAAATTAGTTAACTTGATAAAATTGTTCCCTATTATAAGAAATTTAATTATAGCCTGTTTATCAACTATAAATTTTGTCATCATGAGTTCAGTCAAAATATAATGGCACATATTACAAATACCTCATATAAATAAAGGAAAATATTGTCCTGAAATGCAATACAATTTTGCATGCGTCTGTTGCATCACATGCAAAATTGTAGTAGTACATATGGAGTAAAATATTACCTTGTTTACATAGGGAAAGTTTATAGACATGTGCGATATTATCATTATTGTCATGACCAGATCATGGGGTTTGGTGCAGTTTAAAATTCCTATCGTGATCATCTTGAAAAAGATGTGCATACATCTAAAGGGCAATAATTATACAAACACAGAAAATGCATTAACTGGCAGTAGTTATACATATGTGATGCACTTCTAAATCAAGATATTTTAACCCTTTCCAAAACAAGACCTGGCCCCGGTTTCTCGAAAATACTTAAGTATATTCTCATGAGAACATGCTCAACTTCAAAGGGATACTCTTCAACGTTAAAGCTAGTGTATTCGATTGAAGTTCACGTGGATTTCGTGCGATTTGAGCACGGTGCTCAAATTTGAGCATGAAAACGTACTTAAGTTTTTTCGAGAAACCGGGACCTGGTTTTGAAGTCCCTAATAGAAAAGGCTTGGGAAAACATTGAAACAAAAGAAGAAACTGCTGATAACCAGCAGCTTCTCCTTTTGTCTCAATATTTTCTATGCCTTATTTAACACAAATTCTTTCTTTAATAACTTCCATTTTGTCATTTGTGGCAGTATTTCAAGAGAATCACCCTGAAATTTTGTCGTTTGGGTTAACCTTTGTCAAACAACAAAATAGTTGTGAAGTCTGATTTGGAAGCTGCTGCAGACAGTGAGATGGATATTCTGTGATATATTTGTGAACAATATGGCAAAGAAAATATTTAGGCAAAAGGAGAAAATGCTGATGATCAGCATTTTCTTCTTTTGCCTCAATGTTTACTTTATCCTTTTCTGCTAGACACATCAAATGGAAGTATTGTTTGGGAAAGGGTTAACTCAAAATGACTGTATAGTATGGATGTGGTGTACTTCTACATCATGCAAGATTTTATAAGAATCAAAGGTGAATCATGATGTTTGAAACACTAAAAATCTGCCAGATATGTGCTGAAAGATCAATCTCATTCCCAAAACAAGACCTCGTTTTCACGTCTCTAAGTAGAAAAGGCTTGGGAAAATGTTGAGGCAAGAGAAGGAAATGCTGATTATAAATAAATCAGCATCGTAATCAGCATTTTCTCCTTTTGCCTCAATATTTTCTTGGGCTTCATTTTACACAAAATCATCACATTTATTTTATCAACATGAATTTTGTTGTTGACAACTCCTTTTGCATTGGACTAGTCGAAATTTTATTATAAATGGGAAAGAATTATCTTCATAAACATCTGTTATACCCTACAGTATGCAAGTTGACAAATCCTGCCTCTTTGAACTTTCAAAGCAAGAAAAAGTCACAACCTTTATTGTAGAACAACCCTTGCTTATTCGGCCCTAATTTTGAACTCTATCTGCACTAAGACTGATTAGAATAAGTAATCAAGTTCATTCTGCTAATTGACCGTCACAGTCAAATTACGCACTGAGACTTGATCAGTACAGGGGATACCATACTGTAATTGCAATGCCCATCTGTCATTCAAGATATTGTCGGTGTAAATGCAAAACATCGTACATCAATTTTTGCGATTTTCAAAGTAAAATATTGTATGTCCAGTTAAGACAAGAGGACCATGATGGTCCTATATCGCTCACCTGAACCAAGATGATATGAGCCACAGTTATGTTTGAATCAATTAATATTTGTAGTTATGTTTGAATCAATTAATATTTGTGACATTAAGACTGAAAACAAACTTATGGTCATCAACATTATGTCCCTGTTTCGTCTTTATAGGTCAATATATCTGGTTGTAAAGGGTGAAAACAAAGTTAAAAATGAAAATTGTGTCAATTTCAAGGGCAGATAACTCAGCAACTGCTTGTCTAATTGTGCTGAAGTTCAAACTCATCCATTATCTTATGGTGATTAACCATTATATCCAAGATCAAAGTTTTGTCTTGATTGGTCACCATTAATTTTGTGGTTGTTAGAGTAAAAACAAAGTCGTAAACAGCAATTTTGTCAAATTCAAGGGCAGATAACTCAGGACATTCTGGTCCGATCAAACCAAAACAAAAACTCATCCGAAATCTTATATAAGGTCACCAACATTGTGTCCAATTTTTGTATAGATTGGTCAATATTTGTTGATCTATGCTAGAGTGTAATCAATGTCAAAAGTAGCTTTTTTCATTCAAGGGCAGATAACTTCTGACTTTCTAGTCCGAACTGACCCAAAATCGAACTTATCCAAGATCTAATGGTCACTAATATTGTGTTTAAGTTTTGTCTTGATTGCTCAAGAACTGTAGATGCTATAGTGTAAACAAAGTTGAAAACTGTCAAAAACGACAATTTTGTCAAATTCAAGGGCAGATAACTTAAGACTTTCTGGTCCAATCAAACCAAAAATCAAACTCATCCGAGATCTTATGGTCACCAACATTGTGTCCAACTTTTGTATTGATTGGTCACTATTTGTAGATGCTAGAGTGTAAACAATGTCAAAAGTAGCTATTTTTTAAATTAAAGGGCAGATAACTCCTGACTTTCTGGTCCGATCTCACCCAAAATCGAACTCATCCAAGATCTTATGGTGAATAACATTGTGTTAAAGTTTTGTCTTGATTTGTCAATAATTGTAGATGCTATAGTGTGAACAATGTCGAATACGGTCAAAAACGACAATTTTGTCAAATTCAAGGGCAGATAACTCCTGACTTTCTGGTCCGATCTGACCCAAAATCGAACTCATGTGAGATCTTATGGTCACCAACATTATGTATAACTTATGTATTGATTGGTCAATATTTGTAGATGCTAGAGTGTAAACAACGTCAAAAGTAGCTATTTTTTACATTCAAGGGCAGATAACTCCGGACTTTCTGGTCCGATCTGACCCAAATTCAAACTCATCCGAGAGCTCATGGTTACACATGTTTTGACCAAGTTTGGTTAAGATTGGCTTATATTTGTAGATGCTAGAGTGTAAACACCAAATTGTTGACAGACGGATGGACATACGGACATACGGACATACGGACGGACGACGGACAAAAAGCGATCACAATAGCTCACCTTGAGCACTTCGTGCTCAGGTGAGCTAACAATTCTTGAAGTTCCCCTTTCAAATTTTTCTAAAACGAGATACAATGTTTTGCATTTACAATGACGATATATTTATTGCAATATAATATCAAGATTGCAAATATGTTGAGTCCACTGAATAGTCTAGCTCCTGGTTTTTAGCTCCACTGGCCGACAGGCCAGCGGGCTATTGTCATGGCGGTGTGTCCGTCGTGCGTGCGTCTGTGCGTCCGTCCGTCCGTAAACTTTTTCTTTAAAAATCTTCTTCTCAGAAACTACCAGATGGATTTCAATCAAACTTTACAAGAATGATCCTTGGGTGACCCTCTCTCAGATTCCTTCAAAGAATTTTGAATGAATCAGAATTACCTGAGTTATCTGCCCTTGAATATCAAAATAGCTGGTTTTGACTTAAATTTTACTCTGAAATCCACAAATATTAACCAATCAAGACAAAACTAGTACAGAATGTTGGTGACTATAAGATCTTACCTTGATATAATTTTCAGCTTGATCTGAATTTTACATCATGAGTTATGTGCCCTTGAAATTGACAAAATTGCCATTTTCGGCTCTATTTTGACTTTGTTTTCACTCTAGCAATTACAAATATTGACCAATCTAGACAATACTTGTACAGAATGTTTGTGACCATAAGATCTTGCTTTGGTATAATTTTCAGCTTGATCTGAACTTAACATCATGAGTTATGTGCCCTTGATTTTGACAAAATCACATTTTCGGCTCTATTTTGACATTGCTTTCACTCTAGCAACTACAAATATTGACCAATCAAGACAAAACTGATACAGTATATTGGTGACCATAAGATTTTGCCTTGGTATAATTTTCAGCTTGATCTGAATTTAACATCATGAGTTATGTGCCCTTGAAATTGACAAAATTGCCATTTTCAACTCTATTTTGACTTTGTTTTCACTCTAGCAACTACAAATATTGACCAATCAAGACAAAACTTGTACAGAATGTTGGTGATTATAAGATTTTGCCTTGGTATAATTTTCAGCTTGATCTGAATTTTACATCATGAGTTATGTGCCCTTGAAACTGACAACATTGCCATTTTCGACTCTATTTTGACTTTGTTTTCACTCTAGCAACTACAAATATTGACCAATCAAGACAAAACATGTACAGAATGTTGGTGACTATAAGATCTTGCCTTGGTATAATTTTCAGCATGATCTGAATTTTACATGAGTTATGTGCCATTGTTATTGACAAAATTGCCATTTTCGGCTTTATTTTCACTTTTACAACCATTCGTATTAACTAATCAATACAGAACTTTCACTTAAATCTTACTGACCATATGATCTTACTTGCTTATAATTTTCAGCTTGGTCATGCATTTGCTTGTTTGCCCAGCCTGAACCTTTGAAATTGCATTCAACAAGACAAACAATCAGGCCTGTGGAGCGCTTCCAGGCCGCCAGGGCTGTCTAGTTTTCCTTATTAGGGATTCTTCACCAATATAAACAAGAGGACCATGATGGTCCTATATCGCTCACCTGAACCAAGATGATAAGAGCCACAGTTATGTTTGAATCAATTAATATTTGTGACATTAAGACTGAAAACAAACTTATGGTCATCAACATTATGTCCCTCTTTCGTCTTTATAGATCAATATATCTGGTTGTAAAGAGTGAAAACAAAGTCAAAAATGAGAATTTTGTCCATTTCAAGGACAGATAACTCAGCAACTGCTTGTCTAATTGTGCTGAAGTTCAAACTCATCCATGATCTTATGGTGATTAACCATTATATCCAAGATCAAAGTTTTGTCTTGATTGGTCACCATTAATTTTGTGGTTGTTAGAGTAAAAACAAAGACGAAAACAGCAATTTGTCAAATTCAAGGGCAGATAACTCAGGACATTCTGGTCCGATCAAACCAAAACAAAAACTCATCCGAAATCTTATATAAGTTCACCAACATTTTGTCCATTTTTTGTATAGATTGGTCAATATTAATTTTGTTGATCTATGCTAGGTGTAAACAATGTCAAAAGTAGCTTTTTTTCATTCAAGGGCAGATAACTTCTGACTTTCTGGTCCGATCTGACCCAAAATCGAACTTATGCAAGATCTTATGGTCACTAATATTGTGTTAAAGTTTTGTCTTGATTGGTCAATAACTGTAGATGCTATAGTGTAAACAAAGTTGAAAACGGTCAAAAACGACAATTTTGTCCAATTCAAGGGCAGATAACTCATGACTTTCTGGTCCGATTAAACCAAAAATCAAACTCATCCGAAATCTTATGGTCACCAACATTGTGTCCAACTTTTGTATTGATTGGTTGATATTTGTAGATGCTAGAGTGTAAACAATGTCAAAAGTAGCTATTTTTTACATTCAAGGGCAGATAACTCCTGACTTTCTGGTCTGATCTCACCCAAAATCAAACTCATTTAAGATCTTATGGTCACTAACATTGTGTTAAAGTTTTGTCTTGATTGGTTAACAATTGTAGATGCTATAGTGTAAACAAAGTCGAAAATGGTCAAAAACGATAATTTTGTCAAATCCAAGGGCAGATAACTCCTGACTTTCTCGTCCAATCTGACCCAAAATCAAACTCATCTGAGATCTTATGGTCACCAATATTGTGTATAACTTTTGTATTGATTGGTCAATATGTGTATATGCTAGAGTGTAAACAATGTCAAAAGTAGCTATTTTTTACATTCAAGGGAAGATAACTCCGGACTTTCTGGTCCGATCTGACCCAAATTCGAACTCATCCGAGAGCTCATAGTTATACATGTTTTGACCAAGTTTGGTTAAGATTGGCTTATATTTGTAGATGCTAGAGTGTAAACACCAAATTGTTGACAGACGGACGGACGGACGGACGGACGTACGGACGGACGGACATACAGACGGACAGACGGACGACGGACAAAAAGCGATCACAATAGCTCACCTTGAGCACTTCGTGCTCAGGTGAGCTAAAAAAGTTTCTGGAAAGATTAGTGATTAGTTGGAAAGTGTTACGCAATATCAAGACCTTTTCCAGACACATGCTCACTAATTAGGCCCCATCCCTGCGAAAGTTCATTCAACCCATTCCCACAGATTGACCTTTTTCGAAGCCTCAAAAGATTATGGCTTTGGAAAACATTGTGAGAAATGAAGAAATTGCTTTTGACAAGCAATTTCTTCATTCCTCACAATATATTCTACCTAAAAACACTGAAAAATGTAAGGTTTTATTCACTTGATATTGTCATCTGCAATGTCTTTGAATTTAAACTAGAATAAAATTATGCTATTTGGTAAAGGGTGAAGTTCAAGAACTGTTCTAGAACATTCTTGAATGTTAAATGGCTGTTCTAGAACTGTTATTGAACAGTTCTAGAACATTATATGATACTTCTAAAACTATTCTAGAACAGTTACAGAACCCTAAATGGCATTTCTAGAACTGTTTAAGAACAGTTATAGAACTAGAACTGTCGCAAAGCGGACACATACCCCCCACTAGCGCGTTGTCACTGAAAAAGTGCTAAAGTTCAAAGTGGCATAACTCTGAAACTACTGCCTGGATCAAGATGAAAATTGCAGGTGCACAACTTCATATGATATGAAACAACCTGCTAAAATTTCAGCAAAATCGGTCAAAAACTGTGGGAGGAGAAGAGGACACAAAATTATGTCCACGGACGGACGGACGGACAACCTGAATCCAGTATACCCCCCCATAACTTTGTTGTGGGGGGTATAACTAGACATGTGTTCTTGAACTTTTTTTGCAAGGGTTTTTTAGGCCACAATTTTGAAGTCAATCCCAAAGACTAATTAGAAAGAATGTCGTTAAGCCCAATTCATTCCATTAGTTTACCATTATTGAAAGATCACACAGCCTTGGACAAAATTGTCCTTATACATTAACTGTCCTTAACTACTTCTTAAAAGGTTCAGTTCATCAAAATAAGAGAAATTTTTAAGAACAATAAGGGATTGGTTCGGAAAGTTGATCAAAGTCATGGCCGGAATTTTGAACTCCATCTGAAAAGCTGAATTATATTTTGACCATCGTTCAAAGTTCACACTGGAACAGTTCACCAAAATAAGAAATAATTCTAAGAATGATTAGGGATTGTTCAAGAAAATGTTGAGCAAAGTCAAGACCTTTCCATGTTGACCCATCCATGCTAATTAGGACCGAATTGTGAACTCCATCCTAGAAGCTAATTAGAATGAATAAGTAAGGGAAGTCATTCCATTAATGGGAGAGATAACAGATAACGAACTCTGCTAGAGGGCGCTTCTGGGCTATCGGTTATACCTGTGTAATTTCACTAATACAATTAAAAGGGGCTTATCAGTATAATGCCTATAATTCATTCATCAGATTATTTATTTACTCAAGATATTTAACTATCTAAATTCCATAGTTTAACCCATTACTGGACAGCAAAATTTTAGATTTTTCCCAAATGAAAGATGTTGCAGACGACAATTTCAAGCGATTGAAAGTTTACATTTATGTCTTTCTGATAAGAAAACATTTTGGAAAATGGAGAAATTGCTTGCCATAATGTTTTCCAAAGCCTTTATCTTGTGGGGCGTCAAAATGTGTATATATAATGGGTGAACAATGTTCAGTTTAATATTGTAACCTAACCCAGCAACCAAAATATTGCAGCATTGTCTTGTACCACTATGTAATGGTCGAAGAGTGCCTTATAGACAGAAATATGCTACTGAAAAAGAAAAACAGAAAGTTTTTTTTAAAGCAGTGTTGCCACATAAAGAGTTTTATGCCACACGAAATAAAGGCATTATGGTAAATGGGAAAAGCACTTGGGAGAAGCAATTTTTGCATTTCCCACAATGTTTCCTACAAAGAAACACCTGCAAATCTGACATTTTAGTTGCTCGGAATTGTCGTCTGCAACACATCTGATCTATTTATTAAGGATGCATGGTTGACATTATCTTCTAGATTTAATTCTCAAAATGCCTAATGAATGAAACTCCTTCTAACAGGGTTAACCCATTACCCCACACTGACGCTTTTTGACACCATATAAGACAAAGGACAAGGAAAAACATTCTGAAAAGCAATTTCTTTATTTCCCATAATGTTTTCTATCCAGAAAGACCAAAATTGCAAGATTTGGTTCTCTGAATGACCAAATTATTATTATCATCATTATTATTATTATTTGCCTGACATTCTTTCATTTGCAAGACATTATGCATACCCAGGTCAGACATCACACTTTTAACCAACAATTTAGAGAACATGATATCAAAGGGAACATTTCAGACAAGATGAGAAAACACAACAATGATTACAAAATTTGACATTCTTTACTCAGTTAGTTCGTTTATCAATGCATGATAGAAGATACAACCTCTTTAACTGGTTTTCTGGTGATTGAACAATGAAGAAATTTACATGAATAATTTTGCTATTTTACTATACATTGATTTCCATTTCATCCTCTTTGTTGATGCACCTGTATTAACCAATTCTAGCTTAAGTTTAGGAGCACCCTATCCATTATAAACCAATTTCCTATTATAAGCCATTGTAAAACATGTGTGTATTGAGAGTCAGCTGGTACTGTTATGACCGGTGTAACTACAGCGCTCCTAGCGGATGAACCCGTTTATCTCTCCCATTGGGCAGCAGTCAAAGTTCACATGGCATTGATCAATAAGTCTTATTTAAGGGGGAATGCTCCAGTTTCCTAAATTTTTTCCCAATAATAGAATTTATTTATATTTTGTATGTTGAAATTACATGTTATTACTAATTGAAAAATAAAATAAAAATGGATGGTCAGCGATCTTGTTTGAATTTTATAGGCATTCGTATCGCATACCCCTACAGCGAAAAATGCACAATTTCTTGCACCTGTCCAAGGTCACTAAAATGCTAATAAAATGCTGTATATTCATCGTTTAGTCCCGAAAACGGATTTAAAGTAACATATTACGTTTAATAAGAACAGAAAATCAAAAATATGTGCTATTATAAACGCGTAAATGTATAAAATAGCATGCTCATGTGTTCGGTTAGATCAACGAAGCTGGAGTGTTTTGTGCCAAAATTTGCATATTTTTGGAAATATTTCAAGTTCTACATAATAGAATTTGATAAAACTCTCTCATTGTATTAAGCAACATGTCCTGGTAATAATTCAAAAAGAAAATGTATAGGTCAGCGCACTTATTAGTGAATTACAGCAATTTTTATTAGCTACACATGAATAAAATGACGCAAAACAGTGGTAACTGCATACACACTTACGACTATCTTGCTCTAAATAATCGATTTCCATCTTGAGGAAATCAGTTTCGCATAATAAATACACTTTTACCGTCGAAAATGGTAAATTGTAATAATGTATTGTATTATTGAAAATATGGTAGCGAAACATATTGGTACGAAACATTTAATTTACTACAGTAATGACCGAGTGTTCCGAAAAACTGGAGCACTCCCCCTTAACTACATGTTTCTGTATATTAGGAATTCTTGACACTGAAAATGAGACTTAACCAATCACCAAAACGACAAAATTCTAGACTGTTTTCAAATTCAAAGATATTTTTCTATTAATTAGCAAACTATAATTACAAGTGGGTAAAATGTTTACATTTTTGGGCTTTTCTGGATTGAATAAATTATGGTAATTGAAGAAATTAAATTATTTTAGCTTGTCACAAGCAATTTCTTCATTCTACTCAATGTTTTGCACTGCCTTTATCTTGTGAGACATGCAAAAATGTCATTGTGTGGAAAATGGCTGGTTCAGCCTAAAAGATACTATAATGTAGTTTTCTTTTCAACAGCCTTTGATGAAATCTAATTAACGGTTGGAGCTCTCTACTTAAAGGGACATTTCATTCCAATTTCAATTTTTTAAAGTATGTCTTGATGCCAAGATTGGTTATTCTTATGAGTATAAATACTATTAGTTTTTTTTAAGTTGTTTCCAATAAGCGAGAAACACGCATTTAAAGTTGAGACATAATCGATAAATTGCATATAAATCCGAACTGTTGTCCACAACAATTTGTTCAATTTTAACACAAAAATATAAATTTCTCGTCAACGGCGCAATATTTTGGCTTGAAATTTTCAGAATTTTCATAAGGAAATATGCTCTTTCAGATAAAAATAAAAGTAAAATTTATGACAAAAAATTCTGAAATGTCACTTTAAACCACCAAATTATGCTAAATGAACAAACCCAGGGAAAAGAAGAAAATGTTTGTAAACATGATTTTTCTTCTTTGAATAATCATCATTTTTGTCGGCACTTAACCCTTTCCCAAACGACAAAATTTTAGAGTGGTCTGTTTTAAAAGCTGCTCTAGACAACAAAATTCATGTGTAAAAGGAGGGGATTTGTGTACAATATAGCACAGAAAACATTGGGACAAAAGAAGAAACTGTTGGTTATCAGCAGTTTCTTCTTTTGTGGCAATGTTTTCCCAAGCATATTCTATTAGAGATGTCAAAACCAGGTCTTGTTTGGGAAAGGGTTAATTGGTTCTTTTAGGACAGTTCTAAATTGTTGTAGTTTTGGATGTGGCTAATTTGCCCAACATTCAAAGTTCAAAAGGTTAATAATTCTTGTTGCTCCCAAATTTTTTCTTATCAGTAATTTTTGCAAACAAAAGAAGACATCTTTCTGATTGTCAAGGGAAAATGAGGACAAAACTTAGCCCATTGCCAGAATACAAAATTACTGCCCTGTGAAAAAAAGTTCAAGAACAGATTTCTAGTTCTAGAAATGTTCTAGAATTGCTCTAGAATGTTAAATGGCACTTCTAGAACTGTTCTAACGTTA
This sequence comes from Fragum sueziense, assembly GCA_963680895.1. Lineage (NCBI taxonomy): Eukaryota > Metazoa > Mollusca > Bivalvia > Cardiida > Cardiidae > Fragum > Fragum sueziense. The sequence goes on along the minus strand of OY804602.1, from coordinate 46,628,912 downwards.
TGGTAATACCTGTTTTGACCAAGTTTGGTCAAGATTGGCTTTTACTTGTAGATGCTAGAGTGTAAAAATGAAATTGTGGACAGACGTAGAAGACAGACAGACAGACAGATAGACAACAGACAAAAAGTGACCACAATAGCTCACCTTGAGCACTTTGTGCTCAGATGAGCTAAAAAGGCTGATGATCGGCATTTTCTCCTTTTGTCTCAATATTTACTGCGCTTTATCATACACAAATTATCCTTATCAACAGCCATTTCGTTGTCTGCAGCAGCACTTTTGCTGTTTGAAAAAGGTTTAACCCTTTCTCAAACTGCAAAACTTTAGGGTGGTCCAATTTGGACTGGTTCACATTAAGTTTTGTCATCTAGAATAAACGTTAAGTAATACTTAGAGAACACAGTGTATGCAAAACCTCAAAAGCAAAATAAAAAGTAAATATGTTCAAATTCAGAACATTAAAAATATATTTGCATAACACACAGTCACAATCTTTGCCATTTACTTTGTTGTATTACAAAACTATGCATACAGTCAATCTTGTATTAAGAGACCACCCTGGGGGAATTCGAAAAACGGTCGCTTAAAAAAACGGTCTCTGAATACAATGTATAACTTTTCATGCGAATTCTTCCTTGCACACAATGTTTATCCAACATTTCTACTTCTGGAAAAGAGGGCTATTGAATAACGACCAACGGTATGAAAGATCAATTTATTGTTAAGTTAAAGGAAATATATCTCTGATTTAGGGAAGAATCATTGATTTAGCCAACTTGTGAAAAGAAATGAAAAAAATAATGACATACAAGATATTATTTCACCATCTCTGGGTGATTATTTCAGTTTCATTTTCCCGATTTTTGGTAAACATTACAGTTATTTCACTTTGTTTATTTATTTCAAAGGTGACTTGATTTATTTTGTTCTTAAATTTAATCGAACAAAAAATATTTTCACTTTAGATCTTCCTCTTTATCTGGTTAAATAACGCATACTCGATAGGCCAGACTTTATTATTACCGATAAGACATGATCTCCCCGGGTTTTGCCATCCAATATTATTCTTAAATTCTGATCAAAGTATAAACAGATTATATGGGGAACATTATTCCAAATAAATAACGGTAATCCAGATTGCATAACAAACAAAACGCAATCTGTCATTTCATTAAACAGTTTTGATTGACTTCACAGGTGACTAAATTGCTGTTAATTAGGGCAATTTCACAGCTTTCATATCGATTACATACGTTTGACACTTTTCCTAAATAATCAGTAATGTGGGACGGTCGCTTAAAATAACATTCCATTGTTTGAGGGCCCCAAAAATGCTGGTCGCTGGTCGCGTTAGGGGAAAAACGCTTAATGCAACAATTTAAAGAAGGAATTTCGTCGGGAGGACCTGAGAGTGGTCGCTTCAAACAAAAAGTCGCTTAATGCACATGGTCGCTTGAGCAAGATTGACTGTATTTTGCAATTGTCACTTGCACCCGTTACCTAATGACAAAAATTTCAATTATTCCAAGTTTAAATCTGTTGCAGGCAACCAAATTTTGGATGGTCCAAATTCAAAGATATTGCATACCTGTCACTATTTCAAATGAATGATATTCTAACTATTTTGGAGTTTCTGGGTAGAAAACATTGGGGGATATGAAGAAATTGCTTGTCACAAGCAATTTCTTCTTTTCCACAATGTTTTCCCAAGCCAGCTAGTTTTAAGGGGGACAAAAATAGAAATTTATCAGATTGGGCAAAGAAAAGGAGAATGACAAGGAATTATCAGGATTTCCTTCATCTAATTCTCTAAGCATTGAATCTCTCAAAGTAAATTAACACTTTCCCAAAATAAGACCTTGTTTTGACGTCCCTAATAAAAAAGATAACCAGCAGTTTATCATTTTGTCTCAATATTTTCTGAGCTATATTCTACACAAATTCTATCTATAACAACATCAAAATTGTCATCTGCAGCAGTTTTTGAACTGGACCATCCCAAATTTTTTCATTTGGGAAAGGGTTAAGAAAATTTTATTACATGGAAAGTAAAGGTCAAATTCTCATTTTTTATCACCACAACTCCCACTAAATTCTTTTTTTTTAATTTCTTAATTCTGTTGCTATAGAGATGGATTGATTGATAATATTCTGCATTTCTGGGAACGTTTTCCTCTACATTCAAGACTATTGGGAAAAATATTTAAAGGGACATTTCATTCCAATTTCATTTTTTTAAAGTATGTCTTGATGCCAAGATTGGTTATTCTAATGAGTATAAATACTATTAGTTTTTTGAAGTTGTTGCCAATAAGCGAGAAACACGCATTTAAAGTTGAGACATAATCGATAAATTGCATATAAATCCGAACTGTTGTCCACAACAATTTGTTCAATTTTAACACAAAAATATAGATTTCTCGTAAACGGCACAGTATTTTGGCTTGAAATTTTCAGAATTTTCTTAAGGAAAATTGCTCTTTCACATAAAAATAAAAGTAAAATTTATAACAACAAATTCTGAAATGTCACTTTAACCCTTGCCGGAACGACAATATTTTAAGGAAGTCCAAATTGAAAGCTGCTGCAGACGACAAAATATATATTAATAAATATTAGGATTGTGTGTGATAAAGCCAAGAAAATATTGAGACAAAAGGAGAAACTGTTAGTTATCAGCAGTTTCTTCATTTGTCTCAATGTTTTCAAAAGCTTATTCTATTATATAGGGACGTCGAAACCCGGTCTTGTTTGGGAAAGGGTTATAGAACATAGTGATTAACCATTTCCTGAACAAGACCTAGTTTTGACTTCCCTAATAGAAAAGGCTTGGGAAAACATTGAGACAAAAGAAAAAAAATCTGATTATTATACTCTTAAATTGTACCTCTATAGTATTATAGCATCCATTTTGTCATCTGCAGTCATTTTCAAAATGGATCCCCCAAAAATTGTTGTTGGAAATTGTTGTCTGCAAAATCTTTGAATTTTGAACAGTCTATAAGTTTGCCGATTGGTGATAGGTTAACAGCAGATCTTGTTGAAATAGTTCAAGGAAACATAAATTACTCTACATTTTAGATATCTATCTAATTTAAATCATTTCAGGATCTTCCCTTGAGGACAAAATTTCTATTTCATATTTTTTTTAAATTTCAAACTGAATTAATTTTGAGAGTCATTTGCAGATTACTTTGCTGCCTTCAATTCTATCTCAAATCGTAACACTTTGTTTATTCTATTATGCATAGAAATGCTATCAGTTTATTGAAGTTGTTATTTATAAGCGAAAAATGCACCTTTAAATTTGAGACAGAAATTATGACCAATTCTAAATAAATCTGAACTGTTGTCCAAAACAATTTATTTAATTTTTGCACAAAAATATATATTTCTCGTAAATGGTTCAATAATTTGACGTGAAATTTTCAGAATTTTCATAAGAAAAGATGCTCTTTCAGATAGAACAAAAGTAAAATTTGTGTAAAAATATTTGTGAAATGTCACTTTAAATATACAGAAAAGCCATTGGAAAACATTAAGGCAAAAAGAAGGAAGTACATGTAAAGATATTCAGCATTTTCTCATTTTGCCTCAATATTTACTGTACTTATCATACACAAATCCCATCTTTATCAACATCCATTTTGTCTGCTGTATCCTCAGTTTTATGGTTTCAAATGTCTTTATGTTTTCTTAACCCTTTCACAAACGGCAAATTTTTAGGGTGATCCACTTCAAAACTGCCACAATTGACAAAATGGAACTTATTAATGATAGAATTTGTGTAAAACATGGCACAGAAAATATTGAGACAAAAGGAGAAACTGCTGGTTATCAGCAGTTTCTTCTTTTGTCTCAATGTTTTTCCAAACCTTTTCTTATAGGGACGTCAAAACCAGGTCTTGCTCGGGAAAGGCTTAAGCCTTTTCTAATGGGCTGTTGGAACCAGGGGGCCTGTTTCATCAAAACATAAGACATATTTTTGACTTACCAATGACTTACGGTAAGTTCGCCAATCTATCAAGACATGCGTTATGCGTTTGTTGTCTTAAGCAATATTTAAGAAACCGGTAAGTCAAAAACATGTCTTAAATGTTTTGATGAAACATTGCCCCAGCTTTTGTTAAGTCTGAGAGGGAAAATGGACACACTTTGCTCAATACATTATGAAGTCTTTCCTTAATGAAAACATGCAAATATTATATAAATGGCTTTATTGTGTCTTAAGGCCTATCTAAAGGCCAAATTGTTGATATATAATTTAGAATTTAGTTATTTAATCATAATTTTGTCTCAATATTTGGGTTGGATGATCCCCTTGACCAAGATCTGTGGGCCTGTTGGCCCCCCCTGGGTGACAAAACTGGATAAAACATACACATTTTGGCTTTATTTTGTCATTTGCAGTGCTCACCAGTACTGTGTGATTGGAATTATCCAAAATTCTGCTGTTTGGGAAAGGGATAAATGGAATCTCTGCTTTTATATGCAGTAGGTACCAGTAAATTTTGTTCTTTAAAAAAAAGGTTATTTAGTTTCATAAGATCTTTGTACATGAAGGTTCAAAATACATAATATCATCCACCTTTGCATAACCCACTCAAGGTAAAAAAAAAAAATCTAGACCAACATATATTTTTGTAACGCTGTGGTGAATACAATTTAAACATACATAATATATAACAATACATTTCATTGTAAAACTAGGCCTATTTGACAATTCAACGAAAAACATTTTTACAAAATGACGAAAAAATCGACTAACCTTCATAAGTGGTAAAGTCCATTTATATTAAATGTACGCATTCTTTTTAAAATCCAATATTAGTATTTTTACGATCAAACAAATGGTTTAAACTTGACCCAGAGAACGGGTCATTATCACACGAACTTCCACACTGATAGTTCTACCTATACACTGTATGAATTATTTCAGACGATGTTCTATTTTAAGAAACAGAAATGTTAAAGGGGAAGTCAGTTAACTTGTTGAATCTAAACGGCAATCCTCATTTAGAAATTAATTGATTGTAATAAATTTGAACTAAATTTTGGAACACATTTAGACTGGGCCATGCATTCCTATCACCAGACAACAAAATTTTAGACTCAGGCCCATATCTTAAAATCGTCGCTTTTCAGCGAAAACCTCGTAACTGCAGCTTGTTTTAAGCCACAGTTACAAGGTTTTCGTAGAAAAGCGGCGAGTTGTTGAAATGACAATTAAAAGTAAATTGGACTTACAGAATATTGTGGTAAAATGAAGAAATTGCTTGCCATAATTAATTTCTTCATTTTCATCGATGGTTTCCCAAGCCTTTTGTAAAGGCATCAAAAAGTGTCAACGCATATGGGGACAGCTGGTTTTGTTGTATATTTGTTTTAATTAATATGTGTACAAGCAGCTACAATTTTTATCAACTTAAAAATGTTGAATTTTCTCTTTCTTACTTTTTTTCTTTATGTTATAGGTAACTTCATTTTGTTACATTTACATGTGCAACACCTTTGAATATTAGTACATATCGCTACAAATGTTTTCAACTGTAAAGTAAAATGTGCTAATGTCTTTTTGATATTTATCATTCACAATAATGTTGCGATAAAATATAGATAATTCATAGGACAATAACTCCATTTGTATAACTTAAACCCAACTCTTTCCCAAATAACTAATTCTTTCGACCCGTAGAAATCGAAAGGAGCTGCAGACAGCAAAATAATATGTGCGACTAGCAGTAAACTAAATGTGTTAATGTTTGCATAGAAAGTATTGAGGGAAATGGAGTAATTGTTGATAAATAGCAAATTCTTCATTTCTCTCAATGTTTTCCAAAACTATTTCTACTATCATATGTCAGAATCATGTCTAAAAACTACAGAAAGGTCCAAACTTGATCCCAAACAAGAGGGCCATTGACCCTTGGTCACTCACCCAAGATAACGTCTAAATAATGTCTAACCATTACCAGACGACAAAACTTTAGACTGGTCCAATTTCAAAGATGTTGAAAACGACAATTTCAAGCACATGGAATTTTATTTATTTTTTGCATTTTTGTTTAGAAAACATTGCATGAAATGAAGAAATTGCTTGTGACAAGCAATTTCTTCATTTTCCACAATGTTTTCCACAGCCTCTATTTTGTAGGGCATCAAATGGCGGAATTATGTGGGAATGGGTTAACCCTTTCTCAAATGACGACAAATTAATACTAAAGTGAACTATTTTTGTGCTGTTTATAGCAGAAAATTTTGAGGCAAAAGGAGGAAATTCTGCTTATCAGTATTTTCTTCTCTTATCGAAGTCTTTTCTATTAGGGACATCCAAGCCAGACCCTTTTAGGGAAAACCAAGTTTGAAACTGCGACCAGCAACAATACTAATGGTTGATGCTGGTTGAAAGCGTTTAACATCCCATTCAAAGCTAAAGTCATATGGACCTCAATTTAAAGTCTCATCCGAAAGACTCGGGAGTGGCGCAGGATCGAGCATGCTACCCCTGTTTTTTAAATCCAGCACATTACCACTGCACCAAATATGTCCCTCTATTACAATGGGCCTGAAATCAATCATGGCTATGCGCCAAACAGTTGTAACTGCCTATAAACATATAGCCCATTACCACATAATGACTCTTTTAGACTCCCTTAAAGGTAAAGACTTTGGGAAACCTTGTGGAAAATGAAGAAATTGCATGTGAGAAGCAATTTCTTCATTTCCTACAATGTTTTCTTCCAAAAAAGACCAAAAGATTTTAAAATTTCCTAAAATTGAAATTGTCATCTGCAACATCTTTGAATTTGGACCAGTCCAAAATGTGTCGTTTGGTAATGGGATAGGCAGTTACAACTGTTTCTCGCTGAGCTATCGAAATGCTCTTGTTTAGTTTATAATGTTTTATTCCGAGGGAATAGGGTTGAAACGAGTACCTACGGGTAGGGTACAAAATTGCCAGTACCCGGGTACAAATTTAATACCCGTTACCCACCAATTTATTTTCGCTTCTAGCTAGAATTAATAACAGCATATGTACACATGGGTCACTCCTGATTATAATCCAACTATGACAGCATTTTCTTCTTTTGCCTCAATACTTTACTATGCCAAGTCACTTAGCAACATTAAAACCAGGGCTAGTTAGGGAAAGGGTTTGAGTTTATTGGGGTTTTACACCGTTATCAACTGCCAGGGTCATATCGCAGCGGCTGCAGCACCTACCCATGGATTCCTGTTGTTTCTCAAACCAGTACTACCACAACACCCTCACCGAGCCTCCAGCTGCTCGCCCACTTAGGTTAACGATTTCAAACCCATTGGTGGGTGACAATTTTGTCAGAAAGGGTATTAGCCGCGGCCAGGTATCGAACCCGGGACCTCTCGAATGAGAGGCAGATGGGCTACCAACTGGGCTAAGGCCGCAGCCTAGTTAGGGAAAGGATTTAAGTACAATCATTATTTCCTCCAATTTGTAGCAATACCTGCAGATATGTCAATAACAGTTTACCTTTTCCCATAAAATACCTTATTTCGACTTCCATTATAATAGAGAAGATTTGAGAAAACATCGAGACAAAAGAAGACAATTTTGATCATCCTTTTGCCTCAATGTGTTCCATGTTAGTTCGTACACAAATCCTATCACACCCATTTTGTCGTCTGCAGCAGCTGTCAAATTGGTACACTCCAAAATGTTGTCGTTTGGGAAATGGTTAATGTCACAGTACCACAAGGGAAATTAACAACTTTTTGTATTGAAATTGACAATTAGGTTTTCACCTTGAAGTTCTGGTGGCATATTTGATTTTTTCTTCCAGCTGACACTAAATTTAGCCTTTTAACCCTTGTATATATTAAGCTGTTCCAAGAATTAACCCTTTCCCAAACCGCAAAACATTATAGTTAACCCTTTCCCAAACAAGACCTGGTTTTGAAGTCCCTTATAGAAATGGCTTGGGAAAGCATTGAAACCTTTTGTCTCAATATTTTCCATGCTATATTGTACACAAATTCTATCCTTAATAAACATGGTCCATTTGTCATCTGCAGCAGCTTTTGAAATGGAACTTTTGAAATTTAGCCGTTTGGGAAAGGGTTAAGTCCATTTCGAAAGCTCATGCAGATTACAAAATGGAATTCCATAATGATAAAGATATGATTTGAATATAAAATAACACAGAAAACATTGATCTATTGTCTTAATGTTTTCCATAAGCCCTTTAATTATATGTGTCAAAACAAGATCTTGTTTGGAAAAGGATTAATTCATATTTTGGTTAGGTAATAGCAAGAGATGCTTCCAGGTCATTTATCGAGACCTACAGTACAGCTTGCACGTTTTTCACCTATATATTGCTGCAATTGGATTGCAGGTGGATTCGTGTGGAAAAAAGCGATGGCCGCGGTGAGCATGTTTTCCTATCCAAATCCACAGGAATCGCCGCGATTTTCCACTCAACCACCGCGATTTGCCGCAAATTGCGGCAATTTGTGCGGACAGGTAATTTTGGTTTTACCTTACATTTCACGTGAACGCAGGGAATTTCCGAGATCACCGCAATTTTCCACCCTATTGCCGCGATTCGCGATGGCAAATCACTGCAATTTTCCAATCGATTTTTTTGTCCGCTATGGGCGAGTCTTTTAGACCAGTCCAAGTTCAAAGATGTCAAAGGAAACAATTTCGAGTGAATTAAATTTCGCATTTTTAGGCCTTTTAGGATAGAAAACATTGTGTAAAATGAAGAAATTGCTTGTCAAAAGAAATTTCTTCATTTTCCACATCATTTCCATATGCCTTTATCTTTAGGGGAGTCAAAAGTGTCAATGTCTTGTTACGGGTTAAACTTAAAAAGAACTATTTTCAGCAAGAAAAGGGTTAACAAAATTCCAGATGGCTGCAAGTAATGAACAAATGAGCAGGGATCTGGAAAAACGTCCCTTATAGCATTTTCAAAAATTGAGTTTGAAGATCAGCCTGTTGTCAAATGCAGTCCAATATGCATCCATGCTGCTCTATTTAAGTTACTACAGGTCACGAAAAAGCTATTAGAGAACAACTTGGATCCTGATCAGACTGTGCGTATGCACAGGCTGATCTGGATCTATGTTGGGCTCAAAAGCCTTAAAGTGACATTTCACATTTATTTCGTTTTTTAAAAGTATGTCTTGATGCAAAGATTGTTTATTCTAATGCATAGAAACGCTATCTATGTTTTGAAGTTGTTATTTATTAGCGAAAACTACGCCATCAAAGTTGAGACAGAAATGACAAATTCTATATAAATCTGAACTGTTGTCCACAACAATTTGTTTAATTTTAGCACAAAAATATATGTTTCTCGTAAACGGTTCAATACTTTGGCTTTAAATTTTCAGAATTTTCATAAGAAAACATGCTCTTTCAGATAGAATAAAAGTAAAATTCATGTAAAAATAATTCTGAAATGTCACTTTAAGGGACGTTTTTCCAGATCCTGGCTCATATTAATAGTTTCAGTTTCAAATCCACTGACCCAAAACAAAAAACCCTATCTGCTTAGAATCCTTCTTCTAAAATACTGAAAGTGTGCTAAAACAAGTCATTGTTTCTGAAAGATTTCACCCCTTTCCAAAAGACAATATTTTAGGGACAGGGTGTTCCGAATTGTAAGATGCTGCAGACGACAAAATTAAGATTGTAAACCATTGGATTTGTGTAAAATATAGCTGAGAAAATATTGAGGCAAAAGCAGAAACTGCTGGTTATCAGCAGTTTCTTCTTTTGCCTCAATGTTTTCCCAAGCCTATTCTATTAGGGATGTCAAAACAAGGTCTTGTTTGGGAAAGGGTTAACACAGAAATCCGTCAGGAAATTACTATTGTGGAGTAGGTCCAACCATCCAATCTGGGCATCTTTGCCAATATAGAAAATGGCCCTGACCTTAATCCTTTCCCAAATGACAAAATTTTCTATTCGTGCAAACAGCAAAAATTTTGAGAGTCCCTGGAGAAAACAAATTTGATGATGATAAAGATTTGATTTACGTATAATAATAGCTAAGAAAAAATTTGAGGCAAAAGCAGAAAATGCCGCTTATCAGCATTTTCTTCTATCGTCTCAATGTTTTCCTAAAACTTTGCTATTAGAAATGCCCAAACAAGGTCTTGATAGGGAAAGGGATCAGTATCATCACTATATTTCTTAGAGACTCCAAAATAGCAAGAAGAAACAAGATGTGTTTGTGATTGTGAAACACTTATGCCCCCCAAAATGCTAGTGTTTAGTTTTCACATTAAGTTTTCAGAATGACATACAGACGGACAGACACTGAGACGGACAGACAAGAGTAAGAAAAATATACTCCCGATCTTTCCATCAAGGGCATTGAAATAGTCATGCAGAGATGAAAACAGACTTACTTTGAAATTCTTTTCAAGCTTTTCAAGCAATGCGCATGAAGCTTCTTTAAATTCCAATCTTAACAATTTGTCAGAATATTTACACCGAATCTGAAAAGTCAAAATAAAATGTATGAACCAAAGATCGAGGGAAAAAGCCTTTATAAATAATATTATTGGCCAGTACGAATATAATAGATCGCTGTTTTGACAGATCCAGGATTTCTGTGAAAGGATCGAGTTTGATTGATTGATTCATTCATTTTTTTTAATTTAACCCATTCCCCAACATTAACTCCTTTTGACTCCTTTAACCCTTTCCCAAACAACAAAATTTTAGGGTAATCCCCTTCAAAAACTGCCACAAGTGACAAAATGGAAGTTATTAAAATAGAATTCCCATAAAATATGGCAAAGAAAATATTGAGACAAAAAGGAGAAACTGGTGGTTATCAGCAGTTTCTTCTTTTGTTTCAATGTTTTCCCAAGCCTTTTCTATAAGGGATGTCAAAACCAGGTCTTGTTTAGGAAAGGGTTAAAGAAAAACACCTTTGAAAACATTGTGGAAAATGAAGAAATTGCTTGTTAAAAGCAATTTCTTCATTTGTCACAATATTTTCTACCCAAAAAGATGCATGAAATTTAAATTTCAACCTTTAGAAACTGTCGTTAGCAACATCTTTGAATTAGGTCTAAGTCTAAAATTTAGCTGTTTGGTAATGGGTCAACACCTCTTTCAACTGCTATGGTCATATCGTGGCAGCTGAAGCACCTAACCATGTATTCCTGTCTCTCCATCATACTACCGTGCAACATCCTTACCTAGCCTCCAACCCTCTCGCCCAAATAGGTTAACTTACTTAACTATTATCTAAACATTGGTGGGAGACAATTTTGTCTGAAAGGATATTTGCCGCGATCAGGGATTGAACTCGGGACCTTGTGAGTCAGAGTCTTATGCGCTTCGGCTACCAACTGCGACATGGCCACGGACGAATGAGGTTTGAACATACAAGTAGGGAGGGGGCAATGACAGATCCAGAGGAGGTGGGGGCGGGGTGTCAAATAACTATCCTCTGTAGCATTTCATTTTCATATCAAAATTTTGTAATAAAAATTATTAGGAAATTATAACACGTTTCCGTAAAATCCATATATAGCGAAAGAAGAACTGCATCGGGTTTTATTTGCAATACTGACTCTATGTAATTATGCTTTGTGTATGCGCCAAAACGTCATGTGGCGCCAAGGTAACGTCAAATGACGTAACTTAAACGACATTGCCTTTCCTACGCCGAAAACTAGTTCATGGCAGAATTTTCACAAATTAACACATTTCTAATGTGCGTTTTTTATTTAGAGTGTTATAATGGAGATAATAACAAGTTTAGCAGTCTTTATTGCGCAATAAAAACCTCTGCGCTCTGGACTACATGTTAAGGCAAATACTTCGGCGCTGTGCGCCTCGGTTTTTACCTACACATGTAGTCCGTCGCACATCGGGTTTTATTGGCAATACAGACTAAACTTGTTATTATTTCATAAACAACCCCCCTTATTTGTAGATTCGACGTTTCGAACCCACCTCACAGAAATTCTTGATTCGCTGCAGCCATCCCAAATTTCCGCAACTGCCCTATGTAATACCATACTGTAATCAATTTTTAAAATGTTTAACCCTTTCCCAAACGACAAAATTTTAAAAAGGTGGTCCTATTGAAAAGCTGCTGTCGACAACAAAATTTAAGTTTAAAAAGAAGGGATTTGTGTACAATATATCACAGAAAATATTGAGACAAAATGAGTTTCTTTTTTGTCTCAATGTTTTCCCAAGCAATATATTCTAAGGACATCAAAACCTGGCCCCGGTTTCTCGAAAAAACTTAAGTATATATATTATCATGAGAACATGCTGAACTTCAAAAGGATACTCTCCAACGTTGACGGGTATTCGATTGAAGCTCACTTGGATTTGTGCGATTTGAGTACAGTGTTCAGATCTGAGCATGAGAACGTACATGTTTTTTCGGGAAACCGGGGCCAGGTGTTGTTTGGGAAAGAGTTAAGACATGAGCTGTAAGATCTAGAATAACATTTTTGGCCATTGAGAAGCTATTTACTTCCTAATCAACAGTTGTCAAGATACAGTTTGCAATTCAAGTAAGGAAACATTCTGGGAAAAGGAGAAATTGCTTGTCACATCCCTTGATGTTTTCTGTACAAATAAATAATTCACTATCAGTTCTTTGCCAATATGCAGCATAGATTACACAGTGTTTATGCATAGTGGCTAGTTGCTACGCCCCTGGCCTTGGAATAATTTCGTACACGAAGGGAAAACCGATTCAATTAGCGCTACAAAATAGTCAAGCCGATCCCTAGGGTGGTCATTTTACGTAGAAACACGATCGTGACAAATTCCTGAACTTGTTTACAAATGGCACGTGATTGACCTATTTTTGAACTGAAATATACAGATGACAGATCGGGCGAGTTGAGAAAATCTAGTACACGGAAACTGACAACTCTCCGAAATCAGACGAATCGTGCTCATTTAACGGTGCAAGGTGCTCGCTTAAGTGGATTCATCGTTTCGTAACGATGACTAGGTGCAGATAAAAGAAAAATATGGCCCCTTATCGGTGAGATCATGCCTTACCGAGTTATGTAAGCCCAGGAAAAAACCGTTCTGTTTCAATGTAACACAGTAACCTTGACACGGAAATACTCGGATGATTGGGAGTTACCTCCCTTGAATTGTTAAAGGGGAACTCTTGTGAAAAAGTTTATTTTTGTCCCCCCCCCCCCGCATACTTCCCGCTCTTTTTACCGGCGACCTCAACTGTAGGTCTAGTCTATCAACATATCAACATCAATCAATCAATCAATCAATCAATCAATCATCGTCGTCGTCGTCATCATCATCATCATCATCATCATCATCATCATCATCATCATCATCATCATCATCATCATCATGCAAAACAAAAAGGACAAGTTGTACATTATTAAAAATAAATGGAATAGGCCTATCTAATCTGAAACGTTAATTTCACTAGATCTAGTCTACTTCTTCTCTTTTTTTTTTTAAGAATGTCAAATATCCATATTGTATAGGAAATGATGAGAAGAAATTCCCTCGAGATTTCTCATGATTTCCTGGAATCCAAATATATATGACAGGATTTGAAAAATCTATGTACAAGTTGCTGCAGACGACATGTTTATTAATGAAGACTGGATTTGTGTTCAATATAACTCAGAAAACACAGAGGTAAAGGAGAAAATGCTGCTTATCTGTCTTGTCTTCATTTGCCTAGATCTACATATTTTCCAAAGATATTTTTTACTGGAAACGTCCTTTAAATAAGACGCTAATCAATCTTTCCTTAATTAATTAACCCATTCCTGCATATTAACTCTTTTTTACTCCCCAAATAGGCCCGTAGGAAGGGGGGGGGCTAGGGGGCCTTAGCCCCCCCCCCCCCATATTGGCCAAAAATGCCGAATTTACTTAATTTTACACAGAAAATTTCGGGAAAAACCTAATTAGCCACCCAATATTCAGGACAAGGGCTTTATCGGCCCTAATATGAAATTGCTTCCTACGGGCCTGCCAAAAGATAAAAGTGTAGAAAAATGAAGAAATTACTTTTGAAACATTTTCCCTCATTTCCAAAAATGTTTTCTACCCCTGACTCTTTTAGACTCCAAAAAAAGATAAAAGTTCCAGAAAAAAGTGTAGAAAATGAAGATATTCCTTGTCACAAACAATTACTTTATTTCCAAAACGTGTTCTACCCCAAACGACAAATGTAAGACATTCGCATGAAATTGTCGTCTGCAACATTTGGACCAGTCAAAAACTTTGTCGTCATGTAATGAGCTAAAAAATCCTCCTGATTCCTGTCGTTTCCCATACCAGTACTACCACAACACCCTTACTGATAACTTGTAGGGAGTCAAAGCGAGTCACTGTGTGGTAATGGGTTAAAAAGTCTTCCGTTCTTATCATCGACAAAACTCAATATTGTTTGGAGAATGGTAACAACGAAGAAGGAACTCCCTTGAACTCCCTCGAGATTTTCATTTCCTGAAATCACAAAAATATTAGACAAGTCGAAGAAATCTATGAACATGTCTACATGTCATTATATGATGTACGTAGATCTAATCACCTCTGTGCACTCAATCCTTTCCTAAACAACAGAAACTAGACTGTTCTAATTTTACCCTTCCCCAAACAGAGAGAAATTGAACTGTTCCAATTTAGAGAGCTGAACATTACAGAGGAAAATGTATACTATTATACATGTATATGAAGATTGAATTAATGCACATTATAGCTGAGAAAAGGTTTGGTAAAAGTATAAAACGCTGATATTTTCCCTTTTCCCTCATTGTTTTTATGCTACAACTTTATCCTTTTGTTACATAAAACATCATTATTTTGTTGTCTGAAAGAATACAAGTGTGCTAATGTTCTTTGTGCGACAAATTTATTATGAATTTACATATGATCATAAAAATAAAAGAATCATTATTACACTTTCTGCCAGGGAATCACAATTTATCATCTAATTGATCTAATTGATCTACTTCAATGCTTTTGATTTTACGAAATTTTACAACCCTTCCCCACACATTGACTCTCCAAAAGGTATAGGCTTTGGAAAACATTATTGAAAATGAATAATTTGCTCGTGACAAGCAATTTCTTCATTTTCCACAATGTGTTTTACACCGAAACAGCAACGGATCCAGGATTTCTGTGAAGGGGCTCGAACATACAAAAAGGGGGTTCGTTTTGCCAGTACATGTGTATTTCACAAATCTGACTGAATTTCTGCATGAAAATGATCTGAGTCGTTTTCAAAATTCGCAGGTTTTCTTGTCCACATGGGATAAATTGTACATTTAAATAATAAAACAAACATTTATGTTTAAGATGAGTAAATACCAATTGATGCAATTGTGCTGATTAAGCATAAAAATATAGCATGTTACATCTTTAAATGAGATATTTTACATGTTGTATGGCCTGAATTGTGTAAATTTGCTTTGTCCCACAGCTACCCTCATTGGTTTTGACCAACAAAGATAACTACTTTTAATCCTAATTTAAACACTTTTTTGGGTTAGTTTGCTTGACAATATGTTAAATTATATTTTAAATATACCAGTTACCCAAATGATATTAAGTAAGTGGTATAAAATTCATCATATATCCCTGTCCCACAGATTGTTGTCCTTGGTGTTCCAATGTCTAAAAGTTCAAAGAAATGCCACTTTGATTAGATGTAGACACAAATCATATACCTCTTTTTGAAAAGCTATCTTGGGTTCATACATTGAAATTGAAAGAGGAAGATTTTATTTTGTTTCTTATTAATAAATTGAAAAATAAGGCGATTAAATTGTACCGTACTTTTTTTCTTTGTCTTTGGGATGACGCACTTTATTATACTTTGCAATACATCTTTTTATTAGATATTTGACTGGTATAGCTGACTCTGAGAACAGCAAATGTTTTCAATAGTATATTTAACAAATGCCCTATTTACACGTATATTTTTGCAAATTAGTGTGAAATTGTTCTTGGTGTTCCAGTCCTTGGTGTTCCGGTCTAAGCACTGTAACGCCAAAGACAAAAACAAAATGGCACTGAGGTATGTCATATTGCTTGGATCAGATAGATATTATTAAATCAAGGTAACATACCAAATTTCAGCTTTGTTCATGTAAGACTTCTGGAGAAAATGCCAAATTCAGGTTTCGCTCAATGTTCTAAGTGGGGTTGCGTGTTAATGGTTAAAAATGACTTTGGGTAATGTCTGAATAAATGGAGCTGATAGATATCATTGAAGAAACGTTACATACCAAATGTGTGCTTTCTTTATCGAATACTTCTAGAGAAATGCCAATTTTAAGTTTTGTACTGACGGACAGGCTGACAGACGGTAAATGGTAAAAAATATAGCCCTTAATGTTTTATATATCGGTGCATTTACATAGTGGGGATTGTGCATGCTGGGATGGGTAAGTCTACGGACAAATTTGCCTCGCTTCAGGTAAGACATTTTGCAATAATTTCCTTATTTCTGCGTCAATTAAAACAAGAGGACCATCATGGTCCTTAATCGCTCACCTGCACCTAGATAGAATGAAAGTCCCAATGTTGTCAAGTTCAAGAGCACATAATTTAAGCTGAAAACTGCTTTCATAATCTTGAATGATCAATATTTGTAGCTGTTACAGTAAAAACAAAGTGGAAAAAAAAAACTATTTTGTCACAGTAAAGGGCACATAACTCTGTTCTGATAAAAAAAATTCTCATCAATATTATGACCAAGTTTTTTTTTATTAGTTAATATTTATTGCTGTTTGAGAGAAAACAAAGTTGAAAACGGCAATTTTGTAACCGTCAAGGGCACACAACTCTGATTTTTTAGTCCAATCAATCTGACAAATTAAAACATTTAAGATGTTATGGTCACCAACATTGCGACCAAGTTGTGTCTTGATAATGATTGGTCCATATTTGTTTGTAAGAGAGAAAAAAAAGTCGAAAACAGTAATTTTATGAAATTAAAGGGCCAATAACTCTTGTTTTTCTGGCCAAATCAAGCTGAAAATTTAGCTCATCAAGGATCTTATGATCACCAACATTGTGGCCAAGTTTTGTCTTGATTAGTCAATAAATGTAGATGCTACAGTGTAAACAAAGTCGAAAACATCAATTTTGTCAAATTCAAGGGCACATAACTCCAGACTTCCTGCTCCTATCACACTGAAATTCGAAGTCATCCAAGATCTTAAAGTTACCAACATTGTGGCAAGGTTTTGTCTTGATTGGTCAATATATGTAGATGCTAGAGTGGTAACAAAGTCAAAACTAGCCATTTTTGACATTCAAGGGCACATAACTCCGGACTTCCTAGTTCGATCTGACTCAAAATCACACTCATCTGAGAACTTATGGTCATACATATTTTGACCAAGTTTGGTAAAGATTGGTCAATATTTGTAGATACTAGAGTGGTAACAAAGTCAAAACTAGCCATTTTTGACGTTCAAGGGCACATAACTCCGGACTTCCTGCTCCGATGACACTGAAAATCGAACTCATCCAAGATCTTAAGGTTACTAACAAGTTTTGTCTTCATTAGTCAATATTTGTAGAGGCTAGGGTGGTAACAAAGTCGAAACTAGCTATTTTTGATATTCAAGGGCACATAACTCCTGACTTCCTGATCCGATCTGACCCAAAATTGAACTTGTCCAAGAACTTATGGTCATACATGTTTGGACCAAGTTTGGTCAAGATTGGTCTATACTTGTAGATGCTAGAGTGGTAACAAGGTCTAAACTAGCTATTTTTGATATTCAGGGGCACATAACTCCAGACTTCCTGGTCCGATCTGACCCAAAATCGAACTCGTCCGAGAACTTATGGTCATACATGTTTTGACCAAGTTTGGTCAAGATTGGTCAATATTTGTGGATGCTAGAGTGGTAACAACAAATTGTGGACAGACGGACAGACGGACAGACGGACAGACGGACGGACGGACGGACGACGGACAAAAAGCGACCACAATAGCTCACCTTGAGCACTTCGTGCTCAGGTGAGCTAAAAACGGGTTGTTGCATGTACCCCGCCTCACTGAGCTCTTTCCTCCGATGTATGCTTTACACGAAACCTTTTTGTACTTTTTGCGAAAAGTGATCCCAACCGACCAGAAAAACGACAAAAAATCTGGTCGTTTTTCAGGTCAGTTGGGATCATTTTTTGGGACAAATATGGGGAGTTTTCAAATAAGTAATACACCTGAGGAAAGCGCTCAGTAAGGCGGGATACATGCAACAAACCGCTTGAAAATTGACACAGAAATAAGAAAATTATTGCACAATTTCCTACCTGAAGCGTGGCTTATTCTGCCGTAGTCGTTATCATTTCGTTTTCTGGTCAGTTGGGATCAATTTTTGGAAAAATGAAAAGGATACCACAAATAATCCATGTATCCGAGGAAATGGATTTTCAAGGCGGGGTACATGCAACAGACCTTTTGAAAATCGACAAAGAAATAAAGGAGTTATTGCAAAATATTTGACCAGATTCGAGATTATTTTTGTCCGTATTCGTTATCCATCCCAGCATGCACAATCCCCACCGTGATTTAAATCCTAAATTATTACACATTAACTATATCTCGTTGCATTCCTATATCTTTCGACTCATGCTGTGTTACTAAATCAAAGTCTTAAAGCAGGTTAGATTTTACTATCAACTTGAGGTTTAGTTCGGACTTTGGTTGGCATTTTAATTTGGCATGAGTTCTGATGTACATTCCGGGAAGCGGAATCAAATGGGACAAATATCAGCTACCAGTGTCCTACCAAATCAATGCAAAATAAGCATGTTAAGGCAAAGAAAATAGATGATTTTCTTTGGGGTTATGTTTATGTCTTTGGTGTTCCGCTAGTGTCTTTGGAGTTCCGGTAATGTTAAATTCATTTTCCAAGAAAACTGATCAACAAAATGCATCATAAGTACCAGTTACATAAAGCAAGTTATTAATTTTAACAATTGAAATTTTTCTGGATATTTGCACTCAAATAAGAAATTTTGAGAATAGAGTGTTTGATTTCTTTCAAGTTTATAAACTAGAGGTACTTTAATGTAAATTATTTAGTAATTATGTATCCAAAATTATTTTTTCTATTATTTATTATAGCCATTGGCATTGTAAGATGTAATTTGGTAAAACAATATGAAATATCTTTTTATTTATATTATTTTCAAACCTTTATTTAACTGGAACACCAAAGACATCGTTTGTCCGTAACACATTGTTAATAATCGATTTCGATGCTACACACCCACAATTCAGGGTGGAAAATGATTTGAAACATGTCATTAAGAATCTAACAACATATTCAGAACACAAGCATTAAAATATTTGACGATTTTTTTTTATGATTTAGTGGTCTAAAAAACCTGCGAATTTTGAAATTGACTCATCTAACTTTACTTCAATGCTTTTAACTTTAATACGAATTTTTACACTTTAGACCCATTCCCACACATTGACACTTTTTGACTTCCCAAAAGGAAAATGCTTTGGAAAACATTATTGAAGCAAGCAATTTTTTCTTCATTACCACAACTTTTGCTAAACCAAAAGACCAAACCTTTGAAAATCTATTCTCTCTTAAACGGTCGTCTGCAACATCTTTAACTTGGACCAGTCTAGAATTTAGCAGTTCGGTAATGTGTTTACTGGTCCAATTCGAAAAAAATGAGCTATAGACTAAAGATACCTGCTTTATATAAATAATATACACTGTGGAGATTGTGCATCATGGGATGGATAACGAATACGGACACAATTATCTCGATTCTGGTAAGATATTTTGCAATAACTTCCTTATTTGTGCGTCAATCTTCAAAAGGTTTGTTGCATGTACACTGCCTTACCGAGCTCTTTCATCGGATATATGACATATTCATGGAAGCACTGGAGGGCAATTTTGACTTGCGACTAATGATTTAGTAAGTTTCGGACATGTAACTTGTGAGTTATGAGTTATGACTTGTGCATTTGGGCCATGTGCAACACTGCCGTAAGTATGTACGAATTCCACATGCCAATACAGCAGTTTTGCAATAGCTCTGACATGGATGTCGCTAAATGACCGATAAGTCGTGCATTTGACCTGTGTCAGAATTCTCATGCTCTCGTGACATTTCTTACAAATAACACCAACTCTGACTCTGTAAAACACCTGATTGATTGATTGATTGATTGATTGATTGATTGATTGATTGATTGATTGATTGATTGATTGATTGATTGATTGATCGATTGATTGATTGATTGATTCCTTTCAACTGCTATGGTCATCATATCACGGCAGCAAGAGCACATAATTATGGATTCCCGTCGTTTCTCTGACCAGTACTCCCATACAATCCTTACCGAGCCTACATCTGCTCACCTAAAATGGTTTACCGGGGAACTTATGAGTCATTTGCGTCACCAGCTGCGTTATGAGCGTGGCTTACATTGTACAGGTGGGAAGAGGAGCAAAGTTGGGACGCATTTTTGCTTAGAAAAACTCCATTGGCATCGGTTGGATTTGAACGTCCTAGGACCCTTTGATTCCAACGCCCGAGTTCTACCACCATACCAATGCGTACAAATTAGAACCAATGAAATGCTTATTATACATGTATATTGCCACAGTGTCAATATACTCCAATGTTTTGCATTAAGAGTAGACTACATTTTCTCTGTGGCAAAGCATCATGCGGCTTAGGTCGAATGACCTTTACAAGGTCGGATGACCAGGACTATTCTTTGTAAATTTCACACTTTTAAACGCCCCATTTCGTACAGGAGAGGTTGCATTAAAAATATAGACTTTAGGTGCTTAATTTTCTTTGGTAGAAATAATTTCAAGCAGCTGATCACCATGTAGAAATACTATGGTTTGGGGTTAGAGCCAGAGCTAAAGTTAGTGTGTAGGTTAGAGTTAGTGTTATTTGTCAAAAATATCATGGGCGAGCATGAAAATGTTGACACATGAAAATGCACGACTTTTCTATCATTAAGCGACATCCAGAAGAAACTGCAATTTTGACTTGCGACTAATGATTTAGGACTTCGGACTTGTAACTTGTGAGTTATGAGTTATGACTTGTGCATTTGGGCCATGTGCAATACTGCCGTAAGTATGTACGAATTCCACATGCCAATACAACGATTTTGCAATTTAGCTCTGACATGGATGTCGCTAAATGACCGAAAAGTCATGACGGTTGACACATCAAAATGCACGACTTTTCTGTCATTAAGCGACATCCAGAAGAAACTGCAACAATGTTGTATTGGCACTTGGAATTCGTACATACTTACAACAGTGTTGCACCTAGCCAAATTGTACAAGTCATAACTCAAAACTCACAAGTCACAAGTCCGAAGTCCTAAATCATTAGTCGCAAGTCAAAATTGCCCTTCAGTGCTTCCATACATATTAGATAACCCATGGTACTTTTTCCGAAATGTTGTCCCAAGCGACCAGAAAGCGAAATGGTAACGACTGCGGCCAAATTAACCACGCTTCGGGTATGAATTTGTGCAATAACTTTCTTATTTCTGCGTCAATTTTCACACGGTTTGTAACGTTGCTTGTCTTACTGAGCCCTTTCCCCGGATGTATTACTTATCTGGAACCTCCCTGTACTTTTCTCAAAAACTGATCCCAACCGACTAGAAAAAGGGCCTGAATTTTTGGTCTTTTTTCTAGTCGGTTGGGATCACTTTTTGGACAAAGTACTTAAATATTCTACAAACAAGTCATATATCTGAGGAAAGAGCTCAGTAATGCGGGGTACATGCAACAAACCGCTTGAAAATTGACGCAGAAATAAGAAAAAATATTGCACAAGTAAGAACGGAACAGGGAACGGTTTTATCTAGTTAACCGTGACGTAATTTCGGACAAACAAATAGTATTTCGTGGATGTTGTAATAAAATCTCGTAACTACGGCTTGGTTCAGGCCGTAGTTACGAGATTTTGAAACAACACCAACGGTTTATCAAAACATAACGGTAAACTTTGTCTATTTTTGGCACAAAATTCATTGCCATTACCATTGTTTACATGCAAGTAGGTCAAATTTCTACACACGTGCCATACTATCGTGACTGTACTATAACTCCGACTCGTGGTACAGTTGTTCAATAAGGATATATTGCACATAAAACGTTCAATAATTTATGTTCAAAATGTCATCAAACATTGATCGATATCATCCTGTTCAATCGACATAAAACACCTACAACAACGACAACATTCATCACAAAATATACTCACTGTGTAAAAGCGTACAGTCGCGTGTATCGGAAGTTGCGCCTGACTGAACGCAAAATATCACTAGTGGTGGTAAACAAGTTGATGGGTATGGCTTTTTACAAGTAAATAAGTAAAAATCGAAACAATCTTTCTTTATGCGATTTTCAACGTTGTGGGGTAGACTAAATGTACTTTCACTTCAGCGGTTACGATTTCTCGATCGGTGTCTATTTTGTTTATAAAATTGGATTTTACCTGTCAAATCACTGGTTTGTGCTGTTTTTTATCGTGCTAACTCGTGCAATTTTGACTGCAATCGCATGATTTACACAATACTATACGCTTAAACTTGTACCTGGTAATAGCTAAACCTCTCTGCTATTGCGTCCATCAGTTGCATGCACGTATGCACATTGTTTCACAAAGATATTGGCTTTGGAATGAGACTGGTGTATTTCTTCCGACTGTACGCCTAGTGCAAATTGTACAGCATCATTAGTGCAGTTTGAGGAACATGTATCTGTACGCCTAGTGCAATTATGTCATTCCGTATATGTTATAATCGATTGAAAAAGTGGAATTTATTTTCGTTTGAAAAGCTTTGAGATGACATTTGATCAACCATTTATTGCTTTTTTCGAAGATAGAACATTTGTAATGCGTGTTCATTCCAAATTAGTACATGTAATAACATTAAAACGATCTGGTCTCAAACAAGTCGACAGCAAATATGACCACGAATTGCTAGAAAACAATTGTCCAAACACGCGTAAAAGCGACAGCCGTAGGCGTAGACGTAGTAGATGTTCTGTGGATGAGTTTAGATAGTAAATATTAGCGACAAATCAGAGAAATCGTTGGAAGTGATTTAGCACTACGTTAAATACTACTGCAGTTACTATGCGTTGGTTTATTCAAAGCCATGTATTCCCTACAATTCTCTCAACAGCACAAAAGCAACATCCCAAACCTTATGTACCACTTGTTAACCATCCTACCTAGCCGATCGCCCTATGTCGAGACAATCATTCTAGTCAAAATGACGAAAGGATATTGATAGAGTCGGGATTCAAACCCCTTGAACCAAGATCCTTCAATAATTTATTGGATCAAGCGACAGATGGTAGCTAGTCAGGTCCTATTTTAAAAAAAAAGTTTAGATAATTTTCATTTTTTATTGCCCATTTGAGTCTGGATTTTAACGCTCTACAACAACAGTTTGAAATCCCGTTGCTATGGTATATGTACGCCATCGAAGGTGTTCGTATACTGGTATCATCTTGGTATGTTCATTCGGCGTAAGGTCACTCAGACAAGTCATTCCGGTTTGTGGGGGGGGGAGGGGGGGGGGGCTTAGATAGTTCTTTAAAAAATGGCTCGTTTTCTGGTTATGAATTGCTCTCTCTCCGTGAATGATTTTAGCTCAGGTTTTCATTGATGCTTTTGGATGACATGTTTTCTCATTTGCTAGCCAGAATCCATCAGGACTATTTTGTGTGTTTTGGTACAGGGATACACGTGGTCCCCATTACGGATGTGTCTATTTTGGCACGGAAAAATACACTTTACGCATGTTTGAGCGAAACTTGTGAAAAACCGAATCGCATGAGGTGGGTCCATTTTGTGAAAAAAAAAAATACAAGACAAGGATGCATATATCTATGCCATTTTACGTGTAGTTTTGCTCATTGGGATGTTGGAAAAAGGTGTTAAAATGTGTTGAGAAAGGAGATTTTACATAGAGTTATGTAGGAGCCAATCTGAGTGACCTGTCACCATACGTCCTTACGAAGTTCATTTACACACCTAGATTTATCACGGTGGAGATTGTGCATGGTGGGATGGATAACGAATACGGACAAATTTGCCTCGCTTCAGGTAAGAAATTGTGCAATAATTTTCTTATTTCTGCGTCAATTTTCAAGCGGTTTGTTGCATGTACCCCGCATTATTGAGTTCTTTCCTCAGATATATGACTTGTTTGAAGAATCTTTGAATTTTGTCCAAAAATTGATCCCAACCGACCGGAAAAACGACAAAAAATCCAAGTCCTTTTTCTAGTTGGTTGGGATCGGTTTTTGAGAAAAGTACATGGAGTTTCCAGATAAGTAATACATCTGAGAAAAGGGCTCAGTAAGGCGGAGTACATGCAACAAACTGCATGAAAATTGACGCAGAAATAAGAAAGTTATTGCACAATTTCTTACCTGAAGCGTGGTTAATTTGGCCGTAGTCGTTACCATTTCGCTTTCTGGTCGGTTGGGACAATATTTTGGAAAACGTACCACGAGTTATCTAATATGTCATACATCCGATGAAAGAGTTCGGTAAGGCGGGGTACATGCAACAAACCTTTTGAAAATTGACGCACAAATAAGGAAGTTATTGCAAAATATCTTACATGAATCGAGATTATTTTGTCCGTATTTGTTATCCATCCCATGATGCACAATCTCCACCGTGATTTATGGCCGGTTTTAAACAGAACGTTCCTAGTTAATTGACGATACGTATATTGCCAGGTTTTGCCGCATGACACTCCACCATCTCCTACATTTATTAAAGAGACATCCTATTTCATTTTTTCTAATGTATATTTTGATGCCAAGATTGATTATTCTAATTCATTTTTATGATACGTTGTTGCAGAGAGCCCAAAAACTCTCTGAAAGCTGAGATGAAAATGGCATATTCCACAGGCCCGTAGGAAGCAATTTTATATGGGCTAAAGCCCCAGTGTCTGAATATTGGGGGGCCAATTTGGATTTTCTCTAAATTTTCACCGTGAAAAAAGAAAATTCAGCACTTTTGACCCACTTAGGGGGGTACGAACCCCCCCCCCCCCAGTTTTTACGAGCCTGTTCCATTAACATATGTTCTGTGACAAAAATCACAGTTAATTTGATTAAAAAAACATATCATCGTAAACGGTGCAATACTTACTTTGGCTGAGAAAGTTCAGAATTTTCATAAAAATATATGTTATTTCACATAAAAAAAGAAGTAAAATTTGTGAGAAAATATTTATAGGGTGTCTCTTTAACGGCTTTTGATGGGAAAATCACAGAATTGGAAAGTCAGAGATTCCACTGAAAATGAATGACTAAAGAGACCAATGATATCTGGAAATTATTGATTTCAATCAGTAACAAGCTGGGCAGTGATAACATTAATTCCAAACGGTCATTTTTGACTTCGGGTTTTGTCCTGCCCAAGCGAAATATCAAAAGCTTTGTCGAACTCATCGACTAGCGAACGCGACAAAGATTTGTAAATTACAGCATAGATATCCTTTGGGTAAGGCTTAAGCGCCGGTTACATGTATTGATCAGTATTTTCTTGCTCTTCAATGTTTTTATAACCATAAATCAAACCTTTTCTAACTAGCAAAATTTATATTGCAACGGTTCCATTTGACAACTAATACAGACGACAAAATGATAGTATTTTTGTACAATTTAGTTCATGACACTAGTACAATGAGGCAGATAAGTTAAAAGCGGTCGGTTTTTTAAGGAAGATATCTTTTAAACACGGGAACTCTTTCAGCCAATACAAAAGGTTTGAAAATTATGAGTGAATTTCCCATTTTAACCAGATTTCAGCATCTTGGAATTTTAAAATAAAGGATATCCTTATTGACAGTTCAGACTGTCGCATTCACTTTGAAATTTCATAGGATTCTGTTCAAATGGTGGTAGTCGGCATGTGTAAATTTTGAACCTATTCTGTAGATTCGTTGAAAAAATACTAACAAAGATCTAAGTGATGCGTTAGCAGTTTTGCGAGTATGTTATAACACTCATATTCATGAAAGCAAACTTGAACAGCGTGTCACAATGGCATTTAAAGATGGAGATAAATACGTCAGTTACCGCGGTAACACCAAGAAAGCAAAAACGACAAACTATATAAGTCAACACTAACACGCATGTATGTGATACAACCACACTCACAAGCTATGCATACTATCACACACACAAACAACCACGTGCACATTAGCAAACACGCACGCAAATACACACCCATACACAAGTACGCATGCAAAAAGTACATTTAGTATCGCACAAGGAAGAATCAAGATAAGCCTTTAGTGTATGTAGCTGCCCGTAGTTATTTACCAAGACAAATAAATCTGCGTTCATTTCGGAAAAGTAATGAACTTTGTGCTACTTACATGACTATATTGATAAATTATCGATGTAGTTAAAACACCTCGTAACTACAACTTAAATCACGTTGTAGTTACGAGGTTTTAGAATTACACTGACGAAATTCTATCGCATATTCGATATTATATTACGAATTACTCGATAAAATCGTTTCCTATTGGTGTTCTTTTATTTTAATGTAGTTGGTCTATGTCCACAAGACCATTTACTTCGTAATCTCTATAGATATGCATTGTGGACAGACAAACAAATTCGACCGCTATACTTGTGCAGCATATAAAGAAGTTTTACGTATGTTTGAAGTGAGCGTAACCCTTTAAATGATTTAATGAACTAATCAAGTGCACCCTGGTGCATGGTGTATTTGTAGCCAAACTAGTAATTGACATTTTCTGAACAGAGATTTTGCCACAACAGGTCAAGTAAAATGGCACTAGGCGTACAGAACACATTTTTCATTTAGCACTAGGCGTACAGTCGGAAAAAATACACCACTCTCATTCAAAAGCCGATATCTTTGTGTAACATACCATATGTGTGTAAACAACTGTTGCAAATCATAGGTTTAGCTATTAGCTGATGCAAGTTTAGCTGATGTAAGCTTTCAATATTGTGTAGATCGCGAGATTTTAGCCCATATTGTGCCAGTGAGCAGGTCGAAAAATAGCAAAAACCAGTGATTTGACAGTTTGACACGAATTTACACACAAAATACGTTGACTTACTAGAAACCGTAACTACTCTAGGTAATGCCTATCCGATTCTCTCTTCAAATTTGAAACCCCCATCAAGAAAGATTGTTCCGATTTTTACTTATTTACTTGTAAAAAGCCATACCCATCAACTTGTTTACCACCACTAGTGATATTTTGCGTACAGTCAGGCGCAACTTCCGATACACGCGACTGTACGCTTTTACACAGTGATACTATTCAAAACTTCTAACCGAACACTTACTTTCTTCCTATGTATCGAGTGACGTGATTAAACCGCAATTAGCTTATTTCCACTAAGACCTCCCCCCCCCACACACACACACAACAGCCACCGGAAGTCGTCCTTAGAGGCAAACGGCCAAATTCATCCCTTTTCACTGCCTTTATCCATGCTCTGCGCTTGCGTTGATTTTGTGGAAATAGGAAAAATTGAAGATTCTCTTTACTTCCGTCATTTATCTTCCGATTCTTGCTTTGATAAACGTTGCAGTTTAAAATCATTTCGACTCCCTATAGATCTAATAAAATGTTAATTTTCCATAAATCCATTGTTTGCCAAAAACAAAGGATTAGTGGAGCTTCCTGGTAACAATTTTTGGCCGAATTGTGCATTTTTTGATAAAAGCATGAAACTTGGCACACACCTAGATGGGTCCAAAAGAAAAAGATTTAGAGGTAGTGCCAAGCCAGATTTGCTCTGTGAGGGCGGCCATCTTGATTTTCAAAATGGCGGATATTTCATGTCATAGAAGGCTATTCACTCTGTTGCCGACCAAAGTTATCACTTTTAAACACCAAATCTGCCATATTCAATTGGAAAAAAATACTTCTGAACAATATTTGCAACTAAAAATGTAATCATCTTTAGGAATGGCAACATTTTTTGCCAAGATGGCCGCCATTTTGGCTTTTTCAAGCTGTTCTTTTATAGCATGGTACACAAGTGTCTTCTTTCTAATAAATTGTATCGCATGCCATGGTATTTTACTCTAGAGACATTGACATGAATGAATTAAGGCCAGCAGTTTGTCCGTAATGATGAATTTACTGTCCAATATGGCATCCAAAATGGCCATGTATTCTTTTAAAAATGTCTGATCGAAACTGTAAGAACATGTTGTAATACCAACAATTTGAACATGTTTCATTGATATTTTCAAAAGGAAACTGTCATGTTAATGCAGTTAATGTTGTTTAACTAGATTTATATCCAATATGGCATCAAGATGGCCGCCAATCTAGTTTTAATACGGTTTTATCAATCAATAGAAGAAGAAAAATCTCAATGATAAACACCTGATACCTAGTATATATATATATTTATGTTGCCTTAAATGCATATGAATCCTTATTTTTCAGTAAAGAACTTAAATATTTATGGGTTTTATACTAAAAATAGCATCAGAAATGGCCGCCATATTGGCCTTTTTAGAAATATACATAGTCAAATAATGATTTCTTGCCATTTATCTGTATCAAATGTCTTTCTTTATACTTAAAAGAACTGCACAATAATTTGTAATTGGCGTTTTTGTCTCGTAAAATCATTAGACCTGTCATTTCAAACAAGTCAATTTGTGTTTAAAAGTGTTTGATATCATTCTATGGCTTCCAAAATGGTTGTCGTGTTGGTTTATGAAGGTTGTTCCATCATGGAAACAAGAACTTATATACCTATAATGGGTACTAAAACGCATCAAACCTTAACTGATTATAATGAGTTCAAACTTAAGGTGCATTAAATTAATCCTAAATAAAATGCTGTTTTATTGTGGCTTTCCTAAGGA
Organism: Fragum sueziense; assembly: GCA_963680895.1. Lineage (NCBI taxonomy): Eukaryota > Metazoa > Mollusca > Bivalvia > Cardiida > Cardiidae > Fragum > Fragum sueziense. The sequence goes on along the minus strand of OY804602.1, from coordinate 46,599,991 downwards.
ATCTGAGATAAGCGTCACAAACAATTATCTTTAAAATGGACATCGTAGACATCCTAAATACAGGATCATGGTGGGTTGCTGATTCAAATATCAGTATACTTCAGCTTCCTTGTTACATGGTTAATACTACATATTTATGCACACAAATTTTACAATTCAAGGATCATCTAGTCGTTTCTGAATGGTTTTGCTATTTATCTATACGATTGAATCTAGATTTATCTAAGAGTGTTGGCATACATCAGGGTTCTCCGCAGGTTAATTTGAAGCTGTAGTGGCAAATCGGTTGACATTGAAATGCAACATTTTTATGAAAATAATTGTGAATAAAAGCAAAATGGGAAAAGAAGAAATTGCTCATTTTGAGCAATTTCTTCTTTTCCCAATGTTTTTATACAATTACCATTATAAAATACACTTTATATCAGTTTTTGACCTGAAATACCTCAAAACCTCTCTTTTTGGTGACTATTTTGTAGGAATTAAGGTGTGGGGTAGTTTTGAAGCTGTAGGGGCATTACACCGATTTACATGAAGCTGTAGTGGGGCCGGTACGGCTTATTGGGCTGGGGAGAACACTGTACATTGAAATTGTTTAGACAAAAAAAAAAAAAGAAAAAAAAAAAAGAAAATGTCATACACATCTGAAGTAATATAGTCGTTTGTGTTAAAGACTGATAAAAAACCCTTTCCTTTCCTTGGGAGTAATTTCCTGATACAGATAGATAATCAAGTGTGCTATTTAAATCGGGATGTGTCGTATAGATCTGTTATTGGTTGCTAAAAGCCTTGCAAAAGCCGACTTTTCGACACACTAGTCAAGGGCAGAATCAAAAGCCTCCACCTGCAATAAACGTGTTTATATAACAAGTTTGTAATGATGACAAAGTGATACATGTATATCACAGTAGATCCTTTTGTACTGATAGTCATGTCTCTAAGGAATAGCTGAAGTATTAGTATGTGTTATCACTAAAAAGTAATGCCATATATAGCAAAGAGGCTAATTAGGAGGGTGATAGATTTGAAAAAAGTTTGAGGACTAAACAGAAAGTTTATCCAATCAAGAGCTGGCAAAATTCAAGTTTGCTTTAGGTAACAAAAAGTGCTTGTAAAGGTGTTTTTAGAACTAAAACACGAAGCAAGTACATAAGATATGAACTGAGGGAACTGTTGAGCAAGACAATGTGCAGTGCAACCTTGCGTAGCTTTGACTAGATGTAATTCCCGGAAGTCCAATCTTACAGATTGTTCTACTATACTCTATCTTGAAGAGATTCTGAATGCAAGAATTACACCATTACATAGAATGTTAACACACTACCAACTTCATCGACACTGATACATGTCAGTCAGTGAACATTGCCCTTTTTGGCAGACTAAACATTTATGTCAGTTTGTGGCTTTTGGTTCTACTTTTCGCCTGTGTACCCTATCTTTAATATCTGTAACACAAATGCTTCCACAGTAGCCATTTAAACAATTGGCCCAGCTTCTACACACAGAAAGTCACATAAAACAAAAGAAAGAATCTAAACAAACAAGTATGTTTGTCTATAAGCTGCAAAAGAAATCAAAAACACTATTTCGGGATAACAAGACATCAAAATCAACTCATGCACTCCCTTGTCCGCCCTTATAAACTTGAACATAGATTATTCCAGCATACCGGTACATTAAAACATTAAAAGCGGTTCATGTCATAGAAATGAGATGGTTGGGAGATGGCTTAGTACCTCTTTCAAGGACATCATAATTTACCGTGATATTAGAAAGTCAAAAGCTAAATAATCCGATCACTTTTTTCCACCGAAGATCTACTCACCACAATAAATCTGCATAAACTAAAATGGTATAGTTTCGTAGGAAGTCATGGATTTACCCAGCGATTGCCCAAGAGAATAGTCAGGAGGTAAAGAACAAAGATAGACAAAAGACTTTGGAAGACATCATCACATAGTGGACATGATTGAAGCGGAGCCAAGTATCAAGACATCGACAGAGGGTTTGTGAGAACTGGGTGATAGGTTATCTGTAAGTGCCTCAACAGTAGCAGCTACAAATGAAGAAGAAGCCAGTTTCCATGTTAGGTGCCCATTCTAGATAAGATGTAACAAGATTGAATGGACTAGCGGTACCCAGGTAGAGCAAACTCATTCTGAAATGATAATTTGCGGCCTAGCAATTATAGTACGTGAAGTAATTAAAAGCTTGTTTAATTGAAAGGCTGACATTAACCGATTGGCTGTTAACACAAATGATCGTTATCAATTGCTATGTTCTTTCTATAGTAAACAGTTTGTAATATTCAGTTTTTTCGTTCTCTGGATGACCATAGAAAATGTTTCATTTGTGCTAAAATTGATGGTTTGTGACGCACAGGTTGTATTGATTTCTACCTTTATAATGTGTTCTACTTGTAAAAATATAAAAGTTGTTACACGTTTTTATATCAAAGAATCAAATGCACACAGTCAATGCTGTAGAATGGCAACCATAATGTATCTAAAATTAATCCAATGCTAAATAATACATTATTTTTTTCATTTTTGATTAGATATATTTTTTAGACAAAATTGACAGCTTTGTCATTGCAAACATTTATATCGCTTAAAAACATTTCTGGTGTCTTCTAGCTATAAGTAACAGGCATTTGATACAAACCATTGGTTTTTAAAACGACATTTTAAATACCATCATATATGGCAGCCTTTTTGGATGCAATACCAGGGGATATTAAACCCACTTGTATATAAATCTGCATTAATTGGGCGATAAAAATGCCCAATCTCTAAACAATGCTAGTCAGCGAAATCTCGTATTAGGTTGGTTTAGATTAGATTAAGCTGAAAAGACCAATATGCCTGCCATTTCAGATGCCATGTTGGATAGCAAACCATTTTAAACACAAATCATCTGCTTTGAAATGAGAGTTCTTATATGTCTTTTAGATTTAAATGCAAAGAACAAGCCATGAATTACAGTGATTGTTGACTAATTCAAATGTTTTGATCAAATATCCTTTAAAGACACATGTCATATTGGATGCCATATTAGAAATTTAAAAGATGAAAACACAAAAAAGCTTTAAATTTTCCATTTCAACGCCTCTTTTGTATAAAAACGATGGATTCGGTACAAAATTTCAGAACAAAAACTCTTATTTTCCATCTTTTGATAAAATAGCTTCTAAAAGGGAAAATGGCGGCCATCTTGGCAAAAATGCTGCCATTTCTAAAATTAAGAGCAATGTAACCTCTCATAATGCCTTGTTTATTACTTTTTCGATTGAATATAATATTTTGAGTGGTTTTAAGCAATAATTTTAATCAACAAAAGTTTACTTAGCCCTTAATGGTGCTTATTGGCCGCCATTTTGAAAAACAAGGTGGCCGCCCTCACAGGGCAAATCTGGCTTGGCACTACCTCTAAATCTTTTTGTTTTGGACCCATCTAGGTGTGTGCCAAGTTTCATGCTTTTATCAAAAAGTGCACAATTTTTCACCTATTTCCTCCACTAGATAAGTCCTACACAAGTTATATCGCTTGTACAAGCGACAAAACTTGTGTCGGACTTTTCTTTTGTTTTGAATGGGACAGTGCTCTGATGTAGTAAGCGACATCCAAAATATCAACGAACGAATTTTCATCAAAGAAGACTCGGATTACCGGAAGCGTTCTGCGGGTACGGAATAAAACGATAATGGAAAGGGTAGGCATTAAATAGAATAATCAACAAATAATCATTAAATAGACAATTAATTTTGAAGTAAAAAAGACGAATTCTAATACTGTCTAGAATGTTTTTAAAATCAGACAAGTTTCACTATACCCCTAATTTCAATGTCATCGATTTTAATATTGATGGGTGGGATGTTTTGGAGAAAATCGCTTTATACCTGAGCAATATGGAGTAGAAAGAAGCTCCTTTTTTCGAAAATTATTTTTCTTTCTTGTTGACTAGCGATATTGACAAATAATCTTTAACCCTTTCCCAAACAACAAAATCTTAGGATGGTCCAATTCAAAAGCTGTTGAAGACGACAAAATAAATGTTAATAAAGATTGGAATTGTGTGTGACAGCCAAGAAAATATTGAGGCAAAATGAGAAACTGCTGGTTGTCAGCAGTTTCTTCTTTTGTATCAATGTTTTCCCAAATCTTTTCTATCAGGGGCGTAAAAACAGGTCTTGTTTGGGAAAGGGTTAAGAATATCAATTTTGTATTTTGTCTGAAACTTCTGTCGCATTCTGTCGTTTTTCTGATTTTCGAAAATGGGGGTTCTTGTATTTTATGTGATGTTCTTGAGTCGCATTAATTTTGCATCAGTCAAATTTTGTACATAATGATATTCAAATGGTCAGCCTTTCCAATGAAGCAAACTTTTCAACAATAAGATTATTATAAACATTTCAAAAAACGCAAATTCAAAGTGGCCGGTTTGAAGCTTTACCGAGTATATGTGTGTCCATAATAGGCCTGTCCCACCTAACCGAATATTTACACCGAATGCGTACCGAACTTAATTCGGTGTATTCGTTAAAGGTTCGTTCCACAAACGGTTTGTGTTCGGTATGTTTACGGTGCCATTCGGTGCTTTTCGTCGACATTACGCGGTGTTCGCAGACGCCTAAAAATGTTTTTGAGCATGCACAAAATTTTTCAACGAATACAGCGAATCAAAATTTCGGAATGAGTTCGGTAATCGTTCGCAGAGGGATCGGTAGGCTTGCGTCTGGCATTCGTTACTTTCGTTTTGGTGTCGGTAATAATTCGCAGACGAATTCCTGTTCGGTATGTTCGTTTTGATCTCACCGAAGGACTAGCGTTTGCACTCCGATGAAGGTGCGTTTCTTTACCGATCTGGCCGAAAGGGTTAAACGAACCGCTAACGAAGACACCGATCCTGACGATGCCATTCCGAATATGACGTTATATTCGTTACTCAAACGGTAGGGGTTCGTTGATGTTTGGGAACAAATTGGGGATATATTTCGGAGAAACATCGTTGGCTGTTCGACACATTCGCTACAAGTTCGTTGCGTGTTCGGTATATGGTCGGTACACAATCGTTGAAAACCAAAGTTCACCGAATAAAAATGACAACGAACACTGCGAATTTCGCACTTGACATTCGGTACGAATTCGGTGCCACTATTCGGTTAGGTGGGACAGGCCTATAATGTCAGAGAACAGTTTCAAACTCGAAAGCGTTGCCATTCGGAACTCCTAGGTCAGTTTTGTCGAATCATGCATGTATGAGCCAGTCAACCAATTTCCTTTGTGAAAGGTCTTGGAATTCGTCGCAATGTTTAGGGGCAGGTGCAAAATAACATTTGCATATGGAATTACCCTATAAATCACGATCAAAGTCTGGTGATAGATTCCATCATTACGATAGGTAAATTATGTTCTGTTTTCATCTTGAATTTCTAACCTAGCTTCCTTTTCAGACCGCCCGAATATTTTTGAATTGTAATGTAATGCTTTCACAAAAGTTAATGACAACTCAATTGACATGGCCATAATTACAGTCAACTGAAAGCTTGCTAATACGCGATGTTTTTTCTTATTTTTGGATTCACAAATCTTGATTCTTTTTGTTTCGCATAACAATTTAAGATGCCATGTATTTTGGATTCAAGCGTTTTGAAATATTCCAAATTGCTTTAACTCTTTCCCTGACAAGATCCGAATCTGACGACCAGCGGCTTTCAAATTGGGAACGATTTTTTCCGTTAACCGAGACGTAATTTCGTACAAACAATAGTATTTCGTTTGTGTTTTATAATGACTCCAACGGTTTTATCAAAGCATAAGGGTAAACCCAGCCTTTTTTAACGCAAAATTTAATACTATTAGAACAGTCCAAAATTTGTCGTTTTGAAAAGGGTTAGCATAAAGATAGGCCCCTACTGCTTTCTATCAATATATACTCCCCGTCATAAGAAAGTAGCCACTTGTCTAATGCAAATGGTCGGCAATTTTAAGATTATTAGTAAACGTATCAAAATAAATACTAAACATTGCAAAAAGGCAAGTAAACATGCTTTTGCAAAAGTACAGAAAACAGTTAAACTATCCTATTAGCTATGGTGGCTTGGTGGTAGTTCCAGGAAATCCGTAACTGATACGGAACACACTACTAAAATTAGCGGCCATATATATGGCTAGAAAAGAGACAAAAATGAATAAGGATATGTGTTTATGATACTGCTTTTATTCAAAATGCTTAGTTACTAATAAGTGATTTTCATTACACACAAGACCCTTGCAAAATGGCGGTTTCCGGTTTTAGTCCAACCAACCCCCAATTGCCCCTCAAATGCTCCTTTCATTGAAACTTTGTTTCTCTTTGGTCTTTTGCATGTTCCTAATTCGGAAAATGTTTCCCTTCACTTTTCTCATCAACAACTTCCGGTTATTATCAAACTTTTAATATTGAGACATGTTATACTGGTTTTGCTAAATTTTCATAGACCTCTATCAATTCAACGGAATGGTTTTCTGTAAAATTGAAATGGGACTTTTGTTTGTGTTTCAACAGCGTCAACTTATGCAGAAAATGACAGCTGTAAGTAAACAAAACTGAACTTTGTATCCTAAAATACTGTTTTGAACCAATATTACAACTAAACATCTTTCCGGACATGTTGAAATCATTTAACCATTGAGGTGTGAAAAGGAACGACTTGAAATGCGTATGAATGTGTAAAAACAAAAAGACATAAAGAATTGTAAAAAATATAGCTTTTTGAAAAGTGGCTACTTTCTTATGACGGTGAGTATATAAATCATTTTACCTGTAAAGTTAAAGATAAATCATTTTTGCTTTGAAAAAAATCGATTATCCTTTTTGGCTCCAAAAAGTAAAATAGTGCCAGTAATACCCGAAAGGGAAGTTAGGCAGTATATATAGATAGATAGATAGTGCGTTTTCGCTCCAAAAGTCCTAGTGGCCCCTCTTTGTCCCCCCAAATTTAGATTGCCTAAAGTAATATTCCTTTTTCCATTCAACAGCATAATAGACCAGTCTGATTTGAAATGAGTTGATAACTCAAAAACGTAAAATACAAATGTAGTGCTTTTTTCGCGTCAAAGGTCATAGTGGCCCCTCCTTGTCCCCCAAATTTAGATTGCCTAAAGTAACATTGCAGTAAACATTTAATCCTTTTCCATTCAACAGCATAATAGACCAGTCTGATTTGAAATGAGTTGATGATATACTGACTTGGTGTGAGGAAGGCATAGAAATAACAAAATTGTGATCAAAACCTATTATCAGAGGTAACATTTTACACTTGACCAAATTAAAAGATGTTGCAAACGTCAATTTTAACCTTTTCACAAACGACAAAATTTTAGTGTGATCCAATTTGAAAGCTGCTGCAGACGACAAAGTGACTGATCACAAAAGGCCAAAATATTTATGTTATAGCCAAGAAAATATTGTGACAAAAGGAGAAACTGCTGTTTATCAGCAGTTTCTCCTTTTGTTTCAATGTTTTCCCAAGCCTTATCTATTAGGGACGTCAAAACCAGGTCTTGTTTGGGAAAGGGTTAAATGAATAAAATTAAACTTTTATTGGCCTGTCTGAATAGAAAACATTGTGGATAATGAAGAAATTGCTTGTCCCAATCAAATTCTTCATATTCCACAATGTTTTCCAAAGCATTTATCTTGTAGGGCGTCAAAAAACATCATTGTGCAGGAGTGGGTTTAAAAATGTACACTTATATACATTTTGATTAAAAATTGAGAAAAAAGAGGAAACGCTGGTTATCAACATATTTTTCAATTGTCCCCATAATTTTCCCAAGCCTATCGTATTAGGTATATCAAACAGGCATTGTTTTGGGAATGGGTTAAGAGAATAGATAAGAAATATAAAAAAATATATCGTAGGGAATCAGTCTCAATCAGAAGCATGGTTTGTTTGGGAAAGAGTTAATACACCGGTATCTCAATTGACATAACATTTTTCTTAAGGTATGCAACCCATCATTAGCACCAAAGAGTCGGGGCAAAATTTGAAAATTGCTAGTAATTCCTAAACTGTGATACATTTCCAATCCAAACACAAACATAAGCATTCTGAACGGTTTAAAATTATGAATTGGTGCATGCTTATGGAAATATTCGATAAAAATGTTCAAAATTACCTCCCTTGCATTTGAACATCTAGTAAAATAATATTTGTAAATTGTTTTCTTCTTGAAGCATTATCTTGAAATCCGACACGGTGAATCAACTTATGTGGAGTTTATTTTCAAGTGTGTGTAATTTGATGCATTTTGTATAGCTAGAAAGTGTTGTTTTAATGATGACCTGTATACCTTAATGACGATATCAAAGACTGATCTATGTTGAAAGCAGATGCATTTATAAGACAAAATGTTGATTTTGAAGAAATTGAAGACAAATGCATCTCTGCACAACGTTGAGACTAATAAAGGAGGACAAAGATATTAGGTAATGAGAACTTTCTTCTTTTATCCTGACGTTTTCCATGTTCTAACAGATAAAGATGTGAAAACAAATATCATATAGGATGGGGTAAACCCTTTTCCGAACAAAAACTGGTTGTGACGTCTCTAATAGAACATGCTAGGAAAAGCATCAAGGCAAAAGGATAACATGCTGATAATCAGCATTTTCTTCTTTTGTCACCATGATCATAATAATTCTGTAGTGTATTACATTATAGTATAAGGGAGACAACTCCTGTAGTCTTAAATAGATATTGTTTTGGTGATGTGAGATTTATGTCCCTGGGATGGGTATTAAAAATGGCTGACGATCCTTAGATGGTGTTCACGTTGTGTTTCGTTAAATCGGGTCCTATCCTGGCATATATGGTGCCATCATCAGTAACAACAGTACAAATTCTCTCTGCTGTATTGTTTGAAAATTATATCTTCATTAATATCTATTTTGTCTACAGTAGCTTTAAAGTTACACAGCCCTAATAGGGAACACGTTTATCAAGTAAACTGTGACGTAATTTCGGACAAACAATATCATTTCGTAGGTGTTACTATTAAATCTCGTAACTACGGCTTGATTCAATCCGTAGTTACGATATTTTGTATACCTCACTATAAATGACCTGGCAGAGCAACCCATGCTAATCGAATGAGATGCTCTGCCAGGTCATTTATCGTCAGATATAACAACACCGACAATTTATCAAAATATAACGGTTAACCCAATCTATTTGTAGCACAAAATTCATTGCCATTTTTGCCGTTTGGGAAATGGTTAACCCAGTTCCACATATGGACGCATTTTGACTCACCAAAATGCAATTGCTTTGGAAAACATTGTGGAAAATACAGAAATTGCTTGTGACAAGCAATTTCTTCAATCCCCACAGTGTTTCTACACAAACAGACAAGAAATGTAAAAAATCTTTCACCTGTAATATCTTTGGTTTTGTGTTAGTCTAAAATTTTGCTGTTTGGGAAAGGGCTTCAAAACCTTTAGTCGTTAGCACCTATTTCAACGATAATCCAACAATATCTACTGAACGAAACTCATGACATATTTGAGGGTGGCGAAAGATTTTCAAAACGAAAATAACTTATCTTATATTTTGGGGCTATAATGTATACTGAACCTCAGTAATAACACACCACTTTTTCTTGTTATATATTTTTTTCAACAAAATCATTCATTTTGTTGACACAGTATTATTCGGTATCCGCCGGACACTAGGTATGTACACAACACACTTTTAACCCTTTCCCAAACGTCAAAATTTTAGGGTGATCCACTTCAAAAACTGCAAAAAATGACAAAATGGATGTGATTAAAGATAGAATTTGTGTAAAATATGACAAAGAAAATATTGATACAAAAGGAGAAACTGCTGGTTACCAGCAGTTTCTTCTTTTGTCTCAATGTTTTCACAAGTCATTTCTTTTAGAAACGTCAAAACCAGGTCTTGTTTGGGAAAGGGTTAAGCACAAACCCATTCATCCGTGACGCTAGCCGTCCAAACTTGGTAAACAGGTTTTCTGCGCGTGCTGTAGTAATGACTCCGTGCACAAACCAGCTTATCGGTTAAAAGTGTACATGTAGTCGGTGAAACAGAGAAAACACCAAAACATTTCATCGGTCGGAAATTTTTGATGCTTTAAACAATGTCAAGACTTTCAACTGACGAACGTAATCGTGCTACTGGGATGTTGCAGGGAGTGATGACGTCACGTGCTATTGTACACACGATGTTATTTCATCACACGACTATTGGCCGGATTAGAGAACGTTTCCGACAAACTGGTGCACTGCTGGGCTGCCCGGGAAGGGGTGCACCAAAGGTCCCAACTGCAGCTCAAACAGGTACACAGGTTAAAGCACTCTCTTGCACACGGTTCATTCATTACATTCACCTCTGTAGTTGCCTTAGAGGGTATTGCGTCATCATCTGCTAGATTACGTCATTTTATATCACATCAAAATGGCAATAACAAATATTTTTTCTTTTCCTAAGTCCAAAATATATCACACTCCACGTTCCATGAAATTTGATATTATTTTCCAAAGATAATAATTTAAATTTTTTAAATTGATGTCATTCATTCAAGGGCGCAGTAACTTTTCTGTACATTTCATTGTGATAGGGAACGATTTTATCCAGCTAACCGTGACGTAATTTCGGACAAACAATAGTATTTCGTGAGTGTTGTTATAAAATCTCGCAACTAGGGCTTGATTCAAGCCGAAGATACGAGATTTTATAACAAAACCGACGGTTTATCAAAACAAAACGAGAAATCGAGTCTATTTTTAGCACAAAATTCATTGAGATTGGTAAAGAGGCTTGAGAAAATAGTTCCATTGTATATGGGTAAATTCATCAGTTATAATGCCTTTCAAATATACCCGGAATCATAATTTCTTTGTCTACTTTATTATGTAACACATGAAACAGTTAAACAGTAATAATACACGTTTTCCTCGGTTTGACAAGATTCTTGTCAAACATGGCGTCAGCCCGTTGCAGAGATGTATGTGAGAGTAACGAACGACAACTCTGCTCGGAGATTGAGGTTAAAGTTCAAAGTGATACAGGGATAGCGGAGAGTCGTTCCAAATGGCAGAATAAAAAATGTGATTAGTTCCATGCGTCGACGAAGCACAGACTGTATTGCTCTGCAAAGTGGTCTCACGCAATACTGATTTTGTGACTTTAGAGGGTAGTCACGTTTGCGCGTTCGTCACGCTTGATTGCTTTAAGGCAGCGAAACAATTTTTTGACCAGAAACGAATAAAGTGACAGCATTTCGGGTTGTGGTTTTACAAATGAAAAAGTAACATAATAAAAAAGTTATAGTGACAAATGAAAGTGGTGCGTTATTTCTGAGGTTCAGTATATTATCAATGTTTTTGAAGCTAAACAGAATTATCACATATTTTGCTGCCACAAGTTTGATGGTAGAACACGTTATCAGTATTTTGGGGACTTTTGCAGAAAATTAAAAGGGCTTTTCTTAACCATTTCCCAAACGGCTAAATTGTTAGTGTGCTACAATTTGAAAGCTGGTGCAAACGACAAATTGCATATTGATAAGAATGGGTTTTTGTTTTTGTTTTGTAACGGTTACATATGCCCAAACTTCCAAAAGCAATTACGTCAGAGGTACGGCATCTGTGCTCAGCGAGATTCAGCACACCGTACAACCGGCTGTGTCGAAAGTCAGCGAAGACAGATTCGGCATCTGATGTCAGGTGCATAGTAGCCAGGTAGGTCAAATTTATTTACTTTTATAAATAAACGAAATGATCTTTGGTATTATATAGTTGACAAATACGCTTATAAATGTTCAGTGCTTGTACAAAATAAACCTTTCTACGTATCCCTCGCAAATAAGGTCACAGTCATCGACGCAGCCGATTACGCTATCTGATAGGAAATCAGCTATACTTCACGAGAAATGACCTGGCAGAGCAGCCCATGCTAATCGAATGGAAAACTCTGCCAGTTCAATTCTCGTCCGCTATACTGTTGTTAAAATTTTAGTAAACAACAACTAACAACTCTTATTACTATATTGATCAAAATCTGGATTCAGAGTATGATATCTGATAGGAATTCAGCTATTGTGGCTAGAATTTTAGTAAACAATAACTTACAACTCTTACTACTGCATTAACAAAAATCTGGATACAGAGTATGATATCTGATAGGAAATCTACTACAGTGGCTAGAATTTTAGTAAACAATACGTACTACTTTTCCTACTATTTTGACCAGATTCTGGATTCAGAGTATGATTTACGAGGGCTGTTGATAAAGTAATCGGAATAGTATCACAACTTTTTAAGTTTTACACCGATTGATATGAAATTTTCAACACAAATACTTTGAAGAGTTATGCACTTTATTCTGCAACAAAACTAGGTTGTTTGCATTTAGGCTCATTCTACAGTCGCTATGGAAACGTAGGGTTACGTTGAGCGGGGCAATATTTGATAGCTAGTAAAGACGTCACGTATCAATCGCATTTAAAGTGACCAAATTGTGTATTTCTCCCATCAAAAGTTGTTCATTATACTTGTTATTTTTGAGCTTACCCTTTTCTTGGCAAATATAGTACATCGACTGACATGTGACGTCAATTCTGTAAACAACCATAGGTGACTACATTGCCTTGCTGATCTGGTGCTTGAACAGCGGTATTCAATGATTTTTTGCGTGTTGATGGGTAAATCAAAATCAGATATATTATTTATGATAATCAACACGTACAGCAATAGTTCTTTGGAAAGAATCAAGCATTTATAAGTGGTATAACGCATTTTAAAACGATTCTATACATGAAGTTGCTTACATCAAATGATCTGGACGTCCCAACGTCCGAAGTACAGTTCAGATCCTTTTTTGACAAATAGTTTTAGGTGGGAAAAGATGGTATCATGCAGTGGCAATATATCAAACAGATGTAAATATTCGATGTGTAAGACAGACTTTCCTGAGGTCGTATCCGTCCAAGAATTAAGATGCCCCGCTCAACGTGAGCCTAAGTTGCCATAGCGATTGTCGAACGATTGTCGAATGCGCCTTAATGCAAACAACCTAGTTTTTTGTTGCAAGATCAAAAACATAACTTTCCAAAGTATTTATGTTGAAAATTTCGCTAAGATAAGTATATAAATTAAAAAGTTATTAAACCATTTCGGATACTTTATTAACAGCCCTCGTATGATAGGACATCAGCTACTGTAGCTAGAATTCTACTAAACAATAACTAGCAGCTCGTGTTACTGTATTGACAAAAATCTGGATTTAGGGTATGATATCTGACAGGAAATCAGCTATTTTGGCTAGAACTTTAACTACAATATCTTATAACGGTATTATAAAAATCTGGATTCAGAGTATGATATCTGATAGGAAATCAGGTACTTTGGCTTGAATTTTAGTAAACAATAACTAACAACTCTTATTACTGTTTTCACACAAGTCTGGATTCAGAGTATGATATCTGATAGGTAATCAGCTACTGTGACTACAAGTTAGGTAATTGATAACTAACTTTTCTTATTACTGTATTGACCAAAATCTGGATTCAGAGTATGATATCTGAAAGGAAATCAGGAACTGTGGCTAGAATTTAAGTAATGAATAGCAAGCAACTCTTATTACTGTTTTGACAAAAAATCTGGATTCAGTGTATGATATTGTGGCTAGAATTTTAGTAAACAATAACTAGGACTCTTATTACTGTTTTGATCAAAATCTTGATTCGGAGTGTGATATCTGATAGGAAATCAGGTACTGTGGCTTGAATATTGGTAAACAATGACTAACAACGTTTATTTTTGTTTCGACCAAAATCTGGATTCAAAGTATGATATCTTATGGAAAATCAGCTACTGCGGCTAGATCTTAAATAAACAATAACTGCGACTCTTATCACTTTTTATATCAAAATCTGGATTCGGAGTATTATATCTGATAGGAAATCAGCTTCTGTGGCTAGATATTTAGTAAGCAATAACTAACAACTCTTATTACATTATTGAACAAAATGTGGATACACAGTATGATATCTGATAAGAAATCAGGTATTGTGGCTATAATTTTAGTAAACAACAACTAACAACTCTTATTACTGAATTGATAAAATCAGGATTCAGAGTATTATATCTGATAAGATATCAGCTTATTTGGCTAGAATTTTATCTAACACTAGCTAACAACTGTTATATCTGTATTGACCAATATCTGGATTCAGAGTATGATTTCTTATAGGAAATCAACTACTGTAGCTAGACGTTTAGTAAACAATAAGTAACAACTTTTATTACTGTGCCTACCAAAATCTGGATTAAGAGTATGATATCTGATAGGAAATCAGCTACTGTTACTCGAAGAACAGTAAACAATAACTACAAATTCTTATTAATCTATTGACCGACATCTGGATTCAGAGTATGATATCTGATAAGAAATCAGATGATTTGGCTAGAATTTAAGTAAAAAAATAACTAAAAACTCTTTCTTACTCTATTGACCTAGATCTGGATTCAGATTAAGAAATCTGATAGGAAATCAGCTACTGTGGCCAGAATTTTAGTGAAAAATGACTGCGATTCTTATTACTGTTTGACAAAAATCTGGATTCAGAGAATGATATCTGAAAGGAAATCAGCCAATGTGGCTAGAATTTTAGTAAACAATAACTAGCAATTCTAATTACTGTATTGACAATAATTTGGATTCAGAGTATGATATCGTATAGGAAGTCAGCTTATTTGGCTAGAATTTTAGTAAGCAATAACTAACAACTCTTATCACAGTTTTGATAAAAATCTGGATTCAGAGTATGACATCTGATAGGAAATCAGTTACTGTGGCTAAAATTTAGTAAAAAATGTCTACAATTCTTATTACTGGTTTGACCAAAATCTGGATTCAGAGAATGATATCTGATAGGAAATCAGCCACTGTGTCTAGAACAATAACGAACAATATTTATCACCATATTGAGCAATATCTTGATTTAGAGTGTGATATCTGAAAGGAAATCAGCTACTGTTGCTAGAATTTTAGTAAACAATAACTAGCAATTTTTCTACTGTATTGGTAAATTTTTTGATTCAGATAGTGATATCGGATAGGAAATCAGCTTATTTGGCTAGAATTATAGTAAGCAGTAACTAACAACTTTTATTTTTGTTTGACCAATATCAGTACATGTATTTAAAGAACGATATCTGATAGGAAATCAGCTACATTGGCTAGAATTTTAGTAAACAATAACCAACAACTCTTATTACACTATCTATTAAAATCTTGATTCAGATTATGATATCTGATAGGAAATGTAGCTTGATATTTAGTAAACAATAACTTTTAATTCCTCTTACTATATTGACCAGAATCTGAAATAAGAGTATGAAATCTGATAGGAAATCATGTACTGTTGTTAGTCGCTCAGTAAACAATAACTGGCAACTCCCATAACTCTATTGACTAAAATTTGGATTCAGAGTATGATATCTGAAATGAAATCACTGTGGCTAGAATGTTATTATACAATAACTCACAATTCTAATTACTTGATTCATAATGTGATATATGCTAGGAAATCAGGTACTCTAGTTAAAATTTTAGCTAACAGTAACAAACAACTCTTATTACTGTATTGACAAAAATCTGGATTCAGAGTTAGATATCAGGTATTCTCGCTAAAAATTTAGTAAAGACTATCTAACCTATCTTATTACATGATTCATGATTCAGAGTATGATATCTGATAGGAAATCAGCTACTGTGGCTAGAGATCTATTTAACGATAGTAACAACTCTTATTAGTGTTTTGACCAAAATCTGGATTCAGAGTATGATATCTGATAGGAAATCAGCTACTTTGGCTAGAAATTTAGTAAACAATATCTAACACTTCTTATTATTTTATTGACCAAAATCCAGATTCAAGAGTATTATATATGACAAAAAATCAGCTACTATGGTTAGACTTTTAACAAACGATAACAAACAACTCTTATTACTGTTTTGACCACAATCTGGATTCAGGGTATGATATTTGATAGGAAATCAGCTACTGCAGCTAGAAATTTAGTATACAATAACTAACAACTTTTATTACCGTTTTGACCATAATCTGGACCCAGTTTATGATAGGAAATCAGCTTTTGTGGCTAGAATTTTAGTAAACAATAAGTGATAACTCTTATTTCTGTATTGAACAAAATCTGGATACTGAGTATGATATCTGATAGGAAATCAGCTACTTTGGCTAGAATTCTAGTGAACGATAACTAACAACTGTTATTTATGTTTTGACCAAAGTCTTAATTCAGCGTATGATACATGATCGGAAATAAGCTACTTTGGCTGGAATTTTTGTAAACAATAACGATTCTTTTTATTGTATTGACCACAATCTGGATTCAGATTATGATATCTGAAAGGAATTCAGCTACTGTGGCTAGAATTATTGTAAACAATAACTAACTATTTTTGTTACTGTATTGACAAAAAACTTGTTTCAGAGTATGATATCTAATAGTAAATTAGCTACTGTGGCTTCAATTATAGTAAACCATAACTAACAACTCTTAGTATTGTCCGAAAGCTGTATTCAGAGTATAATATATTTAAGGAAATAAGCTACTGTGACTTGAATTTTAGTAAACAATAACTAACAACTCTTATTAATCTTTTGACCAAAATCTTGATTCAGAGTATTATAAATGATAGGAAATCTGCCATTGTGGTTAGAATTTTAGTAAACAATAACTAACAGCTCTTATTACTGTTTTGACCGAAATCTGGATTCAGAGTATGATATCTGATAGAATTCAGCTACTGTGGTAAAATCTTAGCAAACGACTCTTAGTACTGTATTTACAAAAAGTTGGATACAGAATATGATATGTTATAGGAAATCAGCTACTCTGACTAGAATTTTAGTAAACAATAACTAACTATTCTTATTACCGTTTTGAGCAAAATGTTGAGTCAGAGTATGATATCTGATAGGATATCAGTTACTTTGGCAGGAATTTTAGAAAACAATAACTAACAATTCTTATCGCTATTTTGACCAAAATCTGGATACAGAGTATGATATTTGATATTAAATCAGCTACTGTGGCTAGAAGTCTAGTAAACAACAGCTAACAACTATTATTACTGTATTGACCGAAAGCCGAAATCAGAGTATGATATATGATAAGAAATCAGCTAATCAGGCCATAACTTTAGTAAACAATAATTTACAACTCTTATTACCGTTTTGATCAAATTCTGGATTCAGAGTATTTTATCTGATAGGAAATGAGCTAATGAGCCTTTAACTTTAGTTAACAATAACTTACGACCCTTATTACCGTTTTGACCAAATTCTGGATTCAGAGTATGATATCTTATAGGAAATAAGCTATTGTAGTAAGAATTTTAGAAAGCAATAACTCACACTTCTAAATACTGTATTGATTCAGAGTATGATATCTGATAGGAAATCAGCTACTGCGGCTAGAATTTTAGTAAACAATAACTTATAACTCTTATTACTGTAATGATCAAAATCTGGATTCAAAGTATGATATCTGATAGGAAATAAGCTGCTGTGAGAAGAATTTTAGTAAACAATAACTAACAACTTTTATTACTGTATTGACCATAATCTTGATCCAGAGTATGACATCTAATAGTAAATCAGCTACTGTAGCTAGAATTCTAGTCAACAATAACTAACAACTTTTATTACTGTATTAACCAAATCTGGATACAGAGAATGCTATATGATACGATATCATGTACTGTGGCTAGAATTTTAGAAAACAATAACTAACAACTTTTATTACTGTATTAACCAAATCTGGATACAGAGAATGCTATATGATACGATATCATGTACTGTGGCTAGAATTTTAGTAAACAATATCGAACTTCTCTTATTACTGTATTAACCAAATCTGGATACAGAGTATGACATCTAATAGTAAATCAGCTACTGAAGCTAGAATTTTAGTAAACAATAACTAACAACTTTTATTACGCTATTGACCAAAATCTGGATACAGAGTATGATATCTTATAGGAAATTAGCTTCTGATGCTAGAAAGTAAGTTATTTTAAAATGACTAAACAACTTTTATTACTGTATTTTCAAAAATCTAGATTTTAAGTATAATATCTGATAGGAAATCAGCTACTCTGGTTAGAAGTTTAATAAACAATAACTAACGACACTTATTACTATATTGTCCAAATCTAGATTCAGAGTATGATATTTGATAGGAAATATGTTTCTGTGGTTAGAATTTTAGTAAACAATAACTAACAACTCTTATTACTTTATTGACCAAAATCTGGATACAGAGTATGATATCTGATAGGAAATCTACTACTATGGCTAGAAGTTTTCTGGTAAACAAAAACTACTACTCTTATAACTGTTTTGACCAATATCTGGAGTCAGAGTATGATTTATGATAAGAAATCAGCTAATGTAGCTAAAATTTTTAAAAACAATGACTAACAGTTCTTATTACTGTTTAGAAAAAGAATATTGATTTAAGGTATGATATCTGATAGGAAGTCAGCTACTGTTGCTAGAACTTAACTGAACAATTACTAACAACTTGTACTACTGCATGGACAAAAATCTGGATTCGGTGTATGATATCTGATGGGAAATCAGCTACTACGGTTATAATTTCAGTAAACAATAACTTATAACTCTTATTACTGTAATGATCAAAATCTGGATTCAAAGTATGATATCTGATAGTAAATAAGCTGCTGTGAGAAGAATTTTAGTAAACAATAACTAACAACTTTTATTACTGTATTGACCAAAATCTGGATACAAAGTATGATATCTGATACGATATCATCTAGTGTGGCTAGATTTTTAGTAAACAATAACTAACGACTCTTATTACTGTATTGACCATAATCTGGATTAAGTGTATGATATCTGGTAGGGATACAGTTATTGTAGCTAGAATTTTAGTAAACAATAACTAACAAGTCCTTTTACTATATTGACCAAAATCTGGATACAGAGTATGATATCTGATAGGAAATCTACTACTGGGGCTAGAATTTTTCTGGTAAACAAAAACTACTACTCTCTTAACTGTTTTGACCAATATCTGGAGTCAGAGTATGATTTATGACAAGAAATCAGCTACTGTAGCTAGAATTTTTAAAAACAATAACTAACAGTTCGTATTACTGTTTAGAAAAATTATTGAAGTCAGCTACTGTTGCTAGAATTTTACTGAACAATTACTAACAACTTGTACTACTGTATGGACAAAAATCTGGATTCAGTATAGGGTTAATTCACGTTTTTGAGGTCGTTAACATTCTCAGAGGCCCAAAAAATGCGTTATCGCCTGAGACCGGAGGTCGAAGGCGATAACCCATTTTGTGGGCCTCTGAGAATGTTAACGACCGAAAAAACGTGAATTGACGCTATTATTGCATAAAATATGAATAATTTGCAAAGAAATGTAATAAAATAAGACGAATAACTAAAAAACTTAGTGAAAATTTAGCCACATTTACACCGACAGATACCAGAGTTTTCCGGCATTCGACTCGACATATATCGAGTAAGTGCGATATCCACTAGACGGGCCGTTAGATTTTTATCGTGTAGCTATATAGTCAAGTTTCATCGCATTTTTACTGACATAATCTTCATTTGGGTTGGCGAAATCCTAACAATATTCGACTTAGTTTTCTTTTGGAAACATGCTCCGGATATCCTAACGTTCATTTCAGTGCGAGTAATAAATTAAAAGGTCGGAATTTCCAAGGTAGATCTCTGGACCGTTTGGTTCCTTTCAGACATTCGTTCATTTCAATAAAAACAAAGTTGTAAAGGAAAAATTGCAGTAACTAAAAGAAGAACAAGAAACACATAGGCTTACCACCACATTTGACCTAGACCACAACCACTCAATTCTAATTTCTATCCTTCCATGTCCACGAAATACACTTTTAGTTTAAAATCTGTCAGCTGGGTAGATTCCAGTTTAGCGGTCCCCAGACAAAATGGCCGCCATTCTGTTACCGCACATTAAGAGGTAAAGGAATGAAATAGTGTATTTTTTCCATCAATAAAAAGGGAAATAAGCGGGTGTGTGGGGGCGGCAGCCCCCATAAATGATTTTAAAATGAAATTAAGCGGGGGTGTGGGGGCGGTAGCCCCCATAAATACATCCAAGTGGACAAAGTAAATGGACGCCATTTTGGTAGGGACCGCTAAACTGGAAGTGTTCCCCCGTTTGTTTACTTTTTGATTCCAAGAATTAAACCTACGTCACTATAATTATTACGTCATCAGATATGGTTACACTGGGAGACCTAGTTTATTTATTGGGATGTAAACTGGAAATGGGGTCTTACAAGAATTAACATCGCGGAAAAGGGAAATGACAAAATTTCGGCTTTATTTTCAATTTTCTGAAGCACTCACAACAAATCCCCGATCGAGGATATTTGAGTGCAAAACTGGTCCGAAATCGCACGTGAATCTGCCGATTAATGCACGATTTCTCTGGATATCCGCCCGCTTTCTGCTGGTTATACAATGCCAATAACGGACTGAAAACACACATTTTAGGCAATAATGTATGATAACAGATGGGAAATCAGCTACTACGGCTAGAATTTTAGTAAACAATAACAAGCAACTCTAATTATTACTTTTTGATCAAAATCTGGATTCAGAGTATGATATCTAATACGAAATCTGCTACTGAGACTACAAGTTTAGTAAACACTAACTAACAACTCTTATTACTGTTTTGACCAAAATCTGGATTCAGAGTATGATATCTAATAGGAAATCAGCTACTGTGACTAGAATTTTAGTAAACAATAACTTTTAAATATTATTATTGTTTTGACTGAAATCTGGATTCAGAGTATGATATCTGATAGGAAATCAGCTGATATGGCTGGAATTTAAGTAAACAATAACTAAAAACTATTTCTTACTATATTGACCTAAATCTGGATTCAGACTAAGATACGAGGGTTGGTTGGTAAGTAGTGAGCCTTTCATAGAAGGGGCCAAGCAAGGATGTCTATTCTCAGCCCCTGTATTTTCTGGCTATATAAAAGTGTGCAGCCGAAAACTGGTGTCAGTTTATGTTGAAGTGGTAGAACCGGGCAAGTGGCTTTTGCCAAAATGGACAAGGTTGCTGAAAGGGCAGTGATTGAATATCTGTATAAAAAGGGTCTAACTGCGAAGGTCATCCATGCAGATATGGTTTCAACACTAGGGGATGATGCCCCTTTGTATGCTACAGTAAAGAGATTGGTAGGGGAGTTCAAGTGTGATAGGCAGAGTCTTGAGGACAACGTCCGCCCTGGAAGGCCTGTCACTGTTGCAACACCAGAAATGGTCAATAAAGTCCATGATTTTGTTATGACCGACAGGCGGGTTACGGAGAGATATATAGCCAGTAAAACTGGTATTACACAGGAAAGAGTTCATTCCATTCTCATGGAAAATCTTGAGATGAAAAAACTCTCTGCCCGCTGGGTACCAAGGCTTCCGACAGTTGACCAGAAGCACGCGATGCGCACTTTGTCACGTGCTAATCTGAGTGTTTTAGAGGCAAATAACTTTCTGCAGAGGTTTGTGACTATGGATAAAACTTGGGTCCTTCACTTCACTCCAGAGTCAAAACAACAGTCCAAACAATGGAAGCACCCTGGCTCACCCCCACCCAAAAAGGCAAAGGCTGTCCCATCAGCAGGAAAAATTATGACTTCGGTTTTCTTAGATACTGATGGTATCTTGATGGTAGATTATCTACAAAAGGGCCAAACAATAGATGGTCAGTATTATGCATCACTTTTAAGGCAACTGACAGAAACCATCAAGCTCTTGGCGCCGTGGAAAACTCAGCTAAGGTGTACTGTTCCACCAGGACAACGCCCCTGTTCACAAATCTGCCATTGCCATGGCTGCCATCAATGACTGTGGGTTTGAACTAGTAGAACACCCGCCTTATTCACCGGATCTTGGTCCATCAGATTTTCACCTGTTTCCACAGTTGAAAAGAGATATTGCTGGTACCCACTTTCAGTCAAACGATGACGTCATACATGCAGTGGAGGCCTTTCTGAACGACCAGGAGAAGGAGTTATACAAAAGTGGCATTGAGGCCTTAAAACATCGCTGGCAAAAGTGTATAGACATAGAAGGGACTTATTTTGAAATATAAAATCGTTTGACAGTTACAATTCAAACCTTTCTATGTGAAGCTCACTACTTATCAATCAACCCTCGTATCTGATAGGAAATCAGCTACTGTGGCTAGAATTTTAGTAAACAATGCCTACGACTTTTATTGCTGGTTTGACCAAAATCTGGATTCAGAGAATGATATCTGATAGGAAATCAGCTACTGTGTCTTTATTTTTAGTAGACAATAACTAACGACTCTTATTATTATATTGACCAAAATCTGTATTGAGAGTATGAAATCTGATATAAGGAAATCAGCTGCTGTGGCTAAAATTTTAGTAAACAGTAACTAACAACTCTTATTAATGTATTGACAAAAAACTGGATTCAGAGTATGACATATCTGATAGGAAATCAGCTGCTGTGGCTAGAATTTTAGTAAACAATAACTAACAACTCTTATTAGTGTATTGACAAAAAACTGGATTCAGAGTATGATATCTGATAGAAAATCAGCTACTGTGGCTAGAACTTTAGTAAACAATAACTAACAACTCTTATTACTTTTTTGACCAAAATCTGGATTCGGAGTATGATATCTAATAGGAATTCTCAAAAACTCGCTTTAAAAAATAATTCTAGAAAAATGTGTTCATAACCTACCTTTGTTTTCAGCTTTTCGCTCTATGCAACTACCTCGGAAGAGGCCGGATGTCCCGAGGCTACAGAATACCGTTGACTCTTTTTGGGTCTAGTTTCTCCGTTTACCACCCGTGTTTTATAAACGCGTAGAAATATTATCTGGACAAAGTGGTGCGTCTCGACGAGACGATTTCAATGAGTCTCCGCAGCATATGGGTTGACGAACAATAAAAGATAGATAGATAGATAATCTGTATTACCTCCATAATGGAGAGAATTTGTTTACAAAACATGAGTTAACATAGAACATATATAACATCATAATTATATAGTTATATACTCACCGTCATACAAAAGTAGCCACTTTTCAAATAACCATATTTTTTACAATTCTTTGTGTTATTTTGTTTTTACATATTCACACGCATTCCCACTTGCTCCTTTTTAGACCTCAATGGTAAAATGCTTTCAACATGCCTGGAAACATGTTGGGTTGCAATGTGGGCTCAAAACAGTAATTTTGGATACAAAGTTCAAACTTGTTCACTTATAACTGTCATTTTCTGCATTAGTTGACACTATTAAACCACAAACAAAAGTCCCATTTCAATTTTGCAAACAATCATTCCGTTGGAATGTTAGAGATCTATGAAAAATAACCTCTTCCAGTTTAGCATATCTCAATAATGAAGATTTGATAACAACCAGAAGTGGTTGGTGGGTAAAGTAATTGAAATCATTTTCTTAATAAAGAACTTGCTAAAGATCGATCAGGAACAAAATTCCAACGAATAGAGCATTTACAGGGGAAATGGGGTAGGTTGGGCTAAAACCGGAAACCGCCATTTTGAAAGGGTCTTGGGTGTAATGAAAAGCACTTTTCAGTCACTGAGCATTTTGAATAAAAACAGTAATAATAAACAAACATCCTTATTAATCTTGTCTCCCTTTCTAGCCCTATATACGGCCCCGAGTTTCAGTAGCGTGTTCTGTATCAGTTACGGATTTCCTAGAACTGCAACCAAGCTACCATAGCTTAAGGGTCAATTCGATTGTTCTCGATCTTCCAGTAAAGTGTTTTACTTGACATGCTATAAATGCTTTGTTTTTATTTCTGTTTGTTTTTTTACCCCTAGGATTGCCGACTATTTGTCATAAGATAGGTGGCTACTTTCTTATGACGGGGAGTATATAAATGAAAAATTAATCAAATGATTACATTCAAAATGTCTAACTGTATTTGGATTATTTACATTTATAACTACATAATTATAATTGATGGGTGGGTTGGAGCATGAGCGTATGATGGATGATAGGTAAATGAATGAATGAATGAATGAATGAATGAATGAATGAATGAATGAATGAATGAATGAATGAATGAATGAATGCGTGGATGAATGAATGAATGAATGAGTGAGTGAGTGAGTGAGTGAATGAATGAATGAATGAATGAAAAGCCATTAAACTATGCCTTCTAATCTGAACATCTGATCACATGTGTCTTCTATGAAAATATACTTTTCCCAAACACTGACGATTTTTTGACGCATCACAGTATTAATTAACTCTTACACTAACAAGACCGAGTTTTGACGTCTCCAATATAAATGACTTGGGAAAACATTGAGACAAAAGAAGAAAATACTGATTGTCAGCATTTTCTCCTTTTGCCTCAACATGTTCAATGTGGTATTACACACAAAACTAATAGTTATCATTATCCATTTTGGGCTGCAGTAGCTTTTGAATAAGTGCAGCCTAAAATTTTGCCGTTTGGGAAAGGGGCTTTTATAGGAGAAAACGAAGAAAATGCAGAAAACGAACATTTCCTCATGGAGCGTTTTCATTCCGATAATAACGCAAATTCTGAGCTTGACGTTTGCACAATATTTTGGAATCGTTTGAATAGTCCAAATTTTTCTTGCTTTGGAAAGGGCTGAAATATTCCGCGTTCGATACCTGGTAGCGGAGGCCGGAGAAAAAGTGTGGATACTTTCAAAAGAAAACAACCGAGAGGGAATGCCATCAGCTTAAACCTTTCCCGAACGACAAAATTTTAGGGTGGTCCACTTCAGAAACTGCCACAAATGACAAAATGGATATTATTAAAGATAGGAATTGTGTATAGTATGGCATAGAAAATATTGAGGCAAAAGGAGAAACTGCTGGTTATCAGCAGTTTCTTCTTTTGTTTCAATGTTTTCCTAAGACGTTTCTATTAGGGACGTCAAAACCGGGTCTTGTTTGGGAATGGGTTAAATTAAAGGGACATAACATTCCAATTTCATTTTTTAAAGTATGTCTTGATGCAAAAATTGGCCATTCTAATGCGTATAAATGCTGTCCGTTTTGTGAAATTATTATTTGTAGGCGAAAAATACGCCTTCACAGTTGAGGCAGAAATGGCAAATTACATGTAAACCCAAACTGTTGTTGACAACAATTTGATTAATTTTATCACAAAGATATATATTTCTCATAAACGGCGCAATATTTTGGATTGAAATTGTCAGAATTTTCATAAGAAAATATGCGCTTTCAGATAAACATCATAGTAAATTTATGAAAGAAATGTCTGTGAAATGTCACTTTTACCCATTACCAGATAGCAAAATATCAGACTAGTCCAAATTCAAAGGTGCTGTAGATGACAGTTACAAGTTAAGGAAATTTAAAATCTTCAAGCCTTTTTAGGTAGAAAACATTGTGGGAAATGAAGAAATTGCTTGTCACAAGCAATTTCTTCATTTTCCACAATGTTTTCCAATACCTTAATCTTTTAGGGAGTCAAAAGACGTCATTGTGTGGGAATGAGTTTTAAAGAGGTCATCCCGTTAAAAATGGTTCCTGCATAATGACGCACTTAAACGCAGCAACAAGAGATAAGCTTAGGAAAACATTGTGAAAAATAAAACAATTGCTTGTAACAAGCAATTTCTTCACATCACCCAATGTTTTCTACCCATGCAGAATGAGAGTATGAGCGAATTCATTTGAAAGTATCCTCTGCAGCATCTTCAAAATTTAACCAGTCTAAAAAATTGCCGTCTAATA
Organism: Fragum sueziense; assembly: GCA_963680895.1. Classification (NCBI taxonomy): domain Eukaryota; kingdom Metazoa; phylum Mollusca; class Bivalvia; order Cardiida; family Cardiidae; genus Fragum; species Fragum sueziense. The sequence goes on along the minus strand of OY804602.1, from coordinate 46,574,092 downwards.
ATGGGCTTAAACCCATTAGTATTGCATAAAATGTGTGTTTGCAGTCCGTTATTAGCATTGAATAACGGGTAGAAATCGGTCCGATATCGTGAAAACCGGTCTATATTCAGTGCGATATCGGACCGGCTTTGCACTCAAATATCCTCGATTTGACCCTTCAAAATAAACAATTGTCTCTTTTCCCGCAAAATTCTCAACGTCTTACGTTAAATAAGCGACGTTCGCCTTTTGGCGCCAAATTATGACGTAACGTCGTTTTACCGACGTCACGCATAACAAAAAATTCTCGGAAGATTTATCAGAACAAAAAAACAATGACGGACATTTTCTTATCTATGGAGGGGAATATCCGCCAATTCTTCTTCTTCTAAATTACATTAATATTGTGCTAAATTAATAGTTTTATTCGATTTTTTACAAGTGCATTCTTCCTAGTGCTAAATGCGTACTTCATATTTACAATTTTTGTCGGTCAAACGTAAGAAAAGTGGCATCAAATTTGTAAGTAAACACTAAGCAGTAAGGATTTGTACACATGTAACAAGAAGATCTCAAAAGGCATTAGTACGAATGTAAAATGCATTAGCATGAATTTAGTAAGAATTCATATTCATATAAATGCGGGGAACCAATATCTTCGGTCGTTTCCGTAAGTTATCTCTGCGAGTGACGTCACATTTAACTTATTTTTTTCTCGTACTTTTTTTAAATTTCTGAAGTTAATATAAGCAAAATATTTCAGATGCGCATATATATTATTTAAAACAAATACGTTTAAGAATATTATTTCTTCAATTTAACTAATGGTTAACTTTGTAAATTATCATTTATAGTTTTTATGTAGTTTACAAAGATATTAGAAAAATTGATAAGACAAAATAATTATATAGACTTATTTGATTCACCCGCCGAGTGATGGTGTTCTTATATCAAAACATGACTTTCTGTTATAGCAAAAGCTTACAACCATGATATATGATGCAGACATTCGTTCACAATTCCAGTGGTATAACCTATGAGGAAAAGCAGCAAAATGATGAGCTCGATCGCAGGGAATCGAAACATACCCTAATATGCCTGATTAGACCGAATGTGGCTTGGGCAACAGCATTGCCGAAATTCAAAGGGATGTGGTCATAGAAGCCAGGGATTTATGGCATCAGGCACACTGAGATCTGTAGCAAGATTTTTCCCCTGCAGATTAGTGCTCTAAGAAATCTTGGCATCAGCTTCAGTGATGGTTTAAATAAAATCAAGCCATGTGAAGCATACTCTCGGTGTTTCCAGCTTTGTTGACGCTTTTACATTGTCTAATTTATCACAAAATCCAGAACTTATTCCAAGCAAAAGTCATCGTCATTTGCAAGTCAACTTAAATAATAAATATTTTGTTAATAGTTGGTCAATTTCAATTTGGTTTAAAGCAGAGGGTTGAAAAATGCTAGGAATAAGCTGAACTTGATTGATTTTTGAAAAATCAACTGATAAAAAGTTATTGAAGATCAACCAAAATTTTGGTTTACCTTCAATACCATTTTTTCTTTTGCTTTTTTGAAAAATCCACTACGGCTTAGTTCATCTTATGCGTGACGTCTGTGCACCTTTTGTGCTACAACCCAAATTCAAATCGATCACGTATTGAAATAACAAATTATTGAAGGTTTTCTGATATTGTTGTGTCACGTGGTTACTAGTATCCACCGTGTCTTGACATAACGAGAAAACCCCTCAATATAGCCTCAATAGCGCAATGGTTAGCGTACTCGGCTTGTAACCCGGGGGACTCGAGTTCAAGCCGTCCTCGGGGATTTGTCTTTTGACAAAACACTTTATTGTCTCAGTCTGCCCTGTTGTATTGAGTGGGTAGCAGTTAGGTAAAACTTATTGCCCATGATCTTCTCATCCACACGTAAAAATGAATGTACCGAGAAACAGGAGTCTATTTACGCTAGCTTAGCTAGTGTTGTCCCGAAAGCAAGCATGGAAAATGCCTGTATAAACGAACGAACGAACGAACGAAGCAATGGTTTGTATTCTTATTGTACTTGGGATAGTAAAAGACTGTTTGGAAAAGGATGAACATGTGATATATTGAAATGAATGAGGGACCAGCACAGTACTGGTTACCAGCATACTAACAAACCATGTCTTTACGTCTCTTCCCAGATATTTTCTATAACATAGGGACCTACTTATTGATGTTCATTTAATATTGTAGTCTAGAGAATGTATTCGGCTTTTCCAAAATGGGTTTGTATGCGTTTTCTTTATCATAGGCCTACCATCAGGACTAAAAATTGTTTGAGAAAAAGGTTAACCGACTATAGATTTCGAAGCCTAGCTAACATTATGAGAGTTCAAGCACCATAGGCCTACCAGTAACGAGTTTCAAAATAAGCAATAATTTCAAGGACAAGCTGCCATTGGAGTACCATCGTAGACTAGTTAAATATGATAATTCTCCAACGTATTACCAAGTCGTGCAGGCTGGTATAGGCCTAGTAGTAATTACCACAGGGAATCGACTGAAACAATATTGCCGATAATTTTCAATAATTCTGTCAATATAATTATGACCGAAAAAATGACCTAAAGCAGAGAATGCGGGAAACGCCAGGGATTTGCTGAATACGAAGGATCGTGAAAAATCAGCTGATAGGCCTAAAAATGTTATTGACGACTAACCAAAACCAAAATAAAAAAATCATTAAATCTTCCATACTAGATGTAATCTAAATCTTAACGTTTGTCTACCTTCTCTGTTTAAAATAATGTCCAATTCGGTCAGTATTTTAAAAACAGATCTGGATCTAGATCTAGATCTTATTCTATTGAATATTTTCTGTAGGCTAGGCTAATTGTTGTGACACGTGATTCTCGACCGTGATATGCATGTTGATATTACCATCAAAGACATAGATCTTCCCTCACCTGCGCAATATCGTGTAGGCTTTTACAAAAGTCACATCTCGACAAGAAAAGAAACCTTTGTTAAAAGCATTTTATTCTGTTCCCTCGCCATTTCAAAAACCATTTTTTCAATAAGTAAGGGATAGTCATTAAAATTACTTCCCTTTATATCCCTTATTAAAACACTGAGCAATATAGCTTTTACTCATTTTATAGGATAAATAATCAAATAATTGTATGTATTTATGCAAAAATATATCGTTTATATACGTACATCTACTTTAAGTGCTTCTGAGTGATCTAAAATGTTTGAATTGAAAATAATTTTTTAGACTAAAATTATATAAACAACTTTTCGCCCTTCGGCTGTAGCAGTAGCCAAACACAATATACTTCCCTACCACCCTACTCCCTATTGCCGAGGTCTATTGATTAAACCATCGAAATGGAATGAAGAGATAATATGTGCTCTGTTCATAAGAGAGTAGGCCTACTAACACCCTAAATTGAATTGGGCCTCTTCCCTGGGCGGCCAATGTACATGTACATGGATGTAGGAAAAAAATCTAAAAGAATCAGACAAACTAATGTTTCTTGAAAGACTTTAAAATTTGGAACCGTCTAACTCCGGTTTATTTTTATGCTAGAAGAACGCACCAGGCTATATAGATTTTGAAGCCCATGGCTAGGCTGGCATCATCAGGATTCACTGAAGCTCTATACCCGAGAGTGCTTTCAAAATAATTTATATTTTTGAACGATAACCTTAGATATGCTAATTATTCAATGTATAACGAAGACATGCAGGCTGGTATATACGCGGTAGGGAATAACGTGACACATTTTCAATGTTTTCCAATAATTATGTCAATATCATGACCTATTAGGCAAAAAAAGATCAGAAGAAGAGAAGGCGGGGTTAGCTAAATACAAAGAATCCTAAAAATCAGTCGATGAAAAAGTTATTGACGACCAATCAAAAATTTAGTTGGTCGTCAATAACATTTTGTCAGCTGGATTTTATAAAAATCTACCATGCATATCTCAACCTTGGCTAGTGTCTACCTTTTTTGCTTCAAATCGTTTTTGAATTGGTCAGTATTAACAAAAATATGGAAGATTTTCTGTATTTGTTGTGTCGCGCGATACGGGCCGCGTTTTTACCATAAAATACATATCATCCAGGCCCGTATTGGGTGGGCAGAAGACCGTGTGACTGAATACTTGGGGGCTAAATAGGATATTCCCTAAATTTTCAGTATGAAATAAGGAAAATTCGGAATTTTTGGCCAACATTGGGGATGGGGGGGGGGGGGTTAAGCCCCCTAGCCCCCTGTTCCTTCGGGCCTGCCCTCATCTGCACAATGTCATGTGGACTATCACAATGTCACAACTCCACACAAGGAGAAACTTTTGTAAACCGCCTTATATACATAGTAAAAAAAGTTTTGCAACAAAATGTAAGTATCTTTAGTAGCCAAAATATTTTTGTTTTAACATAAAATCAAACGTTTACACGATAGATTATAGCTAGAAAACACAAACAAATGAATTTTATACCGCCATCGCGTGCGTCTTGCACTCCAGGTGCGCATTTCCGGTTTTCATGTCTGCCATGGTATTCATGTGTTTGGAGCATAATTCTAGAAAACATTTAGGCGTGAACATGCTCGTCTTTGCCCAGAATGAAAAAGGCCACTAAAAAGACTTTTCTGCAACGCTGTTTGACTACGTCATGGACCTACGTTAGAAGGACGTTATATCGCTAATGTGTTCCTACGTGGCGGAACCGGCGATAAAGATGTCTTTTTAGATTTTACGTATCTCAAAGCATGAGTAACTGTTTGAGGATGCTATATGAGCCAATGTTTGTGGTTTGAGATAGTCCCGGTCAAGGACGTCGGAGAAAAACGCCACGAGACGATGACCGTCATAATTTTGTAACGTCAAGGCAAAGATGTTCCATATTCTCACCAAAGCTTTGAGTGACTTCAACAGTAATACCAAAATAGAGTATCCTCATTTACCATCCATGATCGTCTCCACAGACGAAGGGTTACTAGACGTTGACTATACGTTGTAATTTCCCTGACGTTACACCATGAACGTACCAGACCTTACTGGCATAGAGTCCTAAATACTGTAAACGTAAACAACGTTGATTTTCTCCCATTACCACCATTCTGTTTGATTTATCACCTATAGAGCTCATATGGCGCATTTGGGGAAGACGTGAACGTGATCCTTATGACGTGAATGACGTTCAGTCTCTTGATAAAGTAGTCAATGTTGATACTGGGTACAAACTTTTTAAGTGGATTAGAAAACGTTTCAATGTTGTTCTTGCTAAAAATGACCTCATAACCGATATCGAATTTTATTGTGACTTCTTGTTTTGACCCCCCTCACCTACGTTAAGACACTATTTCTCATACAGTATTTAACGTTTCCACAAAGCAACCTTTGAATGTTGTGTGTGAATGCATATGCTAAAATATATATAATGGTGGTGAAATAAATATCACAGAAAACATATGTTTTCAATTAACAAAGTCAGTGTTGCTAAACTTTTTGTACATGGTATATATTCTTTTCATCTGTATGTTTTTTTTTTCTTCTAAACTTTTCTGCAGAAGATATGCCTACATGATCGGGTAATGACACTTACTAGCGTTGATATGTAGGCCTATGCCTATTTTTCCTTCTGTGGTACAAACAATACATCTGACATGGCTAATGTAATGTAATGAGTAATGTCGTCAGTTACAAGTATGTAATACTTTATATTTTTACTCTTTTTTATCTATGGGTATAGATTAACACGAGATCAAACTTGCATTATCGGACAACTTGAAATGGTTGAAGGGATAATAATATCATCATTTTGTCACGATGATTCCTAGTCAAGATTTGATTATCGGCCAATGACAAGGGGGTCTAATTATTCGCGTATTTTCCTTCTTTCCTTTCATTCTCTGAACGTTCTGTTACGCTTTCCCTTAAAATTGGCCGATCTGATTGTTCTTGCAGACGACGAAATTGACGGTAATAAAGTAATGACCTGTATCCAATTTAGTAGGCAAAATATTCAGGCAAAAGTTGAAATTACGTGAGGGTTAAACTCACTTGCGAGAACAAATCCAAATACCGTCCGGGAATGGTTGATTGCTTTTATGTATATGTGATGATCTAAAATGTAGGCATAGGAGGGTGTAACTGACGCGCTATCAACAAAAAGTTTTTTATATATATAAATTAAAAATATTTTTTTCAATTCCCAACGTTTTTAACCAGACAGAAGCACTTCAACTAGATATGCATAAAAGAAATAATAGTTATTGCATGAAAGGCCTAAGCTTACAGTGATTTGATTATTTATTCCATAAATCGAGCAGATGTTATATTTTTTATAAAGAGATATAAAGGGAAGTAATATATCCATGTTTTATCCCTATCCCCAATTGAACCCAAGACCACATTCTTACGGAAAGTCCCGAAGTGAATGATATGTGTAGTGGAGTTATCTTCCTTCATTAGTAATTTGCGCTGAAAGGAAACCAGCGAATATATTACTAATGATGGCAGATAACTCGTTCTTATAAATGCAACTTGCTTAGTGTCTGTTTAGTACTTACTACTGCATACTTCAAATATTTTAATTTCACATTTCTAGTGCATACTTAGTAATTAATACTGCTTACTTACGATTTTGATTACACTTTTCTTACGTATGACCGTCAAGAATTGGAAGTATGAAGTACCCATTTGGAAGTATGAAGTATGCATTTGGCACTAGGGCGAATGCACTTGCAGAAAATAGAATGTAGCATAATACTAATGTAATTTAGCAGTAAGAAAAATTGGCGGATATTCCCCTCCATACTTATCTCACATCGGTTCATTTTTCCCACATATCAAGGGGTTTGTGGTAAGTAATCATTGCTTTTTATGCAATAATAGCGTCAATCATGTATTTTTCGGTCGTTAACATTCGCACAGGCCCGCAAAATACGAAAACGACCCTCGTGCTTCGCACTCGGGCGTTAACGTATTTCTTGGGCCTCTGCGAATGTTAACGAACTCAAAAACGTGAATTAACCCTATACCAAACGACAAAAGTTAGGGTGATCCAAATTCAGATGTTGCAGATGATAATTCTAACTGAATGAAATTTAAAAGTTTGTTGTCTTTTTGGATAGAAAACATTGTGGGAAATGTAGAAATTGCTTGTCACAAGCAATTTCTTCATTTTCCTCATTGTTTTCCAAAGCCAATATCATGAAGGGTGTCAAAAAGTGCCAATGCATGGGAATAGGTTAAGTTTAGAGTTCGATTCTCGGAAGTGGAGAAGTATGTTATATAAATAATTTTAGTTACGAGATTTTATAGCAACACAGACAATTTATCACATAAAACCGGTAGAACAAGCCATACTCATTTTAGCACATTTTTTTTCCTTATTGGGTTTACGACACATCATTTAACCATTTCCCAAACAATACCTTGTTTTAACGTCCGTAATAGAATATGCTTGGGAAAACATTCAGACAAAAGAAGAAAATACTAATCAGCATTTTCTCCTATGGTCTCACTGTTTTCTGTTATATTATTCACCAATTTTAACATTATTGACATCTGTTTTGTTGTATGCAATAGCTTTCATCTGGAACCGTTCTGAATTTTGCCATTTGGGAAAAGGTTAAGGTATACAGCCCATCATCAAAAAACCGCTTTCTAGCTATACGAAATCACAGTGTAGGAGCGGAAGTGTGTGAACGCTTGTCTTTGAGTGATAACTTGTGTGTCTGTACATCGAGGAAATTGGTAAACATCAGCGGTTGACATTGGTAAGAATTTATGTTTTTTTCTGGATGAACACAATACTTTTGTCAGATCATTGTACCAATCTCTATATTCAATATTCCCTGTAACTTTTTTAGAGCAATCGGAGCCATTGGTTCTAGATTTAAATCATTTTAGGCCCGATTCACTTGGGCATGAACTAAAACGGGTGATTTAGCTGTTACGAATCGCAGTTTTTACTCGAATAGATGCATACTGTAGGATCTTTCTCAACAAAACTTTCATTCACAGCTCGTGCATATGTGCGTGTTGAGACTGATGTAATTATCTAGTTAGGAAACTGTCTAAAACTTTCCATTTTTGCCGTTTTAGAAAAAAAATCTTTTGTACAATCAATTGTCAAGTCCTGTACAATAGCCTGACAATAAATATTTACTTTTGTACAATGGCTTGAATTGCATATGTGACGTATTGATCGTAATAAATGCGTCTTTACCTCTTTTTGCATTTTATTCGAGTGATATTTTCATGATATCATGCTCGCCCGTAAAAGATACAGAGAAAAAAATGTCGGGAAAATAAGAATTTTTTTTGCATGAAGGAGAATCGCGTGACATAATTTCATAAAATCTTCAATAACTATCTTAATATTTGACCAAGTTGTATTTGGCTTAGGCAAAAAATGTGTAAAAAAACATCAGAAATAAGCTTTGTATGTTAGATCTTTTAAAATCATTGCCGACCAAATCAACTCGATCGGCTTAATCCCTTGATCAAACCCAATTAAACTCGATCAAATGTATTTACATGACTTCTTTTTTAATTCTTGTCGATTTATTCTCGACCATTTTTGCAGAAACAAGAATCAGGTTGATGCCACCTTGTCACCCTTGGGCAACTCTCAGAATTCAAGATGGCGTCCAAGATGGCGGAATGCCATCGTGCCTGATAATAGTTCTGTCCAAATCTATGCATTCATGATAAATAATAGCTTGTGATATGTTCAGAAACACTCAGAGAGAATTTCAATGAAAATAATGAGTGATATTCGCAATATTTCATTTTAAATCTTACAAAATCTGGTAAATCTTTAAAATTTTACCCCACCCACCCCATTTTACATAGAAAAAATAAGTTTTTCGCAACACTGTTAACATTTCCCGTATTCCATATGATTAAATACTTTGATTATATTGATGAATGAAAAACGAGTGTTTGGAATGACAAACCTGGCAAAATGGTGTCTCTGACGATTCAAAATGGCGCCAAGATGGACATGTTTTCTGAGTATTTCTGAATATATTACAAGCTATTTTATGTCATGAATGCATAGGTTGGAACGGGACTATTCTCTTCTAGCATGGCATTCCGCCATCTTGGACGCCATCTTGAATTCTGAGAGTTGCCCAAGGGTGACAAGGTGGCATCAACCTGATTCTGGTTTCTGAAGGTGTTGTCTACCATAATCAGTCAAAACATTTTCTATATACCGCAAATCCAGGTTCACCCCTTTGGCTACCGGACTACTGTGGAAATGCATCAGATTACACATACTTGTAAATACACTTCACATAATTGATTCACCGTGTCGGATTTCAAGATTATGCTTTAAGAAGAAATAATTTTCAAATATTATTTTACTAGATAAATTCATATGCAATGGAGATAATTTTGAACATTTTTGTCAAATATTTCCATAAGTATGCGTTAATTTAAAGTTCTAAACCGTTCAAAATGCTTATGTTTGTATTTGGAATGGAAATGTCACACAGTTTATGAATTACTGGCACTTTTCAAATTTCGCAAACTGGCTCTTTGGTGCGTATGATTAAGAAAGTTCTACTTTCCCAGAACAAGGGACGCAAATGTTGTTTCTCTGTTGGTGACTCCACAGAAGTTACTCCCCTTTATAAGTTCTTGATCTGAATGGCAAGAATTTTGTGCTAAAACAGACTTGGTTTACTGTAATATTTTAATAAGACGTCGGTGTTGTTATAAAATTTCGTTTCTACGGCTTGAACCAAGCTGTAGTTTCAAGATTTTATGACAACATCTACGAAATACTATTGTTTGTCCGAAATTACGTCACGGTTTACTTGATAAAATCGTTCCCCATTGGTAGGTCTGCCGTTTTCTTGTTTTTGTTTACAATTTTCTTTGGAAGTAGGTTGGAGATGGACTGTATATTGGAAAATAATGAAACAAATTGAAATAAGGCTGATACTTTTTTATTGCATGTACTCCGTTGTTTTGCAAATTCTCTGCAGTTTTGCGATCTTTATTTTACGTGTATTTGAATTAGTCTTCAAACTTGGTCATTCCAAAAATCGGCCACATGGGGATGGATTTGGGAACAGAGAGAAAACAAACACATCTAAATACCTTTAATTTTATTTTTCATTTTATTCATTTATCTATTTATTCTGAATGACTAGGGTCGTTTTCCAACCAAGGAATGATCTCTTTAAAGAATCATAAATCTGCTTATTTGTAAACGCATAAATAAGTGGATTAATCCAGTTCGAATTGGCACCAATGTATATAAGTACAGTATGAACTATTGGCCTGACCTTTGACATTGAGGGGTCAAATAAATACAACATTATGAATGGCAAGCGGAAAAAAGTAAACACTAAAATCACAGCCAATATGGTGAACGCCATTTTAAGTTCAGAGAAGGAACGTTGTCGCTCACTGTCGGATTTCACTCGGTCTGATGACATCGATTTGTTCATAGACCTCGTACGGCCAACTCCAATCTTTTTCTGCGTCTTCATATACGTGAATATTATGGCGGAATAAGCAGCTAGTATGACTGGAACAGTTGAAGTGAGCACGAACACATACACGAACAAACAAAATCCCTCACAATTGTATCCCGTTGCAAATGGATGACAAACGAGTTTTTGTGACGCGTAGTGATACTCGCCCCATATTCCAAGCAGCGGAAACACGAATAGAATCGGGTAAAACAACCATGAAAGCACTAATTGTAAACAAACATATCGCATTTTCCCGTATATATCCACGTATTTATGGTACTGCACCACACACACGTATCTGTTCACCGTAATAAGAATATAACCCCACATTTCGGTTCCAAGGTTACAAAATAGTCCGTACGAGTAGGCATTACACATGGCGCTGTTATTCGTCCATATACCGCGGAATGCTTGCAGGGCTAGAAGCGGATGGAATATGACACAATGGATCCAGTTACAGACGCTCAGGTTGAGAATAAACACGAAGGAAGCGTTGGTGTAGAGTCTTCCCCTAATTATGGCACAGATTGTTATGGTATTGGTCAATGTACCTAGAATGGCGGTCACTATACACATCACCTTGATAATCACAAGTTGTCTCTCTGTCACTTCAATTTCTGTCCCTAGTGTAGCGTTTTCAGACATTTTGGTTCAATTCTGGTGGACCTTATTTATTGGTATTACAAGCTTTATGTAGGTTGTTCCGTCACTATTTCTTCATCCTGAAATGATATTGTATAGATTGAAAACAGATGATTCGATATGGTTGAATTAATACGGTGTCTTTATTTCTGATGGTGTTGTAATGTTGTTGTTCCGAGTATAACGGTCACAATAAACAACACCTCGACGTTCTGTCATTTCTACTTCTGTCCCTATTGTAGCGTTTTCATACGTTTTTGCTCAGTATTTATTAAGCATGGGACTTTACTGCTATCAGAAGTTTTAAATACAGACTGATCCATCACTATTTCGTCATCCTTAAATGATATGTAGAGGTTGATGAAATCTTTAAATATGGTCGAATTAGTCGTCGCTTTTCAACAAAAACTTCGTAACTGCAGCTTAGAACAAGCTGCAGTTACGTAGTTTTTGTTGAAAAGGGGGAAACATGGTCGAATGTTAATTACTATGGTATTGGTCACTGTACCGAGTATGGCTGTCACTACACACATCACTTTGATGATTGCTAATTGTCTCTCTGTAACTTCTATGTCTGTCCCTAATGTAGCGTTTTCAGACATATTTGGTCAGAGTTTGATGGACGCAATTGTAGTCAGAAGTTTTAAGTAGGCTGATACGTCATTGTTTCATCATCCTGAAAAATATCATCAAAAGATTGTTAACATATGTGACCCGTCAAGCTAAAAGGGACCTTATCAGAAGTAACAAAATCCACGTTCTGGCAATCTTTTCAGACTCAGCACCGGTCAACCAGATACTGTATGCAAAAATGAACATAAATAGTAAGATAGGGAAAATCCGGATTTAGAAAATTACATAAAAGTGAAAAGTGTCGGCCCTAGTCTGGCTGCGCGGACTGCGCAGACTGACTGGGGTCGATATTTTTTACACTTCCTATAAGGTTCCTTTTAGCGTGATGGGTCACATATAATCGACTTTCCGACTGTAAGTATATTACATGGTGCACTGGGTTGGTCTTCAGTTGATGTCCCACCGCGCTGCGCTAGTTGATTTCTGACATCGTCAATACTGGGTACATGTATCCTTCAATTTATCAAAGACACATTCTATCTAAACAAAGCATGCATATTTGAAAGGTGTATTCAATGAGATGCATGCAATGATTTTTTTTACAAATATTTACACCTGCCAAAGAACCTTTTTTCCATTCACAATTGATTGCATGTATACTCAGTTCCAAAAGAAAGTGTGCACTTTTGAATTTTGAATATTTCGAAAAGTATACCGTCTACCGTCAGGAAAATTTGTATGACAAATCTCAAGACTATTGAGAAAGATATATTGATGAAAAAATCACATAGCACACATGGATTTTCGGCTTTGTCGCGACTTTGCATTTTTAGTGTTTTACGTATGGCTCACGTGCTGGATGCGTTACCGATCTGAAATTACACTCACTGCAATCCTTTTGGCATACCTTATCATAAAATCACATTTTAATTACATTTGTAGATGGCGCATTAGCGTGAAACGAATTACAATTAACGTCGGTGAACAAGACCGAACCTGGTGAAAACAAAGGCCCTCAACAATTTTGAATTTGTATGGTATTTATGTTCTAATAGCAAATGTCCTTTTTAATGGCATCTTAAAGGCATACACATTTGTTGTAGAAAGTTGTTGCACCGTTCGACGACAATTTACTAGACTACTAAAGTAGCGATTACTAACGTTGACGCACACGTAATGTCTACAAAAAAGTTCAAATTTTAGTGCGGAAATGGCTTTTAAGGCCTAGTCAAGCCTTACAACGGCATTTAAGCGTGTAAATTCTTCCAAAAAGAACCTGTAGGGAGTGCAAATCTCAACACCATCAACACCATAATGATCAGGCTGTGTGTATGCAGTATGAGCAATTCTATCGACATCTGTTTTGATGCCAATATTCTTTAAGGTCTAATCTGAAGTATGGTATAACTTTGACTCCCTAAATTGCCATAAACTTTGTGAAAATTAAGGTAAAAGCAAAATGCGAAAGTGCACACTTTCTTTTGGAACTGAGTATATGTAAGAGAAACAATTCAAAACATAGACATTGTTTAGGCATAAAAATGATATCATTTTCTATTTTCAATCAAATTTTTAGATACCTGTATGTACAAAGAATCTGTTTTACACCTTTTATTTATATTTTATCAGAACAGACGACGAATTCCCTTCTGATCTCATTATATATAATTCCAGCAATAATCACAATTAAGTTATTTCTATTTCGGTACAGCAGGCAAGAAAAAGAAACTATACCATATATTACCACAGAATTTAGTCCTAAATGTGCCGATATTTGTCATCTCATTACTTCAAATGACCCCAAAAGTCCCTCCCTTGGGGAGAAAATGTATAGACGCAAGCTCACAGCATGTCCATTTCCGCCTGTGAGTGATATGATATTAATATTGATATTGCGATGTTGACAAACACCGTTTGTTCAACGGGGATGTTTCAATTTACAAATGGCCTGAAACAATTGTCGCACTTCTAAATATTTAGACTATGGTGTACAATGTTGTTCAATTATGACTTCAAATTTAGAAATTTGATGGTTATTAAACTACAGCAAACCGTAAGAATCGAGAGAAACCAAAATATCCGAGGAATGGGTGAGTGTGCTTTTAAAATCATTTTACGTGTTTTGTTTTCTTCTTTGTATACACATGTACATTAATAACGATTCTTTTGTCGATTATCTTCCTATGTGTCATAAATTTTGATATTCAATAAACAGATCATTTTTAAGATTTAACTTTTTTCAAAGTTAAGACGATTCGTTCTGGTTTCAAAACTTCAAAATATAATTCTCCGCCTTTTCTAAAGGTATTATTAAAAAGCAAAACTGTTATATATACGTAACAATGCATTAAAATACTTCAATGCAAGTGAAAAACTAGAACACGGCGGAAACCATTTTTCGTACAGATGGGTATATTTTCAAATGACGCTTAGAATTGTAAAGGTGGTTATCGTTTAGTTCAATTACTAAAGTGGAATTTTATGTCCCAGTTGAAGCACCATACAATTAATATTTCTAAAACTGGGTCGTTGACTCTGAATATTTATTGATTTTGGGAGACATAATTATTAGATAATGGTAACGCAATAATGCCTCCCTTGTTTTATAGCGAGATAAGAGTGTGTCTGTAAACAAACCATTTTATTGCATTTAAGGTAGAATACCCGCAATGTCATCATTTTGAGATTTACAAAACATCGGCTTTTTTTCGAGCAGCGTCGTTACATATCCGAACCTATTCGGGCGCGGTCGTAAACATTCGGCGGTGGCGAGTTCCACCGCCGAATGTTTTCGATCGCGCCCGAATAATTCGACGTCGTGCGAATCTCATTAGGGGTGGACTACCTTAATGAACATTAAATTATTTTACAGTCCGGTCATCACAATGGCACACCGTCGCTTTTCTATGAAAAATATAAAACGCAGTCATAACATTTTTGCAGAAATGAGTACATTAATTTTTCAAATAATAGATACACTTTCACCGTCGAAAATGGTAAATTGTAATGATGTTTTATATTATTGAAAATATGGTAGCGAAACATATTGGTACGAAATATTTAATTTACTACAGTAATGACCGAGTATTCCGGAAAACTGGAGCATTCCCCCTTAAGGTAGAATACCCGCAATCTCATCATTTTGAAATGTACAAAACATCGGCTTTTTTCGAGCGGCGTCGTTACATACCCGAACACCTATTCGGGCGCGGTCGTAAACATTCGGCGGTGGAGAGTTCCACCGCCGAATATTTTCGATCGCACCCGAATAATTCGACGTCGTGCGAAATTCATTCAGGGTGGACTACCTTAATGAATATTAAATTATTTTACAGTCCGGTCATCACAATGGCACACCGTCGCTTTTCTAAGGAAAATGTAGAACGCAGTCATAAACATTTTTGCAGAAATGAGTATATTTTCTTTTCAAGGTTACTCGTATAATATAATTTAGTAAACTGGAATTTTATGTCAACGTTGGATCACCATACAATTAATGTTTCAAAACTGGGTCGTTGACTCTCAATATTCCTCGGATTTTTAACTTTTAACAAAAAGTTCGTAACTGCAGCTTAAAACAAGCTGCAGTTACGAGGTCTTTGTTGAAAAGCGCCAATATATTGATTTTGGGAGACATCATTATTAGATAATGGTAACGCAATAATGTCTCCCCTGTTTAATAGGAAGATTTTATGTCCCATTTGAAGCACCATACAATTAATATTTCTGAAACTGGGTCGTTGACTCTCAATATTTATTGATTTTGGGAGACATAATTATTAGATAATGGTAACGCAATAATGTCTCCCCTGTTTTATAGGGAGATAAGAGTTGTCAATCAACAAACCATTACGTTGCATTTAAAGTAGAATAGCCGTAATGTCATCATTTTGAGATTTACAAAACATCGGCTTATATTTCGAGTGACGTCCTTACATATCCGAACCTATTCGGGCGCGGTCGTAAACATTCGGCGGTGGAGGGTTCCACCGCCGAATGTTTTCGATCGCGCCCGAATAAATCGATGTCGTGCAAATCTCATTAGGGGTGGACTACCTTAATGAATATTAAATTATTTTACAGTCCGGTCATCACAATGGCACACCGTCGCTTTTCTAGGGAAAATATAAAACGCAGTCATAACATTTTTGCAGAAATGAGTACATTAATTTTTCTTTTGAAGGTTAGTCGTATAATACAATTTAGTAAACTGGAATTTTATGTCAACGTTGGATCACCATACAATTAATGTTTCAAAACTGGGTCGTTGACTCTCAATATTCCTCGGATTTTTAACAAAAAGTTCGTAACTGCAGCTTAAGACAAGCTGCAGTTACGAGGTTTTTGTTGAAAAGCGCCAATATATTGATTTTGGGAGACATAATCATTAGATAATGGTAACGCAATAATGTCTTCCCTGTTTATATAGGGAAGTTACATATAGTCGTAATTCAATAGAGTGGAATTTAATATCCCAGTTGAAGCACCATACAATTAATGTTTCAAAACTGGGTCGTTGACTCTCAATATTTATTGATTTTGGGAGACATAATTATTAGATAATGGTAACGCAATAATTGCTCCCCGCTGGTGGGGAGTCAAGACCACGTAACTCCAGCTTTGTCAAGCTGTAGTTATGAGGTTTTGACTCCCCACTAACGCTCCCCTGTTTTATAGGGAGATACGAGTTGTATGCCAACAAACCATTACGTTGTATTTAATGAACATTTAACCATTTCCCAGGCAACCATGTCATAGGCCTATATCACTGGTGGTGAACTCGGCCAAAGCGTGGGACGTTTTTTCGCGATCATTGTATTCCGTCGGTGTTGTTATAAAATATCGTAACTACGGCTTCGATAAAGCCGTAGTTACGAGATTTTATAACAACACCGGCGGTTTGTCAATACATATCGGTAAACCCGGTCTTTTTTTAGAACAAATTCATTGTTATCAGAAAAACTATCCAATCAGATCTTTAAACTCACATTTAAATGCAAAATATATGTACCTTGTTGTAGCAAAAAACGTCCATCGCTTTGGCCGAGTTCACCGCCAGTGTATATAACGGTCAAAATTTAAAAGAACTGATAATAGATATGAACAAAAATATAAGATTTCGGTTGACCTATTTCCAAGCAATATTAACGTTTTTTAACTTAAATGATATAAATGGGTTCAGAAAGAAGCGAAGCAAAAGAAAAAATGCTGATATTATTTTTTATTTATTTTTTTTTATTTTTCCCTCAAAATTGTCTGTGTTATACCTTATATGGCTGGTATACCTCACGAGAAGTGACCTGGCAGAGCATCCCAGCCTATTGGCTAGGGTTGCTCTGCCAGTTCAATTATCGTGAGGTATATCTTTATCAACACACATTTTGTAGTCTGCAGCAGATTTCAATTTTCAGTCCATTTGTTACGTTTATGAACGTGTTAAAGGTCTCTCATATTCAGCAAATCCCTGTTGTACTTCCGCTTTCTCTGTTTTAAGGGAGTCCACCCCAGATGAGATGCGTGCGACGTCGGAACTATTCGGGAGATGTCAAAAAACATTCGATGGTGGAACTTTCCACCTCCGAATGTTTACGACCGCACCCGAATAGGTTTGGACACGTAACGACGACGCCCGAAAAAAAAATCCGATGTATTATGAATCTCAAAATGGCCATATTACGGGTATTCTACTTTAAACCTGTTGCAAATCGGCAACGAATTAACATAATTATTGACGATTTTCTGAAATTGGTGTACACGAGATTCCCCCCCCCCCCGCCCCCCCAGTAATAATGATACTGAAATTTACTTTAGTGTTGTTTATGTTCCATACTGTACACCATATATTAAATGGATTTTTAAAAATGCACTTAAAGTGATTATTAGATAACATTAATGCAATGAAAACGTCCCTGATGATACAAAGAGAAACGAGCGTGCTTATCAACAAAACATTACGATGACACAGAACTTGATTTGTTGGTTGTTGCGTAGGCCTACTTTTAAAAAATGACATTGCTGATACAAAAAGAACAGTATTATACGGTGGATAATCACGTGATTCAATATTTTCAGAAATTCTTCAATAATTTTGTAATTACTAAACCGATTTGAATTCGGTTTGAAACAGAGAATGTGGACAGACGTCATACATTAGATGGACGTGGTTGATTTTTTTTAAAAATCCACTGACAAAAATAGTTATTGAAGAAAAACCAAAATTTTAGTTTATCTTCAATAACTTTTTATCGGTTGATTTTTCAAAAATGCAACACGTCAAGCTTATTCCTGGCATTTCCACACCTTCTCTGCTTCAAACCGAATTTAAATTGGTCAAGTATTAAAAAAGATATTGAAGATAATCGGAAATTCTGTCACATGATTATACACTGTGTATTATATCGCTGCTTTCCAATAAAGGCCTCGTAACTGCAGCTTTAAAGAAGCTGTAGTTACGATGTTTTCGTTGAAAAGCAGCGACATGTCTGCTAAACTGTATGTTAACTTTTAATTCTTCAAAATAGGCAATGTTTGTCACTTGCTATCATTCCATCACTTTCAACATTTTTTCACTTATAATTATCACGACAAATATCTTCACTTACTTGCTTGCTTTTCCTAATGTCAAAATTTGACCGTATAGCGTTTTGTCTAAGAATGTGCCTGTGGCCAGGGAAACATTCGAACCAACGACCCCAAAATTTTACACATGTTGCAAGGGTGGATCTAGGGGTGGGGTCAGGGGGTCATGACCCCCCTGGAATTGGCCGAAAATTGAATTTTGACTATTTAACTTCTTATTAAATGCCATCATTTTGGGCTTTGACCCCCCCCCCCCCCCCCAGAAAAAGATCATGGATCCGCCCTTGTGTTGGATTTACGATACCATTACTTTAAATAATTTATTGGAACATGCATAACACACATAGGCTATGATCCAAATGCAACATTTATGTATTTGTCCTTTATTTCATCAAAATTTGCCAAAAAAAATCTACAAGATATAAAAGAAAATAAGATAGCCTACACAAAATAGATCTTGTTTTAAGGTCTACGAAATTTCCATAATGCCCACTTTGCGAAACAGTTGCGTGATAGGTTACATGATAACGTCGCTTTTCAACAAAACCCTCGTAACTGCAGCTTGTTTTAAGCTGCAGTTACGAGGTTTTCGTTGAAAAGTAGCGGTAAGAAAGACTCCCCTGAATTTCCAAACCCAGTGTGTTTGAATAATTATTCAGAAGTATAATCATTTAGAATTCTCAAATGGCCACAACACAGACGGCACTGTTTGAATGCATAAATAATTATACACTAGCAAATGGACGATAATGGACAAAAACATTTGTCTGCTTTAACCCTTTCCCACACTTTGACGCTTTTTGACGCCCTGAAAGAAAAAAAGTAGCAAAACTCATTATGGAAAATGAAGAAATTGCTTGTGGCAGGCAATTTCTTCATTTTCCATATTTTTTTCTACCTAGAAAGTCATCATGTTTTTAAAATTCAATCAACTTGAATGACTGTATTGTCTGCTTGCAACGTCTTTCAATTTGCAGCAGCAATCTGTTAGGTAATGGGTAAGAATATCATGCCTCTAAATAGGAAATGCTAAATTTTACTCCCATAATACTTCAAATAGACCAGAATAACGGTAAGAATTGAGTTCTAACCGAGAAGGAAAAACTGATATTTCTAACTAAACCCAATACCACCATGTATCATGTAGAATAGTTCAATATTTGAATGCATTTGTAAATAATTATACACTAGCAAATGGATGTTAATGGACGCGCACTCTTTGTCTGATAAATCTACTAGCCTTGAGACTAGAAATCGCCTGTGTTGTTGCAAAATCTCGTACCTACAGCTATAATCAAGTTATAGTTACGGGATTTTGCAATAGCAGCGACAAAATGCTGAATTCAACCCCTATAAGACTTCAAATAGATCATAATAAGCAAACGTACACGTCTGATCTAGATCTATTTTGTTGTCTTAAAATTTCATATTATACATAAATAATTATACACTAGCAAATGGACGTTAATGGACAGGTAATCTTTGTCTCTTAAGGCGTGTTCCCATTGCCGACCAAATCAACTCGAACAAGCGATCGAGTACTGATCGAGCTTGGTCGGCAAGAGTGATCTGGACGATCGAGCGTGGTCGGCATAAATGATCGGGAATTAATCAACAAGAAATAAAGAAGTCGTGTAAATACATTTGATCGAGTTTAATCGGGTTTGATCGGGGGAATTTAGGCGATCGAATTGATCGAGTTGATTTGGTCGGCAATGGGAACGCGGCTTTATAATGCTACCAGCCTCGAAACCGAGATTGCTGGATTTAACCCCTATAACACTTCAAATAGATCATAATGATCATAGCAATTATACTAAACACTGGTGGTCTGTTCAAGAAACAAGCTGTTCTCTCTAGAATACGTTCAATATTTGAATGCATAAATAATTATACACTAGCAAATGGACGTTATATTAATGTATGCGCACTTTTTGTCTCTTTTAAATCTATCAGCCTCAAGACTGAGATTGCTGGATTTAACCCCTATGTAAGATTTCAAATAGATCCGTATTGAATAGGGAACAATTTTATCCAGTTAATCGTGACGTAAATTCGGACGAACAAATAATATTTCGTGTGTTGTTATAAAATCTCGTAACTACGGCTTGATTCAAAGATTTTACTACAACACCGACGGTTTATCAAAACATTACCTTAAACCCAGTCTATTTTAGCACAAAATTCTTTGCAATTTAAGACTAACATTGACCAGGATCAGTCCGCTCATACGCAGAGTCTGAAATGAATTTTAGCAAATGAACAATAACCCATTACCAGACGGCATAAGCTGTCATCGCCGAAACCGGTTCTCGTACTGTTTAACCCATAACCAAACGACAAAACATTAGGGTGGTCCAAATTGAAAGAAGTTGCAGACGATATTTTCAGTGCGATGAAATTTTTAAACTTTATGACTTTTGGGTTAGAAAACATTGTGGGAAATGAAGAAATTGCTTGTATCAAGCAATTTCTTTATTTTCCACAATGTTTTTTAAAGCCATTATCTTGTAAGGAGTCGAAAGGAGTCATTGTGTTGGAATGGGTTAAACTTTCACAAACAGTTTGGGTTCTACGACAGAATTGCATGAACAAGTTCATCTCCGGTCAACCAATTTGAATTTATATTAACTGTCTACCAATCCGTCTTCTGTATAAATACATCATCACTGGGAGGTAAAACCCTATTAACTCTTACTTTTTCAAGCCATAGATACGAGGTTTTTACCTCTTTCTAACGACATGGTTATTCTACAAGCTATTTTCTATGAATGAATAATAGGATAGCATCGATATATAAGCGTACAGTGGCATTAGTGGTGTTTGCATCTCTGTCAAGAATCTTAGTAGGTATAAAACAGATTACTTCATTTTTTTTCGAGCGCGGCTTAAGTAAAGTTTAATTTCATGTTACCAAATTATTGCTCGCTTTTGACATTTATAATTATAGTTTGTTCATAGAAAAAAATTAATGCATATTTGATCTCATTAAACGAACTGTATGGTTGAATCATAATTTATGTACATACCATTTTATTATTATTAATATGGTAGTACATTTTGCTGATCGGGTTATGGAAAAGAAAAAAATGCTGATATCAGCAATCCAATTTACGTGAAATAAAAATGCATCGTCTGGCGATCAATTTACCGATTAGATCTTTTGATTAAAATGGCCGTCGGCATTTTCTCGTAACAAAAATTATCTGCTTAAAATGAGATCATAAACTGTATGTCTGGATTTGTCATTTACTGGGTCAGTGGGCAGAAAATTCCATCTTTATAGCGTCGATGTTATTGCAAAACCTCGTATGTACAGCTTTAAACAAGCTGTAGATACGAGGTTTTGCAATAACACCGACTATATCGTATTGCTTGCAAAGAGAATGGGGCAACTATCCAAAGAATGGTCATTTCCCCTTTTTAAAAGAGAAAAATCCTTATTTATTTTTTTTTCTTCTTGTGCGACGGCAAGTTCTTGTTTTGAAGTATAGCATTTTGCAGGCCCGTAGGAACACGGGTGTGTGTGTGTGTGTGTGTGGGAGGGGGCTAAGGGGCTTACCACCCCCCCCCCCCCCCCAAGAAAATTGCCAAAATTGTCGATTCTTCCTTATTGCACACTGAAAATATATGGAAAATCCAATTCAGCCTCCCCCCCCCCCCAGTATTCGGACACTGGGGCTGTAGCCGCCCATATATAAAATTACTTCCTATGTAAAAACCTGTTTTATGTTGAAAACATGTAAATAAAAAGGAAATGTTACTTTCTGTCTTTTTTTCCTTCTCAACATTTGCAAAATCCAAGATTTAAAATGTAAAGGACGAATATGCACTATGTTTTGATAATTCACTGTGATCATTAGGTTACAAGCAGCCCATGAGTTTTACGCGGAAGGTTAACTGTACATAGATTAAAAGCTATGCAATGAATGTAATTCTATCTCAACTCTGACCTCAAGTACTGGTCATGGTATGTTATCAGTAGATCCATCAAAATACTGTCTGGCTGACCAGTTTCCAGGTTTCCCGTTTTTTCCAGTTTAAATGATATTTGGGATGTCAAAGTACTGAAAGTACAGTAAGTATATCACATACAAAAGTGACAAATTGTATGTAAATGAATAACCATTGTTTGTTTTGCGCTTGTCGTTGCTCATGACATCTCAATATTTGGTCAGTGTACATCTTGGGCGTATCATTTTCAGCATTTAACCATTTGTAATTTTGTTTTCAAATTTTATATTCTAACTGCAATAATAAGAAAAATTTATTGTTGAAACTTCTTTTTAGTTAGTTGGGACTTGGATCCCTTGTTTTGGCGTCGTGTCGTGTCGCGTCCCGTCGGTTACGCATACAGAAACTTTAACCTGTTCTCATGCATTAGTATGAAATACTAAATCGCTCACTTGTACAAAGATGGCACGAGTCAGAGTCTTTTTTTTTAATTAATTTATATTTGTGACTTTAAGATTTAAAACAAGCTTATGGTCACCAACTTTATGTTCAAAATAATTGTCTTGATTGGTCAATATTTGTGGTTTGTAGTATAAAACAAAGTTGAAAACAGCAATTTTGACAAATTCAAGGACACATATCACAACTTTTTTCTTCCCAACAGACCGAAATTCGAAGTCATTTGAGATTTAATGATCACCAATATTGTTCCAAATTTTGTTAGCTCACCCATTGATTTTGGGTCAGATCGGATCGGAAAACCAGAAAGTCCGGAGTTATCTGCCATTGAATGTGAAAAATAGCTACTTTTGACATTGTTTACACTCTAGTATCTACAAAATAATATTGACCAGTCAATACTAAAAATGGACACAATGCTAGTGACCAAAAAATCTCTGACGAGTTTGATTTTTTTTTGGATTTGATTGTACCAGAGAGTCCTGAGTTATCTGCCCTTGAATTTGACAAAATTATCGTTTTTGACTGTTTTTGACTTCGTTTACACTATTGCATCTACAATTATTGATTAATCAAGACAAAACTTGGACACAATGTAATACTATGTAACCATAACATATTGGATGAGATTGATTTTGAGTCAGATTGGACCAGAAAGTCCGGAGTTATCTGCCCTTGAATGTAAAAAATAGCTACTTTTGAAATTATTTACACTCTAGCATCTACAAATATTGACCAATCAATACAAAAGCTGGACACAATGTTGGTGACTATATAAGATCTCGGATAAGTTTGATTTTTGGTCTGGTCTGACCAGAAATTTCAGAGTTATCTGCCCTTGAATTGAAGAATTAGCCGTTTTTGACTTTGTTTACTCTCTAGCATCTACAATTATTGACCAGTCAAGACAAAACGTTGCCACAATGTTAAGGACCATAAGATGTCAGATGAGTTTGATTTGTAAGCTTGATTGGTTAAAAATAATCATTAGTTATAATAAAAAATGCCGTTGAATTTGACAAAATTGCCGTTTTGACTGGTTTTGACTTTGTTTACACTGTATCATCTACAATTATTGACCAATTAAGCCAAGACTAGTAAATAAAGTTGATGACCATTAGATCTTTGATGACTTTGAATTTCAGTGTGATCGGATGAGAAAGTCAAAATTGCTATTATCGACTTTTTTCGACTTTGTTTACTCTATGGCATTTACAATTACTGACCAATCAAGGCTTGCAAATAATGTTGGTGACCATAAGATCTATGATGACTTTGAATTTCAGTCTGATTGTATGAGAATGTTGAGTTACATGCCCTTGAATTTGACAAAATTGCTGCTTTCGACAAATGGTGACCAATCAAGACAAAACTTGGATCTTATTGATAAAATGGTTGATTACCATAAGATCATGGATGAGTTTGAACTTCAGCACAATTAGACAAGCAGTTGCTGAGTTATCTGCCCTTGAATTTAAGAAAATTTTCATTTTGGATCTTCACAACCAGATATATTGACATATGAGTTTGAGTTTATTGGGGTTTTACGCCGTTTTCAACTGCCAGGGTCATATCGCGGCGGCTGGAGCACCTACTCATGGATTCCTGTTGTTTCTCAAACCAGTACTACCACAACACCCTTACCGAGCCTCCAGCTGCTCGCCCACTTAGGTTAACGAATTCAAACGTATAAACAAAATCGAAAATAGCGAACTAACAATGATCCCTTTAAAATTGAACCTTTACCAATTGGCAAAATGTAAGGCTGCTCCAAATTAAAGGGTATTTTAATAAACAACAAAACTATAGATCTATGTCAGAAGTATAAAAATGTATTTTATGGAATAGTGAATAATGAGAGAAATGAAGAATGTAATTATGCTAATCGTCAACAATTGATTTATCCTTTTCTGTAAATTCTCAGAATGTTTCTACCAGGGACGTCAAAACCAGGTCATATTTTGGGAAGGGTTATAAAATTGGAGTTCACGTAAAACGTAACTCATGTAAAACTTGTGTTTTTTTTTTTCAATCTAAAATCTGGGTTCCAACAACACAGGGCCAATTTTGACCATTGGGCAAACTCCAAGTATAATTTTCTTAAATTGAGGCTAAAGTAGTTACCCTTTAAGATACATTTCGTACATATTTTCTCATAAAGTTTACCTTTATTTTCATTTGAAAGAATATTATTTTCTTAGGAAAATTCTGAAAATGTCGAGCCAAAAAATTGCACCGTTTACCAGGAACATTTATGTTTAGTTAAAATAAAACTAATTGCCCTTTACCACAGTTCAGGTGTACTTAGAATTTATCATTTCCGTCTTAACTTTAGAGGTGTTTTGTTGGCTTATCAGCAACAATTAAAAACCTGATAGCATTTAAACACAATAGAAATCTTAGGATCAAGACATACTTTTAAACAAGAGCTGTCTCAGGACAGCAAAGCGCGACTATCAAGAGCTGGATAGTTAAAAAATAAGACAAAGTCAGAAAATGGTAAAACTTCCATTAACTAAATGTAAGAGTAGCGAATCTTTGCCTAGTGGGTGATATTATGGTCAAATAGGAAGTTTCGGAGCAATATCATTAGTAGAAAAAGAGATTTGAGAAACTTGCACACGAACACTTTTACCATTTAAGCAATACGTTGACGCCAATGCCGACGCCCGGATGTCCAGAATAGAATGTCAATGTGATGTCACTTTAACCCGTTTCCCCACAATGATTATTTTCGACTTCACAGAGATGCTTGCTTTGAAGATCTTTGTGGAAAATGATGGAATTGCTTGTCACAATCAATTTATTCATTTCCCACAAATGTTTTGTACGGATAAAGATTCAAAAATGTGAAATTGCATTCATTCGAAATTGTCGTCTACAGCATCTTAGAATTTGGATTACCCTAAAATTTTGCCAACTGGTGATGGGACAAACTATGTCTTAGACTTTAAAAAACCAACAGATGATGAAAAAAAAAACAGTCTTGACTAGATTAGAAAAGAGTTTTAGAAACGGGTTCATTATTTTCCCCAAATTTCTTATCAGTGTCTACCATCTAGAAAGGTATTTTGAAGGGGTCAGTCTAGGACACCATGCTGAGAATCACTGACCACTCCAATCTGATAAGAACATTTTAATAGCTAGGTTATGTTATGATAAACAAGACATGCATTCTCGGGGTTTCCTCACTGGTGAGGTAGTCAGCTACATTTAAATGAGGGCGTGAATTAGCCATATATCCATGGCAATTGTTTCGATAGCTGGTCAGATAAATATATAATAAGGCCTCTTCCTGAAAGTGTTTATTATTTTAGGACCTATCAGTAAATTACATATGTATGTGCGTATTTACATGGCGTATGTGTAAGACGTGTTGTTAGAAAATCAACTTTCCCTGATTATTAGTTCATCGATGGTATTCAACAACCAGTTTTTATCCCCAGTCTTATTCTAAAATGACAAAAAATCTAAATATCCATAAATTTGTTCACTTTTAAATTCGTTTTACTATTTTTGTCTTACATACATGTATATATTTACACAAATGCTGTCTGTAGTTCTAGAAGGGTCAATTAAGGTAGAAGACCCGTAATTGAAAAAAAAATGCCAGTTATTCCTAAAATGTGTTACATTTCCATTCCAAATATAAGCATAAGCATTTTGAACAGTTTAGAATTTTGAATTCGTGCATACTTATGAAAATATTTGACAAAATGTTCAAATTACCCCCCTTGCATATGAATATAGAGTAAAATAATATTTGTAAATTATATTCTTCTCGAAGCATAATCTTGAAATCCGGCACGGTGAATCAACTTATGTGAAGTGTATATACAAGTGTGTGTAATTTGATGCATTTCGTGGGTATTCTACCTTAATCTGCCATTGTTAAGAATTTACTCTTTAATTACGTCGTTTTGGAGAGGGTAAAATGTAAATGATTACAACCTTACATAACATTCCCTGATTATTTCATGTTTAATCACATTTCCTTCAAAAGTTCTTGTTTCTTTGGTAAATCAAAGTTCTACAAGTCATTGTAACTGACAGTTTTTGCTGAAATATACGCACTAGTGGGGAACTCGGCCAAAGCGAGGGACGTTTTTTCGCGATCAATGCATTCCGTCGGTGTTGTTATAAAATCTCGTAACTACGGCTTTATCGAAGTCGTAGTTAAGAGATTTTATAACAACACCGACAGTTTGTCAATACAAAACGGTAAACCCGGTCTGTTTTTAGAACAAGTTCATTGTCAGTAGAAAAAAAATCTATAAACTCACATTTAAACGCAAAATATCTATACCTTGTTGTAGCGAATATTGTATTAGTTCACCACCAGTGATACGTGTTTCGCACGCAAATATTTCGATGGTTAGCTGTTTTAAATCCTTTCCCAAACGTCGTCACTTGTAGAAAGGGCTTAGGAAAAGGGGTAAGGCAATGGAACCAAAATGAACATCAATAGCCTACCGGAAACAACATAATTAAGGTATCCAACCCCTCATTAGCACCAAAGAGCCAGATGCGAAATTTGAAAAGTGCCAGTAATTCCTAAACTGTGTAACATTCCATTCAAAAAATAAACATAAGCATTTTGTACGGTTTAGAACATTGAATTAATGCATAAACTTTATGGAAATTCTGACAAAAATGTTCAAAATGATCTCCCTTGCATATGAATATCGAGTAAAATGATATTTGTATATTATTTCTTCTTGAAGCATAATCTTGACGGTGAATCAACTTATGTGAAGTGTATTTACAAGTGTGTGTAATTTAATGCATTTCGTATGGCTAGAAAGTGGTGATTTTTGAGGGTCTGTAACCCTTAAACAAAAGAATTGAATACATAAAATCTACGAAATGTTGTTGCATGTGTAGGCTCTCATCGGTATGTTTTCGTGTATTTTTTTTCAACAAGATATTATCTTATTGAATATATCTCGTTTTCAAATGGCAAGCATTACCCCTCTTTTATTGCCACTTTATTTCACATCACGTGTTATAAAAAAGAAAAATCGCAAAGCGTTTTATTATCCATGAACTAATCGAAATTCCATCTAGGTTTTACCTCTTTGAGGCTACCCGTTTGAACCCGGTACATAATAAAATACAAACTGTAGTTCCAAAAGTAACGCAATATCATTTCTTCTTTTGATTGAACTAACATACTCTCTCACTCTTTTTCGAATCCCTTCGCATAAAATATGAGCCAACATCTGAAAGGTATCCCTTATGGTATGTGAAAACAACATGAATCCAGATCAGCCTGTGCATACGCACAGACTGATCAGGATCCATATTGTCCTCTAACAGCTTCTTCTTGACCTTTAGTAAAACTTAAAAATAGCCAAGAGCGGATCTAGGGGGTGTCTATGGGGTCCAGACCCCATGGATTTGCCGAAAATTGAATTTTATGACTATAAAAAGGTAGTATAACGTTAGATGTTTAGCACATTGTCCCGAGTCATCATTTGGGCCTGGAAACCCTGGAAAAAATCCCGGATCCACCCTTAATAGCTGTACGGAACCTTTTTGGACTGCATTTGACCAGAGGTTAATTTAGAAATTTGTTTATCCAAAATGCTTTAACCCTTTCCCAAACAAGACCTGGTTTTGACGTCCCTAATAGAAATGGCTTGGGAAAACATTGAGACAAAAGAAAACAGTGCTGATAATCAGCACTTTCTCCTTTTGTCTCAATATTTTCTGTGCTATAATGCATGCAAATCCTATCTTTATCAACACCTATTTTGTCATTCGCAGAAGCTTTAAAGTGGGAACAGTCCCAGTTTTTGCCATTTGGGAAAGGGGTAAGGTTCATTTTTCCAGATCCACGTTCATATGTCACTGAACATTGCGTTGGCTACCATCTCTTTCAACCAGTATTCCAATATATGTTACATGTTATATCTAACTATCATATTTAATTAGATCTCGAAGACTTGGGGGAAGCCAAAGAAAGGTTTTGAAACATGCACAAAGGTGCGGATCATTTTCCTAATTCATTATGGAGGTCAAAACCAGGCATTGTTATTACTCTTTAAAGATGTAGCCTTTTACTTGTCTTATGACAACAGATTTATACCCCACGATAAATGACCTGGCAGAGCAGCCCATGCTAATCGAATAAGACGCTCTGCCAGGTCATTTATCGTGAGGTATATCGTCCAAATACTAGTAAAACGTGTTTTCAACAGTAAATGAAATAAGTAGGGGGTACATGTAGGGATATGGTACATTAGCATTAGCATTTTCTTCTTATCCCTTTCGTCTTCTTTTTCTGGTAGGATAGTTAAATCCAGAAATTGTCCTGGTATATGTTAGCGTTTTCCCAAACATCAAATTTGAAAGATGCCATAAGCGACTGCACAGATGTTCATAAGATACAGGCCCGTAGGAACAGGGGGGGGGGGGCTTGGGGGGCTGGGGGGGTGGGCAAATGCCAAATGTTGGCCAAAAATGCTGATTTTTCTTAATTTTACACTGAAAAGTTTGGGAAATTCCAAATTAGCCCCCAATATTCAGGACTTGGACTTTAGTCCCCCCCATATGAAATTGCTTCCTACGGGCCTGAGATAATATTTATATTTTTACCAAATATCATTGACAATAGTCGTACAAAATTCGAAAATGCTGATTACGTATCTCATGCCTTTTTATTAAGGACGTAAAAAACAGAAAGCGTTCTGGAAATGATTAAACTTCCTAGTGCATTAGAAGAATAGGGTTTTAATTTGTAAAACATATGCGATGATATCTGATTGCGAATTAATTGGTACGTACATTATGATGTGCTAGCTTCCGAAGAGGTTGCTTTTGTACGGGTGCGGTGAGTGGCGTAAATGGAGCATTCGGGAAGCGAACAATAAAGAGAAACTGTATATTATGCATGGATTTTGCGACTCTCATCATTAATGTGGAACGATTTTACCCAGTTAAATGTGACGTAATTTTCGGACAAACGTACCTTTTTCATAGGTGTTGTTATAAAATCTCGTAACTACGGCTTGGTTCAAGCCGTAGTTACGAGATCTTATAACAACACCGACGGTTTATCAAAACATAATGGCAAACTCATTCTATCTTAAGCACAAAATTCATTGCCATTTCTCCAATGTTTCCCCTGGGGCAGTAAAAATTCAGTTATTGTTTGAGAACGGACTTAAACCCAAAGCTACAGGATATTGTAATATCATATATTGCTCTCCTTATTTATAATCTGGTTCAAGCCAATTACCAATATTGATGCTAATTAAGCCACATGTTGTCGTTCTTCCTTCAAAAATCTCGTAACTGCAGCTTCTTTAAGCTGCAGTTACGATGTTTTTGTAGGAAAAACGACGATCGTAATCTTAAATATTAGGCCAAATCAACGTTTTCCAACTTAAGCCCCTGTTTTAGAGATGCTATGGAAAATGCTTGAACGAAACAGCAGAATTGACGTTGATGTTAATAACATACATTTTCATTGCCTTAAAATTTTCTGTACAGTATTGTACATTGTTTAACATCGTATGTTTTGTCATCGTCAACAGTTTTCGAATTATGATAGACTTTTTTTGATGTTTTGGAAAGGAGTTAACGTTTCCTAGAAAAACCTGACAGAAAAGGCATTGGAAAACATTAAAGAAAAAAGTAAGAAAATTATTATTCTTACCAGGAATTTCCCTTCTTTTCACGTAATGCTTTCTAAACCAAAATAAACTAATACATGTAGGCCTAGTCTAATTTCCATGGAATTTGCATTGTGCGTTTAGGAAAAGGTTAAGACAAACTTTGTCGAAATTTCTGTAGTAATGCGCGGCATAAGGCTGGTATATTGGAAACGAATCTCTAGTGATATATCTAATTGCACGGAAATTAGAATTGAAGTCCATGTCGTGTGAATCAATCATTCTCTGGAATTTTGGTGAGCATATTGCAAAACCAATCATAAATGTAAGGTAAGACCTGGGTAATTGGCTATGTGACCATTCATGGAACGAAACCTGTATGGTACGAATAAATGATTTCAAGGGAAATAGGTTTTTTTTTTTTTTTACTTTTGTTGGGTTTTTTTTTGCCAACTCTTCATAGAATTAAGAAACATTTTCACAAATATTGTTTAGAATATTCGCCGGAAATCTGAGCACGCTCAATTATTTCCGTTGTTACGAAAACAGGCGTGCAATATTGCATCTAACGGTACTTTAAAAATGCTCGGACTTACGGACATCACGGAATAAGTCGAAATATAACGATTATACCGGAAGTGTATTACCCAGGTATTACCTTAATAATGTATATTCCGTAGATTCCGTCGTCTGTATCAGTTTTTGGGTTAAACCAGCCATTTTTTGTTGTTTAGAAATGGATTAGCTTAGCTCTCTTTCGGAACTTCTATGGTAATTCAAGTGCATGGTATAATACTAATTGGAAACGAACCTCTAAGTGGTATATCTAATTGCACGGAAATTAGAATTGAAGTTCGTGCACTGAGTATCAATCATTTCTGAGAATATGGGTGAGAAACAAGTGTGGAATCTATTGAGTGTTGATTTAAGGTATTCCATCCATCATTAGATAATTATCAAAAACTACGGAAATTGACGAGGATATCCGGATTTTAAAAAAAAATCCGGATACCCTCGTCAATCTCCTTTACCACGGATGACGTTTGAAGTTGCACGAAGCACGGCAATCTCCTTTACCACGGATGACGCCTGAAGTTGCACGAAGCACGGCAATCTCCTTTACCACGGATGACGCTTGAAGTTGCACGAAGCACGGCAATCTCCTTTACTACGGATGACGCTTGAAGTTGCACGAAGCACGTCAATCTCTTTTACCACGGATGACGCTTGAAGTTGCACGAAGCACGACAATCTCCTTTACCACGGATGACGCTTGAAGTTGCACGAAGCACGACAATCTCCTTTACCACGGATGACGCTTGAAGTTGCACGAAGGACGTCAATCTCCTTTACCACGGATGACACCTGAAGTTGCACGAAGCACGGCAATCTCCTTTACCACGGATGACGCCTGAAGTTGCACGAAGCACGGCAATCTCCTTTACCACGGATGACACCTGGAATTGCACGAAGCACGACATTCTCCTTTACCACGGATGACGCCTGAAGTTGCATGAAGCTCTACAATCTCCTTTACCACGGATGACCCTTGAAGTTGCACGAAGCACGGCATTCTCCTTTACCACGGATGACGCTTGAAGTTGCACGAAGCACGGCAATCTCCTTTACCACGGATGACGATTGAAGTTGCACGAAGCAAGGCAATCTCCTTTACCACGGATGACGCTTGAAGTTGCACGAAACACGACAATCTCCTTTTCCACGGATGACGCCTAAAGTTGCACGAAGTATTTGGTATCTAGTGACGAATGGAATAGCTTACATCACTTGCATGTTGTACATGCAGCTATTACAAAAGAAGACGACAAACACAAAAAAAATCATCAAATTTTGTAGAATTGGAAAAAAAAATACTTTAGTAGCGTCGCTTTTCAGCAAAACCCTCGTAACTACAGCTTTGAACAAGCTGTAGTTCCGAGGTTTTTGTTACAAAGCGACGTTTTTTGTGCGCCTGGAATTCAACATTTTGGGGGTAATGACAAGTAGGATATAGTGCATGTACAAGATAACATGCATAAAAAATCGACAGTCGAGCAAAAATTTATAGACGACAACTAGTTGATATTGAGCCAACGTAATTCTTGCCAAAGTGTTAAATCAGTGGCGAATCCAGGATTTCTGTGAAGTGGGTTCGAAAATGCAAATAGGGGGAGGGTGTCGTTTTCCTATTATTACACAATTTTGACTGAATTTCTGCATGAAAATGAAATAATTAGGCTACAGAGGTGGTTCGTTTGACACCCCCTCACCCACCCCCTCTTGAACCGCCACTGAAAATAGGCTCTACAGCTTAATTGCAGGTTAATTGAGACAACGCATTTTCTTTGTTTAATTCACACTTAATTAGAGTTGAATCATGTTTAACCCATTCTTAGACAGTGACTCCTTTTGACTCCCACACAAGAAAAGACTTGGAAAAACATTGTGGAAAACGAAGAAATTGCTTGTGACAAGCAATTTCTTCACTTTCCACAATGCTTTCGAACCCAAAATGGAAAGATTTGTATAATTTCATTAACTTAAAATTATCATCTGCAACAGCTTTCGAATTGGAACAGTCCAAAATTTTGCCGTCTGGTAATGGGATAAATGGCTGATTTTGTGTTCATGAAAAATTCACAAAATCTGCGAACTGTTTCTAGACTAACAAACATTTAGACATGTCAAAATATAAGGAATTGTTGATAACAGAATAGATATGTGCAAGGGAAATAAGATTTTCTGTTTAATAGAAAACATTTATATGAGAAAAAGATAGAAATCGCAAATGAATAGTATTTCCGGAATTGGGGATTCATTGAACATTTGCAATATGTCATTTAGATGTAGCTGACTAGCTCACCAGTGATTATACCTCGAGAATGCAAGTCTTGTTTATCATAACATTACCTAGCCATTAAAATGTTCTTATCTGATTGGAGTGGCCAGTGATTCTCAGCATGATGCCCTAGACTGACCCCTTACAAATACCTTTCTAGATGGTAGACACTGATAAGAAATCTGGGGGAAAATTATTTTCCTATAATATTAACCAAAATTAATATTACAAAACCAACTGTAACTTTTATCACAGGTTAGTGCCAGAATCATTAAAATGTTCCCTAATAAATATAATAATAATATAATAATATAAACTCTCTCCTAATATCTCCAATATTGTCCTAGTTTTGCATTTCTGTTGGGTTTTTAAGGCCCATGATATGATTTGTCTTTTTGAACTACTTATTTATAATATAATATAATTTTATTGACATTATAGGAGAGATGGTAAAATTCAGGGTCATCTGAATTCAAAGATGTCGCAGACGACAATCTAGATTAATGGAATTTTACAAGGTTTTTTTTAAATCATATTCTATGTAAAGCATTATGGGAAATGAAGGAATTGATTGTCACAAGTAACTTCATAATTTTCCACAATGTTTTACAAAGCCATTATCTTGTGCGGAGTAAAAAAAGAATAGTAATTTTATTGTAACTTGCACACTGTCAAAATTGGCCCTTTGTTGTTGGAACTTAGATTTTAGATTGAAGCAAGCAAGTTTTTTCATGCTTTACTATGTAGCCTATGGTCTGGTGAACTTCGATTTTATAACCTTTCTAAAACTGATATTGTTTTGACTCCCCTGGTAGACATAATTCATCAAAAAATACAGAAGAGAATAAACTGTTGGTGAATATAAATTCTCCGTTTCTCTCAATATTTCCTGTTCTATAACATACACATTTTTATTCTTTTGACACCTATCATTTTTAGACTCGTCCAAATTCAAAGATGCTAGAGACGACAATTTTAAGTAAATGAAATTCTATATTGTTGGTCTTTTTATGTAGAAAACATTGTGCGAATTGAAGAAATCACTTGTTACACACAATTTCTTCGTTTCTGTCTTGTGGGGACCGGGAGTCAACAGGTGTCACTCTATGGGGTAATGGGATAAAAGATGCCTATTTTAGTTTGTCAAACAAAAACGGGTAAATAATATTGTAAAGAAGATGTGCAGCAGAAGTTCCAGAAGTTCATTTACTCATTCTGAGTAAGTTTTCGTCTATCTTTACCTACCAGTCTTTTTCATTTATAGCAATGTTTACGGGAAACTGGACGCCGATTGAAAACAAGAGCCGTCAGAGATGGATTATGCTCCCCAAATAAGGCAATGCCACAAAATGTATGCCATAAAGGAATAAAAGTTTATTGTCTTGTCATAAGCAATGCACATGTGAAATATGAAGCTAATCAAAAGTTGTGGACAATGTAAGTTTGTTGCTGAGACACGGAGTGCTTTCGTAAAGTTAACAAACATTAAACCCCTTTTTCCCATGACATACATGTATTATTTATACACAAATTTAAATAGTTTATGATCAAGGGCATCTGATTTGCTAGATCTACTGAAATATGAAATTTCATCAAATTATGACCACTAGACTAGGAGAAATAAGAGAAAAACTGTATTTTACCCAAAGTCCCCTTTTCCCGTGATGAGAAATCATATCCAAAATCCAGGAAAACAACAACTGCACTATATCATAGGGAAATCACATGGTAAGTTTCATTTGATTTGGCCCAAGGGTTATGGAGAAATCGCTCAGGACAGACAGATTTTATAAATGTTGACATTGAGAAATGACCTTGAACTTGAGTGATGACCTTTAACTTGGAACCAACAAAAAGGTCTTGCCATAAGCAATACATGCGTGAAATGTGAAGGCTAAATCTCTTACCAATTCAAAGTTGTGGCCAATGTCAGTTTGTTTCTGAGACACAGAGTTCTAACGTAAAGCTAACAAACATTAAGCCCCTTTTCCCCTGACATGTTTTATACGCAAATTCATATAGTTAGCAGTGAATCTGAACTGGCCTGCCCGAGTTGTCCAGGTTGTCCAGTTCCCTGTACGGACAAGCAGAATTTGAAAGCTGGGTGGTTCGTAGACAAGTCAAAAATATGGTTGCAATTTAAAAAGTGTGTCTTTCTTTTTATTAAAATATTTTCATAACAATGTAATTTCAGATAGATAAATGTAGTGATTTTGTTGTGGACACTAATTACAGACAGTCATAGTGATATGCAATATCAATACAAATGAAGCAATTAAATTTTTTTTGCTATTCTATAACATACATTTTTATACTTCTGACATCTATACTTTTGTTGTGATTTGAAATCATGGCAATACCCTTTCATTTAGAGCAGCTTTACATTTTGCCATTTGGTAAAGGTTAAATTTTAAAGGGATCTTTATTAGTTTGTTATTTCGACTTTGTTTACTCTCTAGCATCTACAATTATTATTGACAGCTTAAGTCCAAACTCGAACACAAGGTTTTGGACCATAAGATCTAGGATGAGTTAGATTTTCATTTTGATCGGAAAGTCATGGGTTGTACGCCCTTGGGTTTGACAAAATTGCCATTTTCGACTGTTCTCGACTTTGTTTACACTCTAGCATCTACGACTTTTGACTAACCAAGACGAAACTTTGACAATCAAGACGAAACTTTGACATACTGATGGTTACTATAAGATCTAATATGGGTTTGAATTTCGGACTGATCGGACCAGAAAGCCAAGAGTTATCTGCCTTTGAATTTAACAAAATTGCCGTTTTCGACTATTTTTACTCTAACAACCACAAAACATTCAGGAATCAAAACAAAACTTGGACACATTGTTGGTGACCATGAAACCTCAAATGACTTCAAATTTCGGTCTGTTTGGATTAAATAAAGTCGTCAGTTATGTGCCCTTCAATTTGTCAAAATTTCAGTTTCAACTTTGTTTTATGCTAACAGCCACAAATTTTCACCAATCAAGACAAAGCTTGAACGAAAAGTTGGTGACCACAAGTTTGTTTTCAAATTTATAGTCACAAATATAAATGAATCAAAATAAGACTCTAGCTCTTGCTATCTTGGTTCAGGTGAGCGATTTAGGTCCTTTCATACAATTGCATGAGATGTATAGAACGGGTTTAAGTTTCTGTATGCGTAACCAACTCACCGAAAAGAAGTTTTAACAATAAATTTTTGTTATTATTGCGCTTAGAATATAAAAATTGAAATCAAAATTACCGGGGTACAAATGGTTAAATGCTGAAAATGATACGCCCAACTTTGTACACTGACAAAATATTGAGATGTCATGAGCAACAACAAGCGCACAAAAAACCCCAATGGATAATCCTCAACATACAATTTGTCACATTTTATGTGATATTCTTACTGTACTTTCAGTACTTTGACATCCATATATTATTAAAACTAGAAAAAATGTGAAACCTGGAAACTGGTCAGTCAGACAGTTTTGATATAGATCTACTGATAACATACCATGACCAGTACTTGAGGTCAGAGTTGAGATAGAATTACATTCATTGCATAGCTGTTCAATCTATGTACAGTTAACCTTCTGGGTACAATTCATGGGCTGCTTGTAACCTAATGAACACAGTGTTTGGGAAGGTTTAAATATCGAAGATTTACGCCTTACTTATGCCTTTTTTTCTTTTTTGTCAGTGGATAATTATTTTCTTTTTTGTCAGTGGATAACAAAAACAACGCTGACAGTGATAATGGTGATAATGTAGTTCTAGATCAACGAAAAGCACTCTGATTGTTAAGCCAAAGTATCCAAAAAATATAGAAGTGAATTTTAAGGTGGCCGAATGCGATTCCATAACAAGAAAACTGCCCTAGAGAATTGACTCATACTGTCGCATGTTATAAAGTGAATCCTTACTGACATTTTAAGATAATAAAAAAGATAAGTCACCATCTAGGGAAAGAATGGGGGCCGTCTCAAAACCAGCACTGAAATGGCTATTTTTAACATGGAGGCCAATGGGAAATTTGAATATTTTTACACAAATATTAAAAAATAGAGAATTTCTGCACTAGAGAATTTGATAATATTTTGTAAATTGATGAACCTGGTCATGATCTGTGAAATAAAGAAATAAAAAACAAAAGTCACCACAGTATATGAATTGGGGGGTTGTCTCAAAAGTGCCGGAATAGCAGTGTTTCAGCTGATTTTTGACGCAAGTGTTAAAATTTTAGAAATTTCTGTCCTAGAGAATTTGATAATATTTTGGTAATTGATGAACCAGTAAATGATCTGTAAAATAAAGAAATAAAAAACAAAAGTCACCACAGTATATGAATTGGGGGTTGTCTCAAAAGTGCCGGAATAGCAGTGTTTCAGCTGGTTTTTGACGCAAATGTTAAAATTTTAGAAATTTCTGCCCTAGAGAATTTGATAATATTTTGGTAATTGATGAACCAGTAAATGATCTGTAAAATAAAGAAATAAAAAACAAAAGTCACCACAGTATATGAATTGGGGGTTGCCTCAAAAGTGTCGGAATAGCAGTGTTTCAGCTGATTTTGACGCAAATGTTAAAATTTTAGAAATTTCTGCCCTAGAGAATTTGATGATATTTTGGTAATTGATGAACCAGTAAAAAATCTGTAAAATAAAGAAATAAAAAAACAAAAGTCACCACTGTACATAAACGGGAGACCGTCTCAAACGTGTACTTTTCCACAAAAAAAACAGCCTTTTAGCTCGATTTTTGTATAGCTATTAGCACATAGTTATAGGAAGTATTGACCAAAAACAGTCATAATCATGATCGTAATATGATGCTTGTTTGATTAAGACATAAAATAGATTTTAAAATAAATGTTTGACGTCTCAAAATTGTTTTATTCTATTGTGGGAAAGGGAAATTTTAGGCCTGAATGGCTTTGGAATAAGCTATATTTATCTAACATTGGTGTAATGTCTTGAACTGTAGTGTGAAAATGGAACGTACTAGACAAAAGTCAGTAGATTCCGATAT
The DNA here is from genome assembly GCA_963680895.1 of Fragum sueziense. Taxonomy (NCBI): domain Eukaryota; kingdom Metazoa; phylum Mollusca; class Bivalvia; order Cardiida; family Cardiidae; genus Fragum; species Fragum sueziense. Next base: position 46,535,926 of record OY804602.1, on the reverse strand, counting down.
TTCGAACCAAATTTGGACTTTTCTTACGATACATTCGTCAGAAATCGGCCGATTTTGTGTATCTTAACTTTACCGTATTACCGATGTCGTTACTTTGAACGCCAAAACGCACGTGTTCAAATGACGTCACATCAAAACATTTCAAATACGGCCTGGTATATTTTCACGTTTTATTCTTGTTCGATGTAAAACTGATGCAAAAATTTGTATACATGTAGTTTATCTAAAAAAATGTAACGGGTCTAACTTTCTACCTTTTTTCTGAAACTTTAGGTCGCTATCTTATTTACGACAACTTGCGCGTTTTGGATGCGCAGTCGAATCGAATTCGGCCACCTTAAGTAGCCTACAATAAAACTATTACTATACCCATTGGTTATTTACCATCACATTTTCCTGCAACAACCTATCTTGTAGTAGGCCTACATCGCGCTAAATTCCTATCAATCCAGTAGCTGTGATATCTTCCCCTTGGTTTTGAAGACATTCGAACTTTTTTTCAATTCCAAACCCTATATTGTGTGTACTCATTTGAATCGTCTCACTGAGACGATTCAAATGAGTACACACAATATAGGGATTGATTAACAATGAATGAAATATTGCACTCCCTCTTATCTATAGCTCTATGATGGAATTTAAAAACAGGCATATTCCAATAAAAAAATGGTAATTGCGTTAGTAGAAATATATCGACAAAAATACTGCTATTGTTAAGCTAAATTATCCAAAAATATAAAAGTGAATTTTATGTACAATAAAACTACTACCTTTGCTACTTATTTTCCATTACATTTTCCAGCAATAACCAATCCTGTAGTACATCGCGCCTATCAATCTAACAGTGGTTTCATCTCGCTTGTTATGATGGAATTTACAGACAGGCATATTCCAATAATTCTTCTAGCAAGTATGGCTATAGTCTATATCGTCATGTAAAAATGGCGCTTGTGGAAAGGGGGAAAATTTACACTCTTCATGGGCGGATCTAGAGGGGGTGGGGGTGGCTCCGCCCCCCCCCCCTACTGGCATCGCCGAAAATCAAATTTTGACTATATAACGTTAGTATAACGTTACATATTTAACACATTTAGAGCCATCATTTTGGCTTGGAACCCCCACCCCCCTCCCCCTGGAAAAATCCTGGAGGGCTTGAACCCCCTCTGGAAAAAAATCCTGGATCCGCCCTTGCCCTTGTCATCTCTGGAATATACTGAGGACTTTGTTCCGTTCAGTAACCTCTTACATTGCGCCTACCTACACACTGGTGGTGAACTCGGCCAAAGCGTGGGACCGTTTTTTCGCGATCATAGTATTCCGTCGGTGTTGCTATAGAATATCGTAACTACGGCTTCGATAAAGCCGTAGTTTCGAGATTTCATAACAACACCGACGGTCTGTCAATATTTATCGGTAAAGAACAAATTCATTTGTTATTAGAAAAATTATCCAATCAGATCTTTAAACTCACATTTAAACGCAAAATATCTGTACCTTGTTGTAGCGAAAAACGTTCCTCGCTTTGGCCGAGTTCACCACCAGTGCTACAGTCCGGCCATGATATTATGACACGTGTTTACAAAAAATACCAATGTCACTGGTGGTGAACTCGGCCAAAGCGAGGGGCGTTTTTTGCTACAACAAGTTATAGATATTTTGCGTTTAAACGTGAGTTTAATGATAAGTTTTTTTTCTAATGACAGTGAATTTGTTCTAAAAATAGACCACGGGTTTACCGTTTTGTATTGACAAGCCGTCGGTATTGTTATAAAATATAGAGCCGTAGTTACGATATTTTAAAACAACACCGACGGAATACAATGCTCGCGAAAAAACGTCCCACGCTTTGGCCGAGTTCAACACCAGTGAGTGTGAACAACACAATATCGAACCTCCAAACTTTTACATGCAATTTTTCGAATAAGGAACGATATTATCAAGTAAACCGTGACGTAAATTCGGACAAACAATATAATAGTATTTCCGTGGGTGTTGTCATAAAATCTCGTAACTACGGCTTGATTCCAGGCGTAGTTACGAGATTTTATAAAAACACCGACGGTTTCTTATAACATAATCGTAAACCAAGAATATTTTTAGCACAAAATGCATTGCTGTTATGCACACATTAAAGATTCGAAACGAGAAAAACAAGCAAAATTATTTTGAAAAATAAGAACCTTTTTCCTAATATCGGGATTTTACCATTTGAGCTTTGGTATCATCAAACCTTTATGATATAATTTAAAGCCATATCACAATGCAATGATGTGCTAGTGGCTAGTTATGTTTCTAAATTAGTCTGGCCCAGACCCTAGTATTAAAGTTAATAGTATAAATGAAATACCCTTTTTAATGACGTCCTAGTCTAGAATACTAGTAATTAAAAAGAAAATATGTATTTTATATTGACTGAGAAGCAAGTTTTACAACTTATTTTAATCTCTCTTGATTCTGCTTCCTGGAAATTACACCAGTACTTGTGCCAATTATGTGGACTGGTGAAACGTCCAAGAACTAGTCCTACTACCAAGGATCGATCTCGGAACCTCTTGGTTGCAAGGCTGACGCTCTACCTCTCGATCACAGACACCTCAAGCTTTTGGAAAGGGGTTCTCAACCCATTAGGAGAGACTGGGGCAAAGTGTTACACGGATGCAGATTTTTTTTTACACTATCTGATTTTTATGGCTTGATTTGTGGGGGTCAAAAATCAAAATTTCCGATATTTTGAAAAATAGGGTTATCTTGGACGCTTATTTCTGTAATAGCCTAGGGCTACTTATCGGTTGTATTTGTATCCTTTTAGCCTCAGATTTAAGTCCCCAACCTTAATAATTAATTATAAGAAGTGATAACTGTAGAAAGAAAAAGTGACATTATAACCCGTTTGTCCCGGGCACTGCATTTTATGTCATTTTATGCCCGGGCCAAAGTGTTACATTTTTCACCATTTTGGGTTTCTTTCTAACATATCAATAAAAAAGCGAATTATGTTGCAAAAAACTTATATTTGTTCAGAATTTTATACATTTTTAGATTTTATGGTTTACACGTCTGCAAGGTATGTAGCCTAATATTGTCAAAATTTTGATAAGTCGAAAAATGTAACACTTTGCCCTGTCTCCCCTACCAGACGATAAAATTTTATACTTGTCCAAATTCAAAGATGTTGCTGACGACAGTTTCAAATTCAAAGATGTTGCTGACGACGGTTTCAAATTCAAAGATGTTGCTGACGACGGTTTCAAATTCAAAGATGTTGCTGACGACGGTTTCAAATTCAAAGATGTTGTTAACGACGGTTTCAAATTCAAAGATGTTGCTAACGACGGTTTCAAATTCAAAGATGTTGCTAACGACGGTTTCAAATTCAAAGATGTTGCTAACGACGGTTTCAAATTCAAAGATGTTGCTGACGACAGTTTCGAGTAATTGAAAAAATCCTTTTCAAACTTCTTTGTCTATTTCCGAAATGAAAATGAAGAAATTGATTTCCCACAACTAATTTTTATCTCGTGGGTCGTCAAAAAACGTCAATTGATGAGTGGGAATGGGCTGTTCAGCAAGTTAGGCCTAGACTGGAACTGTGTTTCCTTCAATATTCAATAATGGCCATAATCAGAATAGATTTAATCGATGTTAACATAATTATTAATTTCATTTTTGCTCAGGTATGGATTTATGGATTTTTTGTCTCAAAATTATTAATTACGATCAAGCTGAATGGAAAGAGGATACTGGTGTCAATTTTATGGAAAATCAACAGGTGGGACACCTACAAAATATAAGTCGTCTACATCATGTAAACAGAAATGCGGATAAAACATAAACATGCTATTTATGTCTTATTTTATTTTTTGCGAATTTATCAATGATTAGTAAACAAAAGATATGTTTGTAAAAAATCAACGCAATTAATATTCCATCTCGATATTATTCATTTAGATGATTCAAGCAATATTTTTGTGTGTTTCTATAAATAGAATGTGGAAATTTTCCTTTCTAGCCAATCAGATTTCGTCTTGATTTCGCCACGGGACGTAGCGCGCAAATTTAGATGTCCGCCATTTCTCGTTGTTCTGGATTTGAGGATTTCATTTCCATTTATAAACTATATCAAACTATTCTACGAAAGAAAGCTGTATACCATATGTTATGGATGTCAAAATAGATTCAGGATTTTCTCCCCATGATGTCCGATCTGTTTGATTTTAGGTATTTTGAAATAATTTTTTGGGTCGAAAAACACCTGTCATTGAAAAATGGCCGCTTTGTTTACAAAAGATTTCCACCCTTTTCTCCGTCTTGTCGGATAATCTGTTGACTATTTTGCCCTCTATATGTCTCAATCTAACCAAGAGAGACAAAATAACAAGCAAAGTGTCGATTCGCGTGCCTGATGGCGCGATCAAATGTAATTTTTCATCTTGACAACCGACCCACGTTTTCGCGTTCTAAATGAAGAAACTTGTGAAAATGGCCTCATTTATCCAGTTCGAAAACATTTTGGCATATTTCAAGCCCCTTTCTAGATGTAAAAAGAGGTAAATTAGGATGAGAAAAAACTTGAAATTATTGCTTTTCTTTTCCCAACTTTTTTCATGCTCTCAAAATTTATTGATGTTTCTGGAGTTCCTTGCTCTTGGACCTTTGGAATTTTTTTGCTGTCCCAGGAAGCTTTATCATTTATTTTTGATAATATTGTGTAAGTTGTACTTGGCTTGTTGTCTAGGAAGGTTCTCAAACCTCCACCATTTGAGGCTTGACAAGTCGTCTGTCTCACCAATGGATTTGAAGCGGGCCATTTGAAGCACATAGCATGTAGCCTCCCGTATTCGAGCACCTTAAGCATTATCGTAGTTCAACCTGTTTTCGATACATACCTCAAATCGTGACTCTATGTTTTTTGTGCATGCTCAGTAAACCGGATGATGCATGATGTCATTGTTTTCATTTTTTGGACCGGTGTCATTAGTTCTTCACTCACGGAATTTTCACCTGAAATGCTTGAAAAACAAGCAAGTTATCACTAATTTCTTATTTTCGGAAAATAACATACCGTTTACACTATTACTTTTTCTTTGTTCACAAAAAAGACGAAAAAAATACTTAAAATTGTCCAAAAATTAACATTTAACTACCAACCAATGATCTGGCACATTCATCTGCTTCAAAAAGTCACATGACAGTCATGTGAGGCCAGTGGTTGGGTAGGTACAGGGTGTTTCAAAAGTGATATTATCTTACTCGAATTTTCTGTTTTTTCTTAATATTTTCACTTCTTTTCATTTGTTTTCTTCTTTAAAAAACAACAACAACAAAGCTCCGTGGGACATTTTTGAAAATGAATAATTTCTTTTAGCATGCAGTTTCTTCTTTATCCACAAAAATAATAAAAAAAATCAATTTCATAAGCAAAAGATTGTTGTCTGCAACTTCTTTGGTTTATGATTTGGTCCAAAATTATGATGCTTGGTAATGAGTTAAAAAGCGCAAGTTACCTTAGGCATTTATGAAATTATTCCATTTGTATACACCAAGTTGTCCTCCATTTTGCATTTTGCATACATTTCGAGCCAAACTGTAGATAAATACTCTTCAACAATAAAGATATAAAAGGTATCGAAAATAGGTCAACTTTACCGGAAATGACCCGTTTTACCTTGTTTTGTAAGGTCATTGTTTTTCCAACTCTATTATGATAAATATCTACGAAAATAAGATTTTTGGATACTAAATAGGTAAGATTTTTGTGATTCAGCTTGAATCTGTTGGGTAAACCCTTATGTTCCTCATCATTTATCCAGAACTGTAAGGGTATCGAAAACCGGTCAATCCACGATACTTTTGCGCATGCGCACTAAAATAATCAACACCCGGTGTCACTAACCAAAATGAAAGTGACACAAATTTAATTGTAAAATTCCAGTAAGGCAAAGTAACTCCTTTTCAACGTAATAAGAAAGAATAAGTCATCTGCTGTTTGTACATGAGGTGATTAGTTTCACCAGAAAAAGTTTCCTCTAATCGAGCTCCGGTATTATTTCCTTTGCGGGGTCAAGGTCACACATGCTTTCAACCTCCAAGCAGTGATTACTTCAGAGGTAAATATTATCTGTCAAAATAAAAAATCACGTGATGATAGTATGTGCACGTGACACGTGTCAATATGGTGGATTGTTTGGCATATTCAGTAGTTGTCGGGCTCACAGAAATTAGCCGAGTTCTGACGAATGGGCGACATGTTTTCACAATATTTATTTCAGATATCATTTTTTATTTTAGTTTTCATTTAACACCTAACGATCTCAAAACATTACAAACATTCAGCCATTGCAAAAAAACAACAACAATGGTGGAAATACGAATAATCGAATAAGGGAGCCTGCTCGAATATGGGAAACTAGAGGCTAAGTTTGTTAATACTCGGCTCCAGTCATCCGCAATAACAACTTGGATAGACCAAGTTAGATGCCCCAACTGCCACTAGATGAACATATCACATATCAGTTGAAAGTAATCATATTGAAAATGTAAATTATAACTATTACAATTTCTCTCATTACAGTTCCATTATTGGAGGTCAAATCTGCAGCAGTGATGAGGAGACTGACGACAGTTTAGAAGTTCCGTCCGTCCTCTTGTCGTGTCAACCACTACAAGCGGGTAACGCTTGTGGATCGTACGGGAAGAAAATCATCAACAGAGGACGCTGGTCTAGGGAAGAGGTAAAGTTTGCAATAGGTTAGAGTGGGTAAACCGATAAAGGTATTCTATCAGATCTTTGTTAGTATGAATCTAAACCCTATGTTGTGGGTACTCATTGGAATCGTCTTGATGAGACGATTCCGATGGGTAGCCACAACATCCGATCTAATGAACACTAAATGAAATATTGGAATTTGATTAGCCTTTGGACTGTTCTGTATTGAAAGCTCCAGATGAGATGACAAAGCAGATGTTGATACAGATAGGGTTTGTCTATGATATTTCACAGAAAAAAAAATCAAAATATGGAGGTAAAAGGAGAAAATGCTCTCAATGTTTTCTGGAGCTTTACTTTAAAGAGCTTTGATAGTGAGTCTTGTTTGAGAATGCATAGAAGATTTTTTATTCGGATGACCATGGATGATTCATTGAATTATACAATAGTTTCAATCGCCTTTGTAAATAGATATTGTTGAAAAATTAACAATTATTTTTGCTTTCCCTGCATACTAACTTTTTGCTTACTGATTACAATACTGACATTACAGGGGTTTTCCTATGCTTTCTGTGCCCCCTGAAAACGGAGGTGTTCCCAATGCAAAAGGCTGTGTTCCCAAAGCAATTTTTCTTCCATTTTTCCCAATTTATTTTAAAATGTTTAATTTGTTATTGAAAAATTCGTGTTTTGCTTGCTTTTTCAGCCCAAAATGAGCTATTTTGCGCTTTTAGATTTTCCCAATTCAGGACAGACTCTATTTCCCAAAAGGGCTAGGAAAACCCCTGCATTACTACTAAGGAATTTACCTGCCATTTCATTGAACTTTGAACTATTCCATATTTTTTTAGGATGAGAAATTGAAGAACATTGTGAATCAAGTTGGTCACCATAATTGGAAGTTTGTGTCTCACTATTTCGAGGATCGATCTGACATACAGTGTCAACATCGCTGGTATAAAATACTGAACCCGGAACTTATCAAGGGGCCCTGGACCAAAGAGGTAACCATGTGGAAATATTTTATTTAAAGTTAAACACACATTATATCATAGCTTTTCAACGAAAATTTCGCAGCTGCAACTTTAAGCAAGCTGCAGTGATTTTGTTACAAATTTATGTTGATGAGTCTTGGGACCCACTTGTTCCCAAAACAATGAGTCCAATATTGAAACATAGGAGCCTTTGAAAGACAACATCGATTACACATTGAAAATGTTAACATTCTGGGACTCACTGAATATTTTTCAATGAGTCCTGAGCAAAAAATGTGAGTCAGGGACTCGGGACTCGCAGGTAACAAAATCCCTGCAAGCTGCAGTTACGAGGTTTTTGTTGAAAAGCGAGAATATATATATATAGAATGAGATTTCACATTTATGATTGAAAGGGAAATATGTTTTAAGTTTGTAACATTGTATTTATAACTCTTTTCCAAAGACGATTGTTAAATTTCTCTGTTTCCTTCAATGTTTTCCTTGCAATGACATGCTGAATTCCTGCTTTATCATTTATATGAAATTATTAATTATGTGTAATAAAGCTAATTGAAATTTGTGAATTTATATACAGTATCCAAAAGCGGATCCAGGATTTCTGTTGGGGGGGGGGGGGGGTCGGATTTATTCAAATAGGGGGTGGGTGGGGGGATGGGTTCGTTTTCTAGTATTTCACAATTTTGACTGAGTTTCTGCATGAAAATGAAATAATCAGGCTACAGAGGGGGGTACAAATTTGTATACAAAATTACATAATCATTGCTTTGTACTTGAACATAGATAGATGTTTGTATACATTTGTTTTAAAATTCTGAACTTCAGGAAGACGACAGAGTATTGCATCTTGTCACACAATTTGGGGCAAAGAAGTGGACTGTTATATCTAAGTACTTGAAAGGAAGGACTGGTAAACAGTGTAGGGAAAGGTAATAGTTATTATTAGTTGTTATATTTTGTTACTTTGCTGTATTAATTCCAGGGTTCTCCCCAGAATAATTTGAAGCTGTAGTGGCAAATCATATAGATATTGTTGAATATACAATACAGTGTATATGCAAATAATTGTGAATAAAAACATAATGGGAAAAGAAGAAATTGCTCATTTTATGTTTATTGTACAAAATGCCTTTATTAATCAATTTTTGACATGAAGTAACTCAAATTCCCCTATGTTGGTTACCATTTTGAAGAAATTTAAGCTGTGGGTCATTTTGAAGCTGTAGGGGCCTACACTGATTTACATGAAGCTGTAGTGGGGCCGATACAGCTTATTGGGCTGGGGAGAACACTTAATTCCTTTTGATTAAGAAAAATTGAATGGAAAATAATGGAAAAATGATAGTATCAAGTACCCAAAATGAAATGAAAATAGAAAAAAAGAATAAAAATATTTTTAATCTTTTATTGTTTTAATTCGGACTGGACCAGGTTTTGCATCAAGTCACCATCTGGAATCATTACATTCTATATTGATTTATGATGAAAGAGAAATTATACTGAATCATTAATACAGACAAGACAGTAGGTAATTATTTATCAAACTGAAATATCATATATTTACAGTCGACACTCATTATGTCGATATCGGATAAGTCGAATTTTTGCTTAAAAGTCGAAGTTCAAATCTGATCCCATCCTCATAAATGGACATAATGTTTTCAAACAAAATAATTTCAAACTGAATATATAGCTAGATTTATTGAAATATAGTAGGAAAAGGATAGAAATTGCTCAAAACTTGATTAGTTTAAAAAACGGTCAAATATCGACTTTATCGAAGCCAAAACAGAACAAAATCAGATGAGTTGAACTCTGGATATGTCGGGGTATTTTGATGGCCCCTCCGACTTTGACACAACGAGTGTCGACTGTAATTATCCCGCGCCGAAAATTTTTTTCGGGGGGGGGGGATATTGATTTTGCCATGTCCTTCCGTCCGTCCGTCCGTCCCGACATTCGTTTCCGCGCTATTTCTTGGGAACTATAGACCGGATTTCGATGAAACTTGTCACACAGCTTCACTACAAAGAGGACATGCGCATATCTTGGGGGTTACCCGGTTTGACCATTGAATTCAGAGTTACTGCCCCTGACTGTTTAAGCCATATACATACAGAGTGATATTCGTTTCCGCGCTATTTCTTGAAAACTGTAGACCGGATTTCGATGAAACTTGGCACACAGCTTCACTATAAAGTGGACATGCGCATATCGTCGAGGTTACCCGGTTCGACCGCCGAATTTAGAGTTACTGCCCCTGACTGTTTAAGCCATATACATACAGAGTGATATTCGTTTCCGCGCTATTTCTTGAAAACTGTAGACTGGATTTCGATGAAACTTGGCACACAGCTTAACTACAATGAGGACATGCGCATATCGTCGGGGTTACCCGGTTCGACCGTCGAATTTAGAGTTACTGCCCCTGACTGTTTAAGCCATATACATACAGTGATATTCGTTTCCGCGCTATTTCTTGAAAACTGTAGACCGGATTTCGATGAAACTTGGCACACAGCTTCACTACAAAGTGGACATGCGCATATCGTCGGGGTTACCCGGTTCCACCGCCGAATTCAGAGTTACTGCCCCTGACTGTTTAAGCCATATACATACAGAATGATATTTGTTTCCGCGCTATTTCTTGAAAACTATAGACCGGATTTCGATGAAACTTGGCACACAGCTTCACTATAAAGTGGACATACGCATATCGTCGGGAATACCCGGTTCGACCGTCGAATTCAGAGTTACTGCCCCTGACTGTTTAAGCCATATACATACAGAGCGATATTCGTTTCCGCGCTATTTCTTGAAAACTGTTGACCGGATTTCGATGAAACTTGGCACACAGCTTCACTACAAAGTGGACATGCGCATATCGTCGGGGTTACCTGGTTCGCCCGCCGAATTTAGAGTTACTGCCCCTGACTGTTTTAGCCATATACATAAAGAGTGATATTCGTTTCCGCGCTATTTCTTGAAAACTGTAGACCGGATTTCGATGAAACTTTGCACACAGCTTCACTACAAAGTGGACATGCGCAAATCGTCAGGGTTACCCGGTTTGACCGCCGAATTTAGAGTTACTGCCCCTGACTTTTTTAGCCATATACATACAGAGTGATATTCGTTTCCGCGCTATTTCTTGAAAACTATAGACTGGATTTCAATGAAACTTGGCTCACAGCTTCACTACAATGAGGACATGTGCATATCGTCGGGGTTACAGGGTTCGACTGTCGAATTCAGAGTTACTGCCCCTGACTGTTTAAGCCATATACATACAGAGTGATATTCGTTTCCGCGCTATTTCTTGAAAACTGTAGACCGGATTTCGATGAAACTTGGCACACAGCTTCACTACAAAGTGGACATGCGCATATCGTCTGGGTTACCCGGTTCGACCGCCGAATTTAGAGTTACTGCCCCTGACTTTTTTAGCCATATACATACAGAGTGATATTCGTTTCCGCGCTATTTCTTGAAAACTATAGACTTGATTTCAATGAAACTTGGCTCACAGCTTCACTACAATGAGGACATGTGCATATCGTCGGGGTTACAGGGTTCGACTGTCGAATTCAGAGTTACTGCCCCTGACTGTTTAAGCCATATACATACAGAGTGATATTCGTTTCCGCGCTATTTCTTGAAAACTGTAGACCGGATTTCGATGAAACTTGGCACACAGCTTCACTACAAAGTGGACATGCGCATATCGTCTGGGTTACCCGGTTCGACCGCCGAATTTAGAGTTACTGCCCCTGACTGTTTAAGCCATATACATACAGAGTGATATTCGTTTCCGCGCTATTTCTTGAAAACTTTAGATCGGATTTCGATGAAACTTGGCTCACAGCTTCACTACAAAGTGGACATGCGCATATCGTCGGGTAGCCTGGGTTCAGTCGTCAATATACAATTTGGTCAATAAGATAGCGCATAAAAAATCAATACCCGTTAGATATCGCGGCATCCGTTTTTGATCGTGTTGATATTGACGCCTGGGAACAAGCACGGTATTTTCCAATGATAAGCCGATAAACCGATTGATCTATTTTTAGACGTATAACCTATTTAAAGCCTGTCGTTTTAAAACGAGGCTCGATACTATAATGGAATGAATTACGTTTGAAATATTGAGAGATAATTAAATTTTCTCATTATTTTCCAAGAATGTTTCCAATGTGCTTCTTTCGTTTTGGTTGTCAAAATCACATATTCATTGTCAGGTAAAATTTGGTTTTGCACGGATGAATAGATTTTTAAGAATGCAATTGGGGGACAATGGTTTTTATGTGAGCCATGGCAAATCCAATACGGATAGATTAACCATTCCCAAACTGCATATATTTTTTTCTGTAACAATTACAAAAAAAGTTTTTAAGGAACAAGCACGACTTTTGTTTGGTTTATATCGACACAAAATGATTGTTTTAAAGCTCAACAGTGAACTACCCTAAAGCTTGGATGGAACCCTTGCAAACGATTTTTATTCTGTCTTCTTCTTTTCCTTTTTATTTATTTTCTTTTATTCGAACATAAATTCGTTTAACTATTAAATTCCTTCAAACTTACAACAGTAGGAGAAATTAATGTTGTTTGAAATTCTATTATACATGAAAAACAATGAAAAATGTTATGTTCCATTTCTTACTATTGTCTGATACAAAATGTAAAAAAAAATGGTCGAGAGAAAAATGAAAAATTATCATGACGCAATTTGACAAATAGTTAATAAATATTTCGAGAAATGGGTGTTTTTTATGTAAAAACTAACTCATCAATGGGCCATTTAAACTATTTAATCATTTCCCGGACATGACCTTTCCAATAGAAAAGGCTGGGAAGATATTTCGATACTAACAGTTTTCTCCTTTTGTTTGAGTATTTTCTTGCATTCTTTTAAACAAATCCTACCTTTATCATCACAAATTTTGTCACCTGCAAGCATCTTCTAAAATGGAAGTCTAAATTGCGGTCGTTTGTTAAGGTGTAAATTGGTGGATAAGATAACAGACTGATAAGAAGAGGTGTTATATGTGTTATTATCCCCCGCCGAAAAAATTTTTCGGGGGGGATATTGTTTTTGCCATGTCCGTCCGTCCTTCCGTCCGTCCGTCCGTCCGTCCGTCCGTCCGTCCGTCCGTCCGTCCGTCCGACATTCGTTTCCGCGCTATTTCTTGGAAACTATAGACCGGATTTCGATGAAACTTGGCACACAGCTTCACTACAAAGAGGACATGCGCATATCGTCGGGGTTACCCGGTTCGACCATTGAATTTAGAGTTACTGCCCCTGACTGTTTAAGCCATATACATACAGAGTGATATTCGTTTCCGCGCTATTTCTTGAAAACTGTAGACCGGATTTCGATGAAACTTGGCACACAGCTTCGCTACAAAGTGGACATGCGCATATCGTCGGGGTTACCCGGTTCGACCGCCGAATTTAGAGTTACTGCCCCTGACTGTTTTAGCCATATACATACAGAGTGACTGTTTTAGCCATATACATACAGAGTGATATTCGTTTCCGCGCTATTTCTTGAAAACTGTTGACCGGATTTCGATGAAACTTGGCACACAGCTTCGCTACAAAGTGGACATGCGCATATCGTCGGGGTTATCCGGTTCGACCGCCAAATTTAGAGTTACTGCCCCTGACTGTTTTAGCCATATACATACAGTGATATTCGTTTCCGCGCTATTTCTTGGAAACTATAGACCGGATTTCGATGAAACTTGGCACACAGCTTTACTACAATGAGGACATGCGCATATCGTCGGGGTTACCCGGTTCGGCCGTCGAATTCAGAGTTACTGCTCCTGACTGTTTAAGCCATATACATACAGAGTGATATTCGTTTCCGCGCTATTTCTTGAAAACTGTAGACCGGATTTCGATGAAACTTGGCACACAGCTTCGCTACAAAGTGGACATGCGCATATCCTCGGGGTTACCCGGTTCGACCGCCGAATTTAGAGTTACTGCCCCTGACTGTTTTAGCCATATACATACAGAGTGACTGTTTTAGCCATATACATACAGAGTGATATTCGTTTCCGCGCTATTTCTTGAAAACTGTAGACCGGATTTAGATGAAATTTGGCACACAGCTTTACTACAAAGTGGACATGCGCATATCGTCGGGGTTACCCGGTTCGACCGCCGAATTTGACAGCTTCGCTACAAAGTGGACATGCGCATATCGTCGGGGTTATCCGGTTCGACCGCCAAATTTAGAGTTACTGCCCCTGACTGTTTTAGCCATATACATACAGTGATATTCGTTTCCGCGCTATTTCTTGGAAACTATAGACCGGATTTCGATGAAACTTGGCACACAGCTTTACTACAATGAGGACATGCGCATATCGTCGGGGTTACCCGGTTCGGCCGTCGAATTCAGAGTTACTGCTCCTGACTGTTTAAGCCATATACATACAGAGTGATATTCGTTTCCGCGCTATTTCTTGAAAACTGTAGACCGGATTTCGATGAAATTTGGCACACAGCTTTACTACAAAGTGGACATGCGCATATCGTCGGGGTTACTCGGTTCCACCGCCGAATTTAGAGTTACTGCCCCTGACTGTTTTAGCCATATACATACAGAGTGATATTCGTTTCCGCGCTATTTCTTGAAAACTATAAACCGGATTTCAATGAAACTTGGCACACAGCTTTACTACAATGAGGACATGCGCATATCGTCGGGGTTACCCGGTTCGACCGCCGAATTTAGAGTTACTGCCCCTGACTGTTTAAGCCATATACATACAGAGTGATATTCGTTTCCGCGCTATTTCTTGAAAACTATAGATCGGATTTCAATGAAACTTGGCTCACAGCTTCACTACAAAGTGGACATGAGCATATCGTCGGGGTTACCCGGTTCGACCGTCGAATTTAGAGTTACTGCCCCTGACTGTTTTAGCCATATACATACAGAGTGATATTCGTTTCCGCGCTATTTCTTGAAAACTATAGACCGGATTTCAATGAAACTTGGCACACAGCTTAACTACAATGAGGACATGCGCATATCGTCGGGGTTATCCGGTTCGACCGCCGAATTTAGAGTTACTGCCCCTGACTGTTTAAGCCATATACATACAGTGATATTCGATTCCGCGCTATTTCTTGAAAATTATACACCGGATTTCAATGAAACTTGGCACACAGCTTTACTACAATGAGGACATGCGCATATCGTCGGGGTTACCCGGTTCGGCCGTTGTATTTAGTGTTACTGCCCCTTACTATTTTAGCCATATACATACAGAGTGATATTCGTTCTGTTGAAGCCATATACATACAGAGTGATATTCGTTCTGTTGAAGCCATATACATACAGATTTATATTCGTTTCCGCGCTACTTTATTGACAATGAAAATATATTCGGCGGGGGATATCAATTCAACGAATTTGCTTGTTGTCTACTGTAAGTGTGTCACACATTAACCCATTCCCACATATTGACGCCTTTGACACCCGACATGATAAAGCTTTTTGAAAACATTGTGGACAATGAAGAAATTGCTTGTGGCACATAACTTCTTAATTTCTCGCAATTTTTTCTCCAAAAAGAAAAAAAAGTTACATATCATTAAATGATTTACTTGAAAATGTCGTCTGCAACATCTAGAATTTAGACAAGATTAAAACTTTGTTTTCTGGTTATTAGTCAGCCCTTCGACTGCTCCAATTTGAAAACGCTGCAAAACCAGAAACTGTTGTTGATAAAGATGGCATTTGTACAAAGAAAGAAAATATTGAGATGAAAGGAGAAAACTGATGGTAATACTAAGTTTCTGCTTTTTTTCTTCTTTTTTTAGATCACCCGTTTCCATTATGGTCTTTTTCGGGAAAGGGCAAACCCTTTCTCAAACAAGACCTGGTTTCAACGTGTTTAATTGAAAGGGCTTGTGGAAACATTAAAGCGAAAGAAGAAATGTTGATAAACAGCAATTTCCCCTTTTGCCTCAGTTTTTTCTCAGCTTCTTGGTTCACAAATCCTTTTCTGTTCAACATCCCTTTCGGCAGCATTCAAAATAAAGCGGTCAAAATGTTGGCCGTTTTTAAAAGGGTTAAGCGACCGACACCGTATGATTTATAGCCAACCGTTTAACCCTTAGCAATAACAGTTTACCAAAAAGATATAAAATCCAATAATTGCTGAATTGTGCAATATTTGTTAGCCTAATTAGAATTATCTTGAAAAAGACGGGTACCCGATTTCCATGAAGAAATACGGGTACCAGTCTAGTCCATGGGGATTTCTGTTACTAAATATAGCACTAGATAATTATCTGGACGAGTTACCGTTCGTGAAATTACCCCCAATAATTGTGAAAAAAGCAGATGGCGCTTTTGCTTGACCCCAGACTGATCTTTGGACCGGAGAAAGTAAAGGAGGGAAAAATGATCAGTCTGGAACCCAGTCTAATCGTCGGGAATACCCGGTTCGACCGTCGAATTCAGAGTTACTGCCCCTGACTGTTTTAGCCATATACATACAGAGTGATATTCGTTCTGTTGAAGCCATATACATACAGAGTGATATTCGTTCTGTTGAAGCCATATACATACAGAGTTATATTCGTTTCCGCGCTACTTTATTGACAATGAAGATATGTTCGGCGGGGGATATCAATTCAACGAATTTGCTTGTTTGTTTATGAAACACCATGTTGTGGGTACACCGTAATCACGTGATACAATATTTTCAGAAAATCTTCAATAATTTTGTAAATACAGGACCGATTTGAATTTGGTTAGAAGCAGAGAAGGTGGACAGACGTCACACATTAGGTGGAGGTGGTAGATTTTTGATTAATCAACTGATAAAAAAGTTATTGAAGATACTGATAAACCAAAATTTTGGTTTATCTTCAATAACTTTTTATCAGTTGATTTTTGAAAAATCCTTTACGCCCAGGTTATATCTGACATTTTCCCACCTTCTCTGCTTCAAACCGAATTCAAATTGATCAAGTATTGACAAAGTTATTGAAGATTATCGGAAATTGTAAGTCACATGATTATACACCATGATGGTTTGGAAATGAAGTTGAAAAATTATCATGTCTGTTTACTTTGTCCATTTTCAGGTGGCATAATCATCTTAATCCCGCCATAAAGAAATCAGCGTGGACAGAGGAGGAAGATAGGCTGATATACAACCTTCATAAAAACCTGGGTAACCGCTGGGCAGAGATTGCTAAATTCTTACCTGGAAGGTAAAAGAATTTCTTCGAAAAGATTATAGATAACATGTATCATATTTTAATTTAATCTTTATGATCTCCAAAACCTTTAGCATTTTAAAGGTGCATAATAAACAGTACTAGGTTTTTAATCATATATTAATCCATTCCAACACATTCAGGGGTTTCAATAACTTTTTGGCCACCTGGACTGGAAGCTAAAGTAGGCGGGTGATTTTCTATGTATTCCCTATTAACCTCATACAAAATTTTCAAAAGTAGCAGGGGGATTGTACTCAAATTCAGTCAAGTAGGAGGGGGAAATCCCCACCCCCGCCTCTTAATGAAACCCTTGACATTGACCTTTTTTGACGCCCCACAAGATAAAGGGTATGGAAAACAGTGTGACAAGTAATATCATCATTTCCCACAATGTTTCCTACCAGAGAGACCGAAAAAATGTAAAATTTCCTTCACTTGAAATCATCATCCAACAACATCTTTGAATCTGGACTTGCCTAAAATTTTGCTGTAGATTAGTAGTAATAAAGGTGTACAGCCCATCATTAAAAACACTACTTTCTAGCCATACGAAATGAATCATATTACACACACTTGTATATACACTTCACATACCTTGATTCACTGTGCAGGATTTCAAGATTATGCTTCAAGAAGAAAATAATTTACAAATATTATTTTACTGTACATTCATATGCAAGGGATGTAATTTTGAACATTTTTGTCAAAGATTTCCATAAGTATGCATTAATTCAAAATTCTAAACTGTTCAAAATGCTTGTTAGTATTTGGAATGGAAATGTATCACAGTTTAGGATTTACTGGCACTTTTCAAATTTCGCCTCTGGCTCTTTAGTGCTTATTATGGGATGTATACCTTAAAGTGACATTTCACAATTATTCTAACATAAAATTTACTTTTATTCTATCTGAAAGAGCATATTTCCTTATGAAAATTCTAAAAATTTCAAGCCAAAATATTGCGCCGTTTACGAGAAATTTATATTTTTGTGTTAAAATTGGACAAATTGTTGTGGACAACAGTTGGGATCTATATGCAATTTATCGATTATGTCTCAACTTTAAATGCGTTTTTCTCGCTTATTGGCAACAACTTCAAAAAACTAATAGTATTTATACTCATTAGAATAACCAATCTTGGCATCAATACATACTTTAAAAAATTGAAATTGGAATGAAATGTCCCTTTAAAGGTGCAGAATAAACAGTACAAGGTTTCAATAATCTATGAAACCATTCCCACACTTTGATGTCCCTCAAGATAATGTCTTTGGAAAACATTGTGACAAATGAAGACATTGCTTGCCACAAGCAATTTCTTCATTTCCCACAATGTTTTCTACCCTGAAAGACCAAAGAAACGTAAAGTTTTATTAACTTGAAATCATCGTTCTGCAACATTATTGAATCTGAACTTGTCTAAAATTTTATTGTCTACTAATGGGTTAACTCTGCTTGCCTACTGTATTTCAGGACTGATAATGCTATAAAGAACCACTGGAATTCTACGATGAAGAGAAGATTTGAAAATGAAGAAGAACAACAAGGAGTAAACAAAGCTAATAACACTAACAACCATAAAGGCCAAGTTCTAACTGACTTGGGCAATGTGGATCTAGGTCTACACACAAAACTAGATTCGTTCAATTTTGAACCAAAGATTGACGCATACCTACAACCTGCGCCTCAGTTTACGCAGGGAGCGTATACACCATCAACATCGGCAAGCAGGGGACCAGACATGAGGCCTATACAGCTGTTCCAGGATCAAAGTGGTCAGGGTACTGGGAGGTCACATCAGCTGTTTAATAGTAATGTGAATATGGTGATGGAAAATGAACCTAAAAGGTAATGAATTTTGAATTAAAACTTTTCATTTATTAATGTAAATTAATACATTGAATATACAAATAGACTTCAATTTAGGTTAGGCTTTCTCAAGAGAATACATCCAAAACAAAAAATTGTAGGCATATCAAATTATTTTTTCTCTGTTGTCCACCTGTCTACACAAAGATCTGGATTGGTCATCAAGGTCAAGGTTTATTACATCAAGTTTATACTTTTGGTGGAAATGAAAATAAGTGTTTAAGGACATTTGTGTTTCTTCAACGCATCTTATCCCCAAACAATGCCAGATATCTTTAGAAAAATCTCTAAATAGACACATCAAAAGATGCTATTTCTTGCTTGATATCAAATCCACAAAATTGAGCCTTCAACCCTTCTCTACTTTTATCTTGATTGATAATTCTTTCAGTGACCCTTTTCTGGATGTAACAACAGATAGTGGATTTAGTGGTCTGTTATTGCTAGAGCTTGTGTCCGGGACTAGACAAGTGTGACACCATTTGTTAAGAACCTATTTCCCATAGACATGTGTTTGAATAATACTGGTGAATAATACTGGACTTTGTAAAAAGATTTTGTCAGTTTATTTTCAAAACCTGTTAACTACAGCTTGAATCTAACTGTAGCTACAAGGTTTTTGAAATAAACTGATAATTTGGCGAAGAAATGTTTACCTTGTGTTATTGCCGCAAAATACACCAGAGTGACACCATTATTTGTTAAATTTCAGTGACCCTTTACCGGATGTGACAACAGACAGTGGATTTAGTGGTCTGTCATCACTAGAGCTTGTATCTGGTACTAGACAAGAGACCGGAGTGACACCTTTTAAAAACTCATAGACGTGTTTGAATAATACTGGACTTATAAAAAGAAAAAGAAAGACTGGAGTGACACCATTTTGTCAGTTTATTTTCAAAACCTGGTAACTACAGCTTGAATCAAGCTGTAGTTACAAGATTTTTAAAATAAACTGATAATTTGTTGAAGAAATGTTTACCCTGTTATTGATGCACAATACACCAAAGTGACACCATTGTTTGTTAAATTTCAGTGACCCTCTACCTGATGTAACAACAGACAGTGGATTTAGTGGTCTTTCATCACTAGAGCTTGTATCCGGGACGAGACAAGAGACTGGAGTGACACCTATCAAATATACAACCTTAAACAAGAAAAGTAAGAGAATAGTTTCAATTTCCAATCCATTCAAAGCTGCATACATGTCTAAGAAGGGTTAAAGGCTTTTTGAAATGCAATGTTTCATTTGTTCTTTGTCAAAGCCTATGCAGGGTTGCCACAGTCAGGGCAAAAAGTCTGGAAAATGATATTTTTTCAGGTCAGGGAAAAGTCAGGGAATTTTGATATGAGTCAGGGAAAGTCAGAAAAATGGAAAAAGTCAGGGAAAAGTCAGGGAATTTCAAAATTTTATGGCTAAGGTAGTATCCTGTTCTGAAAATCATATCATTGGTGGTTTTCAAGTATTATCTTTTTGAGTAAAATTTTGAAAAACAAACACCAAGATGCTATCAAATCTCACCATAATGCATATTTTCAAAATTTTCTCGGAGGAGACCCCCGAACCCCCCTTAAGTGAAAGAACAATGTCCATTCTTGTCTCCACTGGCATGCCATGCTTGAAAGGCACTCAAAACATGAATGCATCAATTGGCTAGTTACAAAAATCCTGAGTTAGAGTATGCCGCTGACAATTATATTTTAGAACGTTTAACATGCTTATACTTGAAGGCATTAACTTGTCTTTGAAGAAAAAGTAGCTGATTTTAGAACAAAATATTTGAACTTTTCTGAATAAAGCCAAGCAACTTACATATTTAACCATGTTTAGTTCTCTAGTGATGCCAGCTGAAGTTTATCTTGTAAGGAAAGACTTCCCCCCCTCCATGTCAAAATTGAATCTATCCAAACTTATTTTACATGTAATAATATATAAGTGGTGGGTGAGGACCGCTGTATGGGGAGTTGGGAGGCCGTTAGAAACATTTGGGTTTAACGATTATAGCAAAAAAAGCAAGAAAAAGTGTATCAAAACTCTGATTGTAGGTATGGAAAATGGTCTTTAGTCAGGGAAAAATTAGGGAAAAGTCAGGGAATTTTGAAATTAAAGTTGAGTGGCAACCCTGCTATATTGTTAGTACTCATTAGAACTCTCTCATCAAAACAATTAAAAAAAAGTACGCACAACATAGCCAGTCTGGAGTTGAAATTGTTGTCTACAGTTTGAATTTGGAATGGCAATATTTTGCTGTCTGGTAATGGGTTAAATTACTACAATCATGTGTTATTGTGGTGAACATTGTCAGATTTGTGATTTGAATTTTGCAGAGAACTTGTAAAAATCTGGGGCGAATTTGGTGTGGTGGTAACACACTGGACTTGTAACACATGGGTCTCAGGTTTGATCCATCACTTCTCCAGTCTTTCGGATGAGGACTGAGGTCAGTCAAGTCACGTCTCCATATGACCTTAGCTGTGGAGTGGGTCGTAAAACTCCAATCTATCTTGTAAAATTCTTGACAGTTTTTCAATGTATTATAGAGTACAGGTTTGACAGTCACGGTATCAAGAAGTAAGAAGTCCAGAGGCGCGTTCTTTAGAGCGAGATTTTTTAAGATTTCTTAAGGTGTTTTAGATAAAGCGTTTTTATGACCAAGTTTTTGACCTAGCTGTTCTGAACGCTCCATATTTATATAGAGCTCCAGATTGGCCGATATTATTTCTGAAGTGGCCGTAAAGGCAAAGAAACCCCACGATGGTAATCTTGTTCAGAAAAAAAAACAACTCGGTGGTCAGAAACATACCGCGGTTAGATGTCCAGTCCTTGAACCCGAAAATGAAAGTGGGTCGTTCCAGTCGGGTATTCCTGTTTATTTTAGTCCTTTCCCGAATAAGAAGGTAAATACGCCTTGCCTCAAAAAATTATCTGGAAATACGCATTGGAAAAAATTCTGAGGGGTAAATACACCTTGCCTCAAAAAATTATCTGGAGCTCTGTTTATATAATGACATCATCATGACGTCATTTGTATAAAGTATGGAGCATTCGGAACACCGCGGTTTATGAATTATGGAGTGTTCCACATTTGTATAAAGTATGGAGCATTCGGAACACCGCGGTTTATGAATTATGGAGTGTTCTGAACAACTCGGTCAAATCCCTTTTATATTGTTTGTACAGAGTTGACCAAGGGTCTCTGCACGAAGTATAGCGTAATGCTCCCATTGAGCGTCTTAAAATCTTGCTCTAAAGAACGCTTTTTCCTTAAATATCTTAAGAAATCTCAAGATATATCTCAAGAAATCTCGCTCTAAAGAACGCTTTATCCTAAAATATCTTAAGAAATCTCAAGATATCTCTAGAAATCTTGCTCTAAAGAATGCACCTGGACTGATTTCCATAACTTCAGCTTCACAGGTCACCACAAAGTTCAGCGCACCAACTATTCTTAACCCATTACCAGACAGCAAAATTTTAAGCTAGTCTAAATTGAAAGAAGTTGCAGACGACAATTTCAATGTGTTGAAATTTAAAAAAGATAATACAACTTTTGAGGTAGAAAACATTGTGGGAAATAAAGGAATTGTTGCTTGTCACAAGCAAATTTCTTCATTTTCCACGATGTTTTCCTTAGCTTTTATCTTGTTGGGCGTCAAAAGGCGTCACTGTGTGGTTACTGGTAATGGGTTAAAAGAGGAAGAAAGAGGAAACATGTGATACAAGATCAGATAACAAAAAATACATTGGAGTGGGAATCTAAAAACAGGTCCATTTGGGCATCTGAGAACAACATTGATCTAGATCAGACTGTGCATTTGCACATTCTAATCCAGACCCATTTTGTTCTCAAATGGCATTGTCATTTCAAGTGGCAACTCCAAGTTAGTAGATGGGATTCTTATTAGACAGCAGTTGTTTTCTAAAATGCTGGTGATTTGAATTTAGTATGTTATGTCTTATAAAAATCTGAACTGCTTTCCAATTTCTTACAGAGTACAGGTTTGACGGTCACGCTATCAAGAAGTTAAGAAGTCCTGGTTTGATCTCCATAACTTCAGCCTCGCAGGTCACCACAAAGTTTAACACACCAACTATTCTGAAAAGAGGCAGAAAAAGGAAACATGTGAGTAGACTGCATTGTGTTCTAGACAACCATTAAACCTTTTCCCAGACGTCAAATTCTAGGGTGATCCCATTCGAAAGCTGATATTGACTACAAGATAGATGTTGTTAAAGATAGAATTTGTGTATTATACAGCCCAGAAAATATTGAGACAAAAGGAGAAACTGATGGTCATCAGCAGTTTCTTCTTTTTTATGCCCCCGTATCGAGAGATCGGGGGCATATTGTTTTACTCATGTCTGTCCGTCTGTCCGTCTGTCTGTCTGTCCATCTGTCTGTCCGAAAACTTAACATTTGCCTTTTCTCCAAAAGTATTTGACATACAAAGCTCAAATTAGGTATGCAACTTCCTTTCAATGATATCTATCTGTTCCATGCAATTAGACCTTCCTCAAGGTCATCCGTTAACCCTTATCAACCCTTTACTCTGCGAAAACTTAACATTTTACTCCGAAAACTTAACATTTGCCTTTTCTCCAAAAGTATTTGACATACAAAGCTCAAATTAGGTATGCAACTTCTTTTCAATGATATCTATCTGTTCCATGCAATTTGACCTTCCTCAAGGTCATCTGTTAACCCTTATCAACCCTTTACTCTACGAAAACTTAACATTTTACTACGAAAACTTAACATTTGCCTTTTCTCCAAAAGTATTTGACATACAAAGCTCAAATTTGGTATGCAATTTCCTTTTAATAAAATCTATCAGTTCCATGCAATTTGACCTTCCTCAAGGTCATCCGTTAACCCTTATCAACCCTTTACTCTACGAAAACTTAACATTTTATAAAAATGGCCATTTCGGGGGCATTTGTGTTTCACAAACACATCTTGTTCTCAATATTTTCCAAGCCATTTCTATTAGGGACGTCAAATACAGGTCTTGTTCAAGGGAATGGGTTAAACCATTTTTCTACACAAAGGCAAGCTTGAAATTTCAGTGTAAGATTGCACAAGAAAAAATGCAAAAAGTAAATGCTAAACATGTGTTTTCTTAGGAGCAAAATCTGACTGCTAATTTAGTAATTTTAACAGTTATCGATTTAAATTACAATACCTTTAATCCTTTCTTAAAACCCTTTCTCGCACATTGACGCTTTTGGACGCCCCACAAAATAAAGGCTTTGGAAAACATTGTGGAAAATGAAGAAATTGTTTGTGACAAGCAATTTCTTCATTTCCCACAATGTTTTGCTACAAAGAAAGACCAGAAAATGTTAAATTTTGTTCAATTGAAATTGTCGTCTGCAACACCTATGAGTTTGGACTAGGCTACAATTTTGTTGTTTGGTAATGGGTTAAACAAGAACTGGTTTTGATGCCCTAAATAGAGAAGGCTGTGGAAAACATTGAGACAAAAGAAGAAAATGCTGATTTTTTTAGCATTTTTATGCTCCCCGAAAAAATTTCGGGGGAGCATATAGTCGCCACGCTGTCCGTCCGTCCGTGTGTCCGTCCGTCCGTCCGTCCGTCCACAGCCATATCTCAGCAAGCCTTGGACCAAATTCAATGAAACTTCACATGTGAACTCCCTAGGTCAATACCTAGGGACCTTTTTCTCCGTTTGTAAATTTAAGGCTGCGTCATGGAAAAAGGGGCCTTAGTGTAAAAATTAGGTTTTCTCTTATTTCTCTTCATCTAATGGGCATAATTTCATGAAATTTTGTGCTCATGTAATAGATAGGATGTTCTAGACCATATTCTATAAATAATGTGTGTACAAAAAAGGTGTCATGGGAAAAGGGGGCTTAATGTATGATAGTTTTTATTTTGTGACAAACACTTATTCGGGGAGCATAATCCGTCTGTGACGGCTCTTGTCTCCTTTTGCCTCAATATTTTCTGTGCTATATCTTACACAAATATCATCTGTATTAACATCCCTTTTGTTTTCTGAAGCACCTTTCAAATAGAACCAGTCTAAATTTTTAGAATGGGTTGAAAAGTATTGTTATATGATTAATAAATTTTTTTAGAATGGGTTGAAAAGTATTGTTATATGATTAATAATTGTCTTTCAGATTACCCTTAACAGACAGTTCAAGCCTGAATCTGGTAGGATTCACAAAAGAAAGGCTAATATGACTATTGTTAAGGAAGAAGTTTATAGTGAATTTGACTCGTGTCCGTCCGTCTGTCCGTCTGTCTGTCTGTCTGTCCGTCTGTCTGTCCGAAAACTTAACATTTGCCTTTTCTCCAAAAGTATTTGACATACAAAGCTCAAATTAGGTATGCAACTTCCTTTCAATGATATCTATCTGTTCCATGCAATTAGACCTTCCTCAAGGTCATCCGTTAACCCTTATCAACCCTTTACTCTGCGAAAACTTAACATTTTACTCCGAAAACTTAACATTTGCCTTTTCTCCAAAAGTATTTGACATACAAAGCTCAAATTTGGTATGCAACTTCCTTTTAATAAAATCTATCAGTTCCATGCAATTTGACCTTCCTCAAGGTCATCCGTTAACCCTTATCAACCCTTTACTCTACGAAAACTTAACATTTTATAAAAATGGCCATTTCGGGGGCATTTGTGTTTCACAAACACATCTTGTTCTCAATATTTTCCAAGCCATTTCTATTAGGGACGTCAAATACAGGTCTTGTTCAAGGGAATGGGTTAAACCATTTTTCTACACAAAGGCAAGCTTGAAATTTCAGTGTAAGATTGCACAAGAAAAAATGCAAAAAGTAAATGCTAAACATGTGTTTTCTTAGGAGCAAAATCTGACTGCTAATTTAGTAATTTTAACAGTTATCGATTTAAATTACAATACCTTTAATCCTTTCTTAAAACCCTTTCTCGCACATTGACGCTTTTGGACGCCCCACAAAATAAAGACTTTGGAAAACATTGTGGAAAATGAAGAAATTGTTTGTGACAAGCAATTTCTTCATTTCCCACAATGTTTTGCTACAAAGAAAGACCAGAAAATGTTAAATTTTGTTCAATTGAAATTGTCGTCTGCAACACCTATGAGTTTGGACTAGGCTACAATTTTGTTGTTTGGTAATGGGTTAAACAAGAACTGGTTTTGATGCCCTAAATAGAGAAGGCTGTGGAAAACATTGAGACAAAAGAAGAAAATGCTGATTTTTTTAGCATTTTCATGCTCCCCGAAAAAATTTCGGGGGAGCATATAGTCGCCACGCTGTCCGTCCGTCCGTGTGTCCGTCCGTCCGTCCACAGCCATATCTCAGCAACCCTTGGACCAAATTCAATGAAACTTCACATGTGAACTCCCTGGGTCAATACCTAGGGACCTTTTTCTCCGTTTGTAAATTTAAGGCTGCGTCATGGAAAAAGGGGCCCTAGTGTAAAAATTAGGTTTTCTCTTATTTCTCTTCATCTAATGGGCAGAATTTCATGAAATTTTGTGCTCATGTAATAGATAGGATGTTCTAGACCATATTCTATAAATAATGTGTGTACAAAAAAGGTGTCATGGGAAAAGGGGGCTTAATGTATGATAGTTTTTATTTTGTGACAAACACTTATTCGGGGAGCATAATCCGTCTGTGACGGCTCTTGTCTCCTTTTGCCTCAATATTTTCTGTGCTATATCTTACACAAATATCATCTGTATTAACATCCCTTTTGTTTTCTGAAGCACCTTTCAAATAGAACCAGTCTAAATTTTTAGAATGGGTTGAAAAGTATTGTTATATGATTAATAAAAATTTTTAGAATGGGTTGAAAAGTATTGTTATATGATTAATAAAATTTTTTAGAATGGGTTGAAAAGTATTGTTATATGATTAATAATTGTCTTTCAGATTACCCTTAACAGACAGTTCAAGCCTGAATCTGGTAGGATTCACAAAAGAAAGGCTAATATGACTATTGTTAAGGAAGAAGTTTATAGTGAATTTGACTCGTGTCCGTCTGTCTGTCTGTCTGTCTGTCTGTCCGTCTGTCTGTCCGAAAACTTAACATTTGCCTTTTCTCCAAAAGTATTTGACATACAAAGCTCAAATTAGGTATGCAACTTCCTTTCAATGATATCTATCTGTTCCATGCAATTAGACCTTCCTCAAGGTCATCCGTTAACCCTTATCAACCCTTTACTCTGCGAAAACTTAACATTTTACTCCGAAAACTTAACATTTGCCTTTTCTCCAAAAGTATTTGACATACAAAGCTCAAATTAGGTATGCAACTTCTTTTCAATGATATCTATCTGTTCCATGCAATTTGACCTTCCTCAAGGTCATCTGTTAACCCTTATCAACCCTTTACTCTACGAAAACTTAACATTTTACTACGAAAACTTAACATTTGCCTTTTCTCCAAAAGTATTTGACATACAAAGCTCAAATTTGGTATGCAACTTCCTTTTAATAAAATCTATCAGTTCCATGCAATTTGACCTTCCTCAAGGTCATCCGTTAACCCTTATCAACCCTTTACTCTACGAAAACTTAACATTTTATAAAAATGGCCATTTCGGGGGCATTTGTGTTTCACAAACACATCTTGTTCTCAATATTTTCCAAGCCATTTCTATTAGGGATGTCAAATACAGGTCTTGTTCAAGGGAATGGGTTAAACCATTTTTCTACACAAAGGCAAGCTTGAAATTTCAGTGTAAGATTGCACAAGAAAAAATGCAAAAAGTAAATGCTAAACATGTGTTTTCTTAGGAGCAAAATCTGACTGCTAATTTAGTAATTTTAACAGTTATCGATTTAAATTACAATACCTTTAATCCTTTCTTAAAACCCTTTCTCGCACATTGACGCTTTTGGACGCCCCACAAAATAAAGGCTTTGGAAAACATTGTGGAAAATGAAGAAATTGTTTGTGACAAGCAATTTCTTCATTTCCCACAATGTTTTGCTACAAAGAAAGACCAGAAAATGTTAAATTTTGTTCAATTGAAATTGTCGTCTGCAACACCTATGAGTTTGGACTAGGCTACAATTTTGTTGTTTGGTAATGGGTTAAACAAGAACTGGTTTTGATGCCCTAAATAGAGAAGGCTGTGGAAAACATTGAGACAAAAGAAGAAAATGCTGATTTTTTTTAGCATTTTTATGCTCCCCGAAAAAATTTCGGGGGAGCATATAGTTGCCACGCTGTCCGTCCGTCCGTGTGTCCGTCCGTCCGTCCGTCCGTCCACAGCCATATCTCAGCAACCCTTGGACCAAATTCAATGAAACTTCACATGTGAACTCCCTGGGTCAATACCTAGGGACCTTTTTCTCCGTTTGTAAATTTAAGGCTGCGTCATGGAAAAAGGGGCCTTAGTGTAAAAGGGAAAAGGGGGCTTAATGTATGATAGTTTTTATTTTGTGACAAACACTTATTCGGGGAGCATAATCCGTCTGTGACGGCTCTTGTCTCCTTTTGCCTCAATATTTTCTGTGCTATATCTTACACAAATATCATCTGTATTAACATCCCTTTTGTTTTCTGAAGCACCTTTCAAATAGAACCAGTCTAAATTTTTAGAATGGGTTGAAAAGTATTGTTATATGATTAATAATTGTCTTTCAGATTACCCTTAACAGACAGTTCAAGCCTGAATCTGGTAGGATTCACAAAAGAAAGGCTAATATGACTATTGTTAAGGAAGAAGTTTATAGTGAATTTGACACTGATGAAAATGATGTTGATTCTGAAGTGGAGAATAATGATAAAGACTTGGGTGGAAATCTGTTTAAACAGTATAAAGACAACAGTGTTAGTGTTGGTGGAAATAAGGAAAATATTGTGATAAAAGTGAAAAGTACTGTTAAATCAGAACCAAATTATGGACTAAATTATGATGCTGTGGTGAAGATTGAGAATTGTTCCAAGGATGCGGAAAATGAACACCCGCCGCATCATGGGTCATTGACGCCAAAAGGGACGCCAATAAAGAATTTACCCTTCTCTCCTTCACAGGTATTTATTCCATTTGGAATTTCACAAAATGACACAAAATAGAAAAGTCGGGAGAGCATTAACTAGTTATGAAGTTTCACACTTTATCCATTATGAATGATAATAAAGGAGCATGAACATTTATCATTAAATTGATATGTAAAAATCAGAGAATGTGTTCGTTTCAAGCACTTCTTTTCCTGTTCATGAACACTATCTTTCAAGATTTTATGCATTAAAGCAATCATGATTCATGAATAAGTTTACATTTTGAAGGTTTTAAAACCACCATTTTAATACCGTTAAAAGAAGAAAGGAACACAATCGGAAACAGCTCTTTGTGTTAATGAGTAAACTTGAGAAAACATATTCACTGTTTTATTTCAGTTTCTGAATTCGCCAGAAATCCCGTTTGGTAAAGTGACGTCCACGCCTGTATGTAAAAGACAGGATCTCTCGTCTACATCTGGTCATGGTTCCATACTAAATACACCAACGGTTAGAGTCATAGACTGGTAAGTTGTCTTTCTAATCTTTTCTAAAATTTACCAACAAATCTGGGTCCAGTCTAATTCTTGAATTACACAACAATCAATCTGATTGGACGAGACATATGTCCCGTCCAATCAGATTGCTTGTTATGTAATTTAGAATTAGAAAATAGATTTTAGAATTGTTTGTTAACCCATTACCAGACAGCAGAATTTTTAGACTGGTCCAAATTTGAGTTGCAGACGACAATTTTAAATGAATGAAATTTGGCATTTCCTCATATTTTTGGGTAGAAAACATTGTGGGAAATGAAGAAATTGCTTGTTGCAAGCAATTTCTTCATTTTCCACGATGTTTTCCAAAGCCTTTACAAGTCTTATTAGGCATGATCAAAAGACCTCACTGGGTGGTAATGTGTGGTAATGGGTTTATAAGACCAAAAATCTAGTTCCAGGAGGGGAAAATTTGTCTGAAATGTGGGGAAAAAAGTATATTCCACCGAGAGGGGGAAGGGGCCCAATAACGACCGTTTTTTTAGGAAAAAAAATCACTGATCTCCGTCCAACCAGATTGCTTGTTTTGTAATTTGGAATAAGAAAATAGATTTTATAATTGAAAATGAAGACCCTGAGTTGAAAGGTAAGGAAATCTGGTTTGGTAAAGTGACGTCCACGCCTGTTTGTAACAGACAGGATCTGTCGTCTACGTCGGGTCATGGTTCCATACTGAATACACCAACTGTTAGAGTTATAGACTGGTAAGTGTTCTTTCGGCTCTTTCAATTTTTAACCCTTTCCCAAACGACAAAATTTTAGGGTGATCCAATTTAAAAGTTGCTACAGACGACAAAATTGATAATAATAAAGACATGATTTGTGTAAAATATGGTACAGAAAATATTGAGACAAGGAGAAACTGCTGGTTACCAGCAGTTTCTTCTTTTGTTTCAATGTTTTCCCAAGCCTTTTCTATTGGGGACGTCAAAACCAGGTCTTGTTTGGGAAAGGGTTAACTAGCAAGTCTGAATTGCAGTATATAAGATTCAAAACAAAAGATGAGGGGGTGAAGACATCCTAAGTTTGTTATTTCAAATCCAAACCCTATGTTGTGGGTACTCAATTGAATTGTCTCGGTGAGATGATTCTGATGATTACCCACAACATAGTGTTCGAAGAACAATAAATGAAATATTGTAACTTCACTCCCTCCTACCTGCAGGCTAGCTCTGTAAGTCATAAAGTTACGCAGCAATCAATTTACATTTCATTCACAAAAACTGTTTGTAACCATAAAAATCAATTAAGAAAATAGATATCTATCGCCTCGGTGTTTTCCTAAGCCATTTCTTATAGCCTATTAGGAATGTTAAAACCAGTTTTGGAGAGGGTTGATAATATCAATATTGTTGATCATTTTCCAGTTTTAGTCCTGACAGAAAGACCCCCAGAGTATCTAAAGGGTTTTACCAGTTTACGCCTAGAACTCCTACACCGTTCAAAAATGCCATTGAGGGATTGAAACAGTCACAACAACACAGCAAAGAAGTAGTGAGTTTGAAAGGACTTTTTGATTGACTTTTCTTGCCTTAACCCATTACCTCACAGTGACTCTTTTTGACTCCCCAAGACATAAAGGCTTTGGAAAACATCGTAGAAAATGAAGAAATTGCTTGTGACAAGCGATTTCTTCATTTCCCACAATGTTTTCTATGTAAAAAGACTGAAAAATGTGAAATTACATTGACTTGCAATTGTCGTCTGCAGGATTTTTAATTCGGATCACCCTAAAATTTTATGGTTTGGTAATGGGTTAAATGTTAAAAAGTCATTTTCACATATTGACACTTTGACGCCCCTAAGAACATGTCATGTGAAAACGTTAAGAAAGAAATAACTTTGACAAACAGTTTCCCACAATGTTTTGCAGTCATTTTGGATTGAAAATTACAAGAAAGTTGTGCTAGTAACTTAACAATTTTGACTAGTAAAGAAAAATTGCAAAAAGACAATAATAATATAAATCAGGAGGTCAGAATATTACAAGCATGTTAGGCTCAAATGAGCATTTTCTTCTTTCGGTAATGTCAGTTTTATTAGCTCCGCTGGCCAGAGGCCAGCGAGCTATTGTCATGATGTTGTGTCCGTCGTGCGTCCGTCCATTAACTTTTTCTTTAAACATCTTCTCTTATACTAGTGGGCCAATTTTAACCAAACTTGGCAGGAATGTTCCTTAAGTGACCCGTTTTAAAACTTGTTCACAAATTTTTACATTTGTCAAAAAAAGTGGGCGTGGCAGGGAGGAAGGGGCTTATCGGACTTAAAGAAATCATAAGAAAATTCTTTAAAAATCAACCAGTGTGCCCAATTGAACCAAACTTTGCAGGAATGTGCCTTGAGTCATTCTTTTTAAAATTTGTTCACAAGTTTTTATATTTGTCAAAAAAATGTGGCCGTGGCAGGGAGAAAGGGGCTTATCAGACTTCGAGAAATCGTAAGAAAATTCTTTAAAAATCAACCATTAGGCCAATTTGAACCAGAGTTTGCAAGAATGTTCTTTGAGTCTCTCTTCAATATTTATTCACACATTTCAAGATTTGACTGAGTAAGGCTTACAAGTAATCATGGGATAATTCTTCCACTTTAGCCAGTGGAGTGATTCAGGCCCTCTTGGGCCTCTTGTTTCACTCGTCCTCTCCAATTTTTACTCGTAAATACGAGCGGAGGAGTGGATTTCTTGGACCCTGCAACAGCTTTTGGGGCTGGGGAAAACACTATTGACCGATCTTAAACACCCTCTTGTACTTACAGAGTCCGGGTCAACTAGAAGATGTGGAAGCTTTCATCAGAGAAGATACAGGATACGATGCTGATTTGTCTACTCTAGAACACTTTGATACAAACAACGTTGGAAAAAGAAAAAACACAGGGAAAAATGTAAATATAAACATGTCTGTTATTTTGAATCTTCTAGATGTAGAAGCTGTTAAGGACTTTGTACATACTTTTGAAAATTAGCTTTTATTATGGAGAGAGGAAGAAAGATTAAACAGGGTTGCCATGCGTCGGGGAAAAGTCCGGGAAATTTGAATTTTTTCATGGTCAGGGAATTGTCAGGGAATTTTATGAACTGTCAGGGAAATACGAAAATACTGGTAAATGTCCCGGAATTGTCAGGGAAATTTGAAAAATAGGTTTCAGTTCCTTAAAATTAGTGATTTCAACATCGCCTTTAGAAATTGCCCCAAGACATCGCAAGTAACCATGAAATTACCATGACAAAACAGGTCAGGGAATTTTCCAATTTTGTCAGGGAATTGTCAGGGAATTTTATATCCTCTGACAAGTGGCAACCCTGTTAAATATGAACAAATAAAGAAAATGAATGTTTGGAAGCAGAAGCAGGTTGATCTCCGCAAAGCATCAGAAAAATGTTCCTTCTTGGAGAAAAAACTCAACATGTAAATTGTTGGTTTCCGTCACAAAAGACATATTTAGATTGAAAATATTCCAAAATGCATTAAAAGCTCAACTTGGTGCATTCCACTACTAAAGATCAATTTAAGGTATCCAAACCCTCAAATGCACCAAAAAGCCAGATGCGAAATTTGAAAAGTGCCAGTAATTCCTAAACTGTCTTACATTTCCATTCCAAATACAAACAAGCATTTTGCACAGTCTAGAAATTTGAATAAATGCATACTGATGGAAATATTTGACAAAAATGTTCAAAATTACCTCCCTTGCATATGAATATAGAGTAAAATAATATTTGCAAATTATTTTCTTCTTGAAGCTCAATCTTGAAATCTGGCATGGTGAATCAACTTATGTGAAGTGTATTTACATGTGTTTGTAATTTGATGCATTTCATATGGCTAGAAAGTGTTGATTTTTTTAGGGTCAGTCTGTAAACCATAAATATGATAGTGTTGCATTTTATTTTGGTGTTCTCTCAGGGTACCCAGTCTACTAGACGAGTTAGACAGTCACTCAACAGAAAGTGGGCGGAGGCTCCAGTCTTTCCTACGGCAGAAACTGTGCTGTTGTCTCCAGAAACTCCTGTAAGTTTGGAAATAATTATCACTGGTGGTGAACTCGGCCAAAGCGTGGGACTTTTTTTCATGATCATAGTATGCCGTCGGTGTTGTTATAGAATATCGTACCTACGGGTTCGATAAAGCCGTAGTTCCTAGATTTTATAACAACACCGACAGTTTGTCAATTCATATCGGTAAACCCGGTCTATTTTTAGAACAAATTCATTGTTATTATCTATTTTTAGAACAAATTCATTGTTATTAACCCTTTCACTGCCAAATATTTTTTTCGGAAATTTCGATACCCTGTTCACAAAAACATGCATAACTTTTGACTCATTTGATGGATTCCTTTCAAATTTTCAGCACATACAGACAAATGAAGCACCTATATGTGACCAAAATTTAAAGGTAATTTATGAAATAAAAAAAAATGTTTTTTTTTTGTTGTTGGTACTCGTCCCCATAAATTTGTCGACAAAAGTCGCCTACGGCAGGGAACCCCTCGTCGACAAAAGTCGCCTATGGCAGTGAAAGGGTTAAAAAAACTATCCAATTAGATCTTTAAACTCACATTTAAACGCAAAATATCTGTATCTTATTGTAGTGAAAAAGGTCCATGGATTTGGCCGAGTTCACCACCAATGTGGCTCCACAAAATTTGGGGGGGGGGGGGGGGTATAAATCACCCGGTCTATTTGTCCATCCACATTTCTTGTAAGGGCAACTTTTCCCAAATAGCTGGGCCGATTTTGATGAAGATTTACATGAATGATCAACATGGCATGGACATCCTCATAAAGCAATTCTGAGGTCAACAAAGGGAGATAATTATACCCCCACAACGGAGTTATGGGGGTTATACTGGAATCAAGTTGTCTGTCTGTCCGTTCGTCCGTGGACATAATTTTGTGTCCTCTTCTCCTCCCACAGTTTATGACCAATTTTGCTGAAATTTTATCAGGTTGTTTCCTATCATATGAAGTTGTGCACCTGTAATTTTCATCTTGATCCAGTCTTTAGTTTCAGAGTTATGCCACTTTGAACTTTTTTTTAGGGGGTGGGGTAGTCAAAATTTAAAATTTTGTTTCTGTGCTCTTACTCGAGAACTGTTTGATCTAGGATCATGAAACTTAACACAGTTGTTGCCCATGACCCAAGGAGGTGCCCTATTGTTTTTGAGTCACAAAGGTCAAGGTCACAGTAAGACTGTTTAAAATCCGTTTCCGTACTTAGTCAAGAACCTTTTGACCTATAGCCCTTTTTCAGTGACAAGGCCCTAGTGGGGGGTATTTGTCTGACAATGTCCGCTTTGCGACAGTTCTAGTTTGACATTGATTTTGTGACCTGGCAGCAAGAGCGGGGGGTATTAGTCTGACCTTCGACAGTTCTTGTTTTAAATTGAAGCACAAAATATTTCAAAAGACTAGGAGAATATTTGCCTATTACCCATGAATCAATTGAATGAATGCAGTTTGGTTTAACTTTGTCAAGATCAATTAATAAAATTGCAAATGTCACGCCATTCGTACAACAAAGAAAGGATTTAGATTGAGAAATACATAATTTTGAAAGACAACATAATCATTCCCAAACTTTA
This sequence comes from Fragum sueziense, assembly GCA_963680895.1. NCBI lineage: Eukaryota > Metazoa > Mollusca > Bivalvia > Cardiida > Cardiidae > Fragum > Fragum sueziense. Next base: position 46,500,968 of record OY804602.1, on the reverse strand, counting down.
CCAAAAATATCATGTACATGTTTCACATTTCAGAGTAAATCCTTGATTGGAGACACAAGTGTGTTGTTTTCTCCACCCTCTATTATAACAGAGACCTTGCCAGACAGAGAGGATTCTGAAGTGTTTAATATACCGACTGAAAACAACATTGTAAGTTTTTTTCTCATGACCTCCTTTTGTGGGGTTATTTATGAAAATGTACACACAAAAAATGTTGCAATGAAATTGATGTAGACCAGGGCATAAGTGCTAGTATTGGTATTGTACCTAATAATCAAGAGATTTGGTTTCACTCTTGCTGAAATTCTTGCTTCATGCTTGTTTAATTTAAACTGTTAACTTTAACCCATTACCAGACGGTAAAATTTTGGACTGTTCCTATTTGAAAGGTGTTGCAGACGACAATTTCAAGTTGATTTTAAAATCTTTTTATTTTGGGATAGAAAACTGTGGAAAATGAAGAAATTGCTCGTCACATTTCATTTTACACAATGTTTTCTCAAGCATATTCTTGTGGAGTAGTCAAAAGGCGTCACTGTGCAGTAAATGCTGTAACTTTGTTAAGTAAATAATTGCACTGTTGCGTGAGTTGAGGTATTTCATCCATCATTAAATACCAAATATTTCATGCAACTTCGATCGTCATCTGTATCAACAGAAATAGACAATGGTATACCCATATCAATTGACCAAACGCCAATCGACAGATCGCTCTGCCCAACATAGAATTTAAGACAAACAATGGGGATGTGATCCTTAATATGGAACGATTTTATCCAGTCAATTGTGGCGTAAATTCGGACAAGCAAAATAGTATTTCATAGGCGTTGTTATAAAATCTCGTAACTACGGCTTGATTTAAGCCATAGTTACGAGATTTAAAACAACACCGACTGTTTATCAAAACATAACAGTAAACCTAGTCTATTGTTAGCACAAAATTCTTTGCCAATGACATGGCAATTGTTTTGATTGTCAGTCGATAAATCGATACAATAACACGTGCAATGAAGAACAAATGGGGCATGACATTTTTCTGATCGTCCATTGGCTTATCAATGTTTTTTATGCTCCCCGAAGGGAGAGCATATAGTCGCCGCTCCGTCCGTCCGTCCGTCCGTCTGTCATTCCGTCCGTCCGTCCGTCCGAAGCGATTTCTCCATAACCCTTGGACCAAATCAAATGAAACTTACCATGTGAACTCCCTATGACAAAATGCCGATGTACTTTTCCCGGTTTTTTTATTTGAGGCCTCGTCATGGGAAAAGGGGACTTAAGGTTAAATACAGTTTTTCTCTAATAACTCCTAGTCTAATGGTCAGAATTTGATGAAATTTCATATTTGAGTAGCAAATGAGATGCCCTTGACAATAAACTATTTAAAATTTGTGTATACAAAATATGTCATGGAAAAAGGGGGCTTAACATTTGTTAGCTTTATATTAGCTCTGCATGGCATATATTTATTGTGACAATGCCTTATTCGGGGAGCATTGTCCGTCTCTGACGGCTCTTGTGATTGACTGTCGGCGTTTGGTCAACACGGACCTCATACCCTTGTCAATTTCAGTTGCCATGAATGACGCCCCGAAGTTGCACGGGGTGTTTGGTATCTTTGTAGCGATGGAATACATGAAGTTGAATGTTACTATGTAGTAAAAAATTCCCTTTAATATTTCTTAAAGGGACATTTCATTCCCATTTCGATTTTTTAAAGTATGTCTTGATGCCAAGATTGGTTATTCTAATGAGTGTAAGTACTATTAGTTTTTTGAAATTGTTGCTCATAAGCGAGAAACACACATTTTAAGTTGAGACAGAATCGATAAATTCCATATAAATCCCAATTATTGTCCACAACAATTTGTTCAATTTTAATACAAAAATATATATTTCTCGTAAAGGGCGCAATATTTTGGCTTGAAATTTTCAGAATTTTCATAAGGAAATATGCTCTTTCAGATAAAAATAAAAGTAAAATTTATAACAAAAAATTCTGAAATGTCACTTTAAAGCTTCATGTATTGTATAATGACTTGCTATTTATTATATTTTTCTTTACTGTTTTATTTCAGCCTTCAAAACACAAGAAATCAAGCAAGAAGATTGAGTTTTCAGAAACACCTGACAAACCATTGGTAAAGGTAAATGTTAAGATATTCTAGATTTCAAACTTTTCTGTCTCGGCGATCTTAACCCTTTCCCAAACAACATAGTTTTATTTTCGTTCGATTTGAAATATGCTACAGATGACAAAAATAGTGATGATGAAAATAACATTTGTGAGGAAAATATTGAGACAAAAGGAGAAAATGCTGATTATCAGCATTTTCTTCTTTTGCCTCAATGTTTTCCCAAGCCTTTTCTATTACGGATGTCAAAACAAGGTCTTGTTTGGGAAAGAGTTAACCCAAAAGATCTTAGTCGCCTAGCAGGTTGTGAAGAACAAGCGGCATAACTGCAGTCTTGTCTTAATTTTACAATGTTTAATTAAGCTTTGTCAATTTTGTCATTTGTTGCTCAGGAAAGCATATCTTCAACTCTGCATTCCTGTTTTTCATTACAGTTGAACATCCACTTTGAGAAGGTTGCATGTGGAAGAACAGAGGACCAAATACAGATGACCGAGCTTGCCAGAAACTTGACCAGGCTTAAACCGAGGTCTCTCAAATTGTGAAATACACCCAAAATCTGATAATTTTGTTTTCACCAAAATGTGTTCATTAAACAGAGCTTCAGATTTATTTGAAGAGTGGTGGGTCGAAATGACCCATGGCAGGGATATTGATGGGTCATTTTTGGAAATGATAACATAGCAATGAAAATAAACATAGTGATATAAAAAATTTGTAAAAACTTGGGCCGCTTGGCCCCTGGAGTTGAAAAGTGATGGGCCATATTTGCAAATACATGTAGTGTGTCAAATGGCCCGGGCCCACTGTAAATCTGTAGCTCTGATAAAAGACATTTGATTTGTAACCTACCGATACATGCTTCGTCAAATTGTGAAATACACCCAAAATTTGATTGTTTTGTTTTCACCAAAATGTGTTCATTTGATTTGTAGCAAACATGTTTTCTTTGAAGCAAGTTTTTGTTAAAGAGTTTGATTTTTGTCTGTGAACATGAATGGATATTTTATAAGAGCTATGCTTCTAGTACTTGTTTACTATCAAGGTCAAATATTGTAGAAGTATATATTGCTGCTTTTAAAAGAAAACTACGTAACTGCAGTTTAAAGTGGCTGCAGTTACATGGTTTCATTGAAAAGCAGAGGTATATTATAAAAATAAATGTATTTTGCAGTTCATGGAAACTAGGGACATCTGGTTACGAATGCACCAGACTGATGGTAGATAGTTGATACAATTTTATGAAGTTGATCTTCAAAAAAACAAGTTTTTGTTTTACCATAGTATGTTGATGTGTATTCATACATTTCACCGCAGTACTGGCTTTTTGATTGCAGTAGTGTTAGTATAACCCATTCCCAAACAAGACCTTGTTTGAAGTCCCTTTAACCCTTTCCCAAACAACAAAACTTTAGGGTGATCCACTTCAAAAACTGCCACAAAATTTATGACAAAATAGATGTTAATAAAGATAGGATTTGTGTAAAATATAGCATAGAAACTATTGAGACGAAAGGAGAAACTGCTGGTTATCAGCAGTTTCTTCTTTTGTTTCAATGTTTTCCCAAGCCTTTTCTATAAGGCATGTCAAAACCAGGTCTTGTTTGGGAAAGGGTTAAGATTAGGCTAAGGAAAACGTAGAGGCAAAAGAAGAAAGTGCTGATAGCCAGCATTTTCTCCATGTGCCTCAATGTTTTCTATTCTATATTCTACTCACACCAAGTGTTAACCCATTACTAAACATTGACGCCTTTTGACTCCCCTAAAGAAAAAGTATTTTGAAAACATAGTGGAAAATGAAGAAATTGCTTGTGACAAGCAATTTCTTCAATTCCCACAATGTTTTATACACAAAATGACCAAATAATGTAAAAAATTTACTCGTTTTCAAAAGTTGTCAGCAACATCTTTGAATTTGGACCGGCCCAAAATTTTGTAGTTTGTTAATGGGTTAAAAAATTAATCAATAGGCGTTTTGTTGTCTGCAGCACCTTTCAAATTTCAGAAGTCTAAAATTATGTTGTTTCGGATAGGGGTAAACACATCTTGTTCAGTTCTTTAAACACTATTGTTGGCGCAAGATTGTATGGCATGCGTTTACAATTTGTCCAAATGAAATAAAAACAGTGTTGTATAAAACATGAATGAAATCTTTATGAGTAGTGACATAGACATGTTGAAAATATAGGTTCAGTGAAAGTTTTCTGCGTTTTATCGAACAATGTTTTGTATACATTTGAACAAAACGTAAACATGTGCCATACGATCTTGCATTAACAATATGTTTTCTTGTAAATAGTTAAGATGAAAATATTTTTGTAATGTACATAATTTATATTTTTACTCCATATTGTGCTAAGTGTGTAAAAGTTATGAAAAAAAGGAGGTTTTATTTTGTTTGTTATGAAGCAATTTTTATTATTTATAGTTTTGGAAGTTTATGTTTTATTTGTTTATTTTTTTTTTTTTTAAATACTCTACCAAAAGGTTTTTGGATAAGAATATTATGTTCCGCACAAAAAAAAACCAAACATAAACAAACGGAAATATTTTGGTAGATCGAACACTTGTATGGCTTAAGAGCTGTTGCAGAGAAATCCATTTCTTAAACACGGTGGATAATCACGTGACTCAAAATTTCCGAAAATCAAAAATATACATGTAAATATGGGACCGATTTGAATTCGGTTTGAAGCAGAGAAGGTGAACAGATGCCACACATTAGATTGACATTAATGATTTTTGAAAAATCAACTGATAAAAAAGTTATTGAAGATCAAACAAAATTTTGGTTGATCTTCAATAACTTTTTTATTGGTTGATTTTTCAAAAATCGACCACGTCCACCTCATTCCTGGCATTTTCTCACCTTCACTGCTTCAAACCGAATTCAAATTGTTCAAGTTTAAACAAAAATATTGATGATTTTTTGAAATTCTGAGTCACTAGATTATCCATCGTGTAAAAGTAAAACATTTTTATCTACATTTGTAAAAAAATGGGCATGAGAAATAAAGTCAAACTAGCCAATTTGATCACTATTGTAAGCTTTTCCTATCACCAATGGACAATAGCTAGTTCTAGGTCTTTATTCTTATTTAAAATACATGATAATCATTGGGATTGTTTAACACATGTATATAATCGCTAGCTTGTTATGTAATTCAGTGAGAGAAATTTGTATTATGACGAAAACACATGGCTAGATACATCAGCTCTCGAAAATAAGGTACAATAAAGATTAGTACGTGGTAACCCTTTCCCAAGTAAGGCATTGTTTTGAATTATTCGAGAAACATAGAGGCGAAAGAATTAAATGCTGATAATCAGCATTGTCTGCCTTTGCGTCAATATATTCTCTGCTATTTTGTACATTCATCCTGTATCAACATCCATTTTGTGGTCTGCAACCACTTTCATATTGGAACAGTCAAAATCTTCGCTGATTGGGAAAATTCAATTCAATTCTTTTATTCAAGTACAAAGGCCTCTGGCCCATATACAAAACATAATACAAATACAATCAACATAGAGTGACTACACTACATTAACTGTAGGTATAAAGTTGTTGTTAAGAGGATATGTATAATGGCATGTACAATTATATTGTCTAGAAAGCTTTGTAAAACATAGATACATACTTATGGTATAGTTATCCAGCATTTTCTATAGCTTCGAAAGCTTCTATAGCTTCAATGAGATGAGGTTTATTTCCAAATAGAATAATTGGGAAGCAAGCCTCATCTCATTGATATACTGTCTTTGATTCAAATGCATCCAAAACGAACTTTGCTACCAAAAGGAATTTGTAAACTGTCATTGTAAATTGAACTTTGTTTTGAGTTTTAAAAAAAATGTATTCAGTATTTATTTTTGTGTATCTTGAAAATTTTGTTTAATCAATACTGTTCTGAGTACATTAATAGAGGAAATCACAAATCTATTGTAAGCACTATAAAAAAATCTTGTAACCCCTCACTATTGAGTATTCTTTTCCCAAACAATACTGATTTTTATACAGTCGACACTCGTTATGTGGACATCGGATAGGTCGAATTTTGGCTTAAGTCGAAGTTCAAATCTGGCCCCGTCCTCATCAATGGACATATTTTTTTCCAAATAAAATAATTGCGAACTGAATATAGCTATTGAAATATAGTAGGAAAAGGATAGAAATTGCTCGAAACAAGCAATTTCTTTCCTTTTCCAACTATATTTCAATAATAACCGTACTTGATTAGTTTCCAAAACGGTCAAATATCAACTTTATCGAAACCGAACAAAATCGGATGAGTCGAACTCCGGATATTTCGAGGTATTTTGACGGCCCCTCTGACTTTGACACAACAAGTATTTCTATTATAGAAAATTTTTCATGCAACAGAAGAAAATGCTGACAAACAGTAACTTCTTTTACTTCAAAGTTTTCTATCTTTGTGGATCAAAGTTTCAATTTTTGACGCCCAACAAGATAAAAGCTTTGGAACCATTGTGGAAAATGAAGAAATTGTAAGTGACCAGTCTTATTTCTGGTCTTTTGGGAAAAGTTAAAGTGTACTTAGAATGGTATTGCATTCATTTCCTAATTTGTTTGCTGTTAAGATATGTGTTCTGTCTTTGTTTTGAGTGATGTGTGTTGTTACTTATGATGTCTAAAAATTGTGTAATGTCATGCAAAATGTGACCCCGACACTGAAAATACCTTTTATGCAAAAACTAAGGCGCATTCTTTAGAGTGAGATTTCTTGAGATATCTTAAGATTTCTTAAGATGTTTGAGGATAAAGCATTTTTATACCCCCCACAACAAAGTTATGGGGGGTATACTGGAATCAGGTTGTCCGTCTGTCCGTCCGTGGACATAATCTTGTGTCCTCTTCTCCTCCCACAGTTTTTTACCAATTTTTCTGAAATTTTATCAGGATGTTTCCTATCATATGAAGTTGTGCACTTGCAATTTTGATCTTGATCCAGTCATTAGTTTCAGAGTTATGCCACTTTGAACTTTTTAATGGGGGGGGGGGGGATTGTCAAAATTTACAATTTGGTTTCTGTGTTCTAACTCGAGAACCGTTTGACCTAGGATCAAGAAACTTTACACAGTTGTTGCCCATGACCCAAGGAGGTGCCCTATTGTTTTGGGGTCACCAAGGTCAAAGGTCAAGGTCACAGTTGGACTTTGTTTAAAATCAGTTTCCATGCTCTAAGTCAAGAACCTTTTGACCGATAGCACTTTTTCAGTGACAAGGCCCTAGTGGGGGGTATTTGTCCGCTTTGCGACAGTTGTAGTTTAGAGCAAGATTTTTAAGCCGCTAAATGGGAGGCGCCATTACCCTATACTTTGTGTGGAACCCCTCAGTTAACCCTCTAGAAACAATATAAGAGAGAATTGTTCCGAATGCTCCATGGTACCATGGTATTGCTCCATACTTCATACAAATGACGTCATCATAACGTCATTTGTATGAAGTATTGAGCATTTGGAACACCTCGGTCATAATCTAGGTCTCAAAACCGCCTTATCTAAAACATCTTAGTAAATCTTAAAAAATCTCGCGCTAAAGAAGAACATGCCTCTGTTTAGACATTCCCTGACTATTGTTGGACATCCATTGTCGAGTAAATTGCTACTTTTCTTTAGAAGTCCCATAAATAGCTTTCGAACAAGCTATCATTATTATGTTTTTTGAAGTAAAGGGATGTAATGTAATTTTGTTTTCTGGAAATGGTCAGGAAATAGGAAAAATGGGATATTTTAGACAAGAAATAAATGGGTTGAATACAAGAACTATTTTTGGATTTGTATGGAGCTGATTAAAAAATGTACAAAAAGGAAGAAAATGCTAGTAACCAGCATTTCTTCATTTACTTAAATGATCACTAACTTTTAGCTCGACTTTCCGAAGAAAATGAGAGCTTATACTGTCACCCGGGCGTTGGCGTTGGCGTTGCAACCAAGGTTAAAGTTTTTTCAAACATCAATAACTTTCATACTATCAAAGGGATTCAACCCAAACTTGGTATACTTATTCACCATCACACCCTCTACATTACTATTAGGGCCCATGACCCTGGGACCACTCTATTTGGAGTTATGCCCCCTTTATACTAAGCAACTTAGAAAGTCGAGTGCGCTGTCTTCGGACAGCTCTTGTATTTAAAAATTGGACTTTCTCTGGTTTTCAACTAAATATAAATGACATATCTTTAGGCAGTCTATTGCACAAAAATGGTGGAATGGTTTTACCCTTTCCAAAAAAATGACAAAAATTTTAAAGCTGCTGCTGACTACATGAGTTCATAAAAAAAAGATAGTTTGTGTTTGTTAGAGCTCAGGAAATATTCAGGCAAAGGAAAAAAATGTTGGTCATCAGAATTTTCTTTTTTTGTGTCAATATTGTCCTAGTCTTTTCTGTAAGGTATGTCAAAACCTTATGTTCTGTTGGAAAGGGTTAATACATGTACTTGAATTACCAGATAGTCACTTTTTGCATGACGGAGCACGTAACTGTTTACATAGAATATGAAAATAAAAAAAATATACATGTGTAATACATCTTTTGTTTCTGTTTCAACATATGCTTAATAGACTTGCTTTACTGGTATTGAGCTACAGGGTTGCCACATGCCAGGGAAAAGTCAGGGAAATTCAAATATTTTCAAGGTCAGGGAATTATCAGGGAATTTTGTGAACTTTCAGGGAAATTTCAAAATACTGGCAAATGTCAGGGAATTTTGAAAAGATGCTATGCAGTGCCATATGATAAATGATTTCAATGTCGCCTTTTTGTCTCAAAATCTCGCTAGTTACCACGAAATTAACGTGACAAACTAAACCATGTCAGGGAATTTTCCAATTTTGTCAGGGAAATGTTAGGGGATTTTTAATTTTTATATTCTCGGTCGACTATTGGCAACCCTGAGCTAGGTTTTCATATATGATATATTATATTCCCTTCTAACAAAGAACAAAAAAAAAGGCATTGTTTAGGACAGGGTTAACCTTTTCCCAAGCAATGAAATTTTAGACTGATCCAATTTTTTAAATGACTTCGCAGATGATGAATTGGGTGTTGATAATACTGAATTCGTTATTTATATCTCAGAAAATATTCACTGAAAAGGAGAAAATGCTGATAATCAGCATTTTCTTCTTATCATGAAATATTTTCCGACTCCGTCTGTCAAGGATGCCAAGACCAGGCATTCTATTGGGCAGGGCCTTAAAGGGTAAAATGGATATTGTTATTAGTCCCCTACTGGCGGAGCCGAAGGGGACTTTAGGTTTGCACTCTGTCCGTCAGTCAGTCTGTCTGTCCGTCCGTCCGTCAGTCCGTCTGTCCGTCCGTCAGTCCGGTGAATTAGTTTTCCGGACTTTTTTTCTAAACGGGGGTAGCTATTGAGCTGATTTTTGGTATGTAGACTCGCATTAATGAGTTACAGAACAAGTTTGAGTTTCGTTCCAGTTCAGTGATTTTTGGGGAAGATATGGATGCTGGACTTAGAAAATTTCTGGGAAATTACAGTTTTCCAGACTTTTTTCTTAATGCTGGCAGCTACTGAGCTGATTTTTGGTATGTGGACCCGCATTGATGAGTTACAGAACAAGTTTGAGTTTCGTTCCGGTCCAGTGATTTTGGGGGAAAATATGGATGCTGGACTTAGAAAATTTCTGGGAAATTACAGTTTTCCAGACTTTTTTTCTCAATGCTGGCAGCTATTGAGCTGATTTTTGGTATGTAGACCCGCATTGATGAGTTACAGAACAAGTTTTAGTTTTGTTCCGGTCCAGTAATTTTTGGGGAAGATGTGGATGCTGGACTTAGAAAATTTCTGGGAAATTACAGTTTTCCAGACTTTTTTCTTAATGCTGGCAGCTATTGAGCTGATTTTTGGTATGTAGACCCGCATCAATGAGTTACAGAACAAATTTGAGTTTCGTTCCGCTCCAGTGATTTTTTAGGGAGATATGGATGCTGGACTTAGAAAATTACTGGGAAATTACAGTTTTCCAGACTTTTTTTCTAAACGCTTGCCGGTATTGAGCTGATTTTCGATATATGAACACATATTGATGGGATACAGAACAAGTTTGAGTTTCGTTCCGGTCCAGTGATTTTTGGGGAAAATATGGATGCTGGACTTAGAAAATTTCTGAGAAATTAGTTTTCCAGACTTTTTTTTCTTAATGCTTGCAGCTATTGAGCAGATTTTTGGTATGTAGACCCGCATTGATAAGTTACAGAACAAGGTTGAGTTTTGTTCCGGTCCAGTGATTTTTTAGGAAGATAAGGATGCTGGACTTTGAAAATTTTTGGGCTTCTTTTTCTTAACACATGTATAAAGCCGGTAGGGGACTTGGTATTGTTTTGCAATACTTCAGAATGCTTGTTATAAATAAACATGCATATTTTATGACAAACAGGTGCGAGGTTTGCGTTTTCCTACACACAGATTTGTCATATTTGTGATCATAGCAATTAACTTATAGTGCTAACTATTCATAGAATAGGGGGGCTACTTTAGTCGACTGTGTGTTTGCATCGGCGTAATGCTTTGGTTAAGTTCTCATCTGCAAGTTTCTCAAAACTCTGTTTCTACTTATGCAATTGCTCTGAAACTTTGCACATGCTACTATGACAATATCAGCCTCTAGGCAAAGATTTGTTGCTCCAACATGTAATTTATTAGAATTTTTACCCTTTTTGACTTAAAAATTCTTGGTAAAAGAATTTGCATGCAACTGCCATATATCTGTGATAACTTTTTTCTGTTATAGCTATTGCTTTCAAACTTTGCACATGCTTCTGTGACCATGTCAGCCTCTAGGCAAACATACCTTACTCTGACAATTTATTTAAAGGAATTTTTCCCGTTTCGGATTTAGAATTTTTACAATTGAGGACTTGATAGTCGCGCTTTGCTGTTCTGAGACAGCTCTTGTTAGCTCGTCTGTGCATGAAGTGCTTAAGATAAGCTATTGCTGTCGCTTTTTAGTCGGTCGGCTGTCCATCTGCCTCTGTCTGTCAGCAAGTTGGTGTTTACTTTCCATCTGCATATTAACCAATCTTTACCAAACTTGGTCAAAATATGTAGGACCATAAGTTCTAAGATGAATTTAATTAGGAAGCGTAGATTTATCTGCCCTTCTATCTTACAGCTAGTTTTGAATTTGTTTACACTCTAGCATCTACATTTATAGACCAATTAAGACAAAAAATATACACAGTCAATGTTTTTGACTTTTAGATCTTGTACGAGTTCAATTTTCAGCTTGATCAGGCAAGAAATTCCTGAGTTATCTGCCCTTGTTTCCTCTCTTTCTTCAATGTTTCTGCAGCTACATCGATTAGAGTAAAAAACTGTACGAATCTGGAAGGTGTCACTATAGACATCAAAACCGGAAATTGATTAGGGAAACTATAAACATGTCAACTAATACTCATTGTTTACGCTGTCACAATTTGTTCTATTTTGAACCAGTCCAACTTAACACTTTCCCAAAGGACAAAATATCAGGGTGATCCACTTCAAGAACTGCCACAAATGACAGAATAGATGTTATTAAAGATATTATTTGTGTAAAATATGGCACAGAAAAATACTGAGACAAAAGGAGAAACTGCTGGTTATCAGCAGTTTCTTCTTTTGTTTCAATGTTTTCCCAAACATTTTCTATTAGGGACGTCAAAACCAGGTCTTGTTTTGGAAAGGGTTAAGAGCTGCTACAAAGATAAGATGGGAGTAAATTAAGATAGAATGTGTGTGTAATATAGCGCAGAAAATGTTGAGACAAAAGGAGAAAATGCTGGTTATCAGCATTTTCTTCTTTTGTCTCAAAAGTTTTCCCGAGTTTTCTTTCTATTATGGACATCAAACCAGGTTAATTTTTGGAGGAAAAGGCTAAATACCAAACCTGCATACTTTATTACGCGCAGGTGTGAGGATTGGTATTTGCTGCACATATAACCATAACGATCACTGGTGATGAACTCGGCCAAAGCGAGGGACGTTTTTCGCTACAACAAGGTACAGATATTTTGCGTTTAAATGTGAGTTTAAAGATTTTAACTCTAATTGCAATGAATTTGGTCTAAAAATAGACCGGGCTCTCCGTTATGTATTGACAAACCGTCGGTGTTGTTATAAAATCTCGTAACTACGACTTTATCTAAGCAGTAGTTACGAGATTTTATAACAACACCGACGGAATACTTTGTTCGCGAAAAAAAAAACGTCCCTCGATTTGGCCGTGTTCACCACCAGTGACGATGCTTGTCAACAAAAACCTCGTAACTGCAGCTTCAAACAAGCTGCAGTTACGAGGTATTTGTTGAAAAGCAACGGTATAATATTGGTCAAGCTGTGATCAAGGTTTTGTCTTGCATATATCGGTCATTATGACGATAAATTATATTATTTGACGTTAACGTGCGATTAACGTTGTCATCGCTAACGACGTTTTGTTGTAGAAGTGACTGTTATTTCGGCGTATTTTATTTACAGAATTTGTCAATTAGTTATCAGTGTAAAACCATTTTCCTGACAGTTCAAAGTTTTGACGTACCTAATCAAAAAACCGTTGAGGAGAACTTCCTCAGACCAGCATTTTCTCCGTCTCACTAATGCTTTCTCAATTTCCTTCGCAGTTATCTCCCCTGAATTTGGATTGGGGAGATCTCTGCCGGCACAGCTTGAGTTACCAATATTTCAGGTAATTGATTTTTTTTATTTCGATTTTTTGTTAAAGTAAACATGCTTTAAATGATGTTGAATATGAGGTGTCAGATATGAATCCAAATAAAATATATAATTGGATTTAAAAATGATTTCAGAAATATGAATAAATTTCCGCCATCTTTACGATATCACGTGACTTTCACCATGGTCATGTGATTTGTATGCATGCGGTGATAATGTAAGGCATTATCGCTGTGTGGAGTTTGATGCTTTCCATGCAGCATCAAAGCTCGTCCTTTATTAAAAATGGTCAACTTTGCAACCAAAGATCGTCTTCGTGGTCATCATGACGATAAATTCTATACTTTGACGTAAACGTGATCACGGTGGATAATCACGTGATGCAACGATTTCAGAAAATCTTCGATAATTTTCTTAATACATGACCGATTTGAATTTGGTTTGAAGCAGAGAATGTAGACAGACGTCACGCAATAGATGAACGTGTTGGATTTTTGAAAAATCAACTGATAAAGTTATTGAAGATAAACCAATATTTTGGTTTATCTTCAATAACTTTTTCATCAGTTGATTTTTCAAGAATCCACTACATGCAAATTATTCCTGGTAATTTCTTTGCTTCAAACCGAATTCAAATTGGTCAAGTAACAAAACTATTGATGATTTTCTAAATTCTGAGTCACGTGATTATCCCCGTGGTGATTATTACTGTCATTTTTAACGACGTACCGTAGCGACATTTGCTTTGAGAAACGAAGGAAAAATACAAAATTTGTTTATTATTCGCAACCGTTTTCCTGACAGCTCGAGGTTTAACATTCCTAGCCAAGAAAGCTTTGAAACGTTGAGGAGAAAAGAAAGTTCCCAACCTAGAAGAATTTGAAACATTGATGAGAAAAGAAGAAAATGTTGCAAACCAGCGTTTTCCCATTTTCTCACGATGTTTTCCATTCTGCAGCAAACATTGTTCCTACAATCAAATTGGTTGGCAACTAAGGGTTGTCTTGGCCGTTATTATGACGACAAATTATAATCTTTGGCGTTAACGCGATTAACGTTGTCATAGTTAACGGTTCGTAGTAGACATGACTTGCCCCTGATTTGTTTGCAAAAAAAAAAAAAAAAAAAAAAAAAAAAAAAAAAAAAAAAAAAAAAAAAAGAAGAAGAAGAAGAAGAAGAAAAAAATGAAATTTAAAACAAACTTTTCTGTTATTTCATTGTTTCGACGTCCTAAATCAACAAATCGTTGCAGTACATGCAACTTAAGGGAAAAATTGTTGCATTCTATCATGATTTTGTCCATTTTCTTTATGATTTACACGCTACAGATTCCAACATTTATAGATTGGTTTGATTTTGCATCAAGAATTTTCTTCGAGGTCATTATGACGGTAAATTATATTCTTTGACGTTAACGTGATTTACGATGTCATCATTAATGGCGTTAGGATACTACAATCACTTAATTCGACCTACTTGTTCTAAAAATAGATTGAAATGTTTGACCAAATTCGAACTAGAACGCGGAAAATATTTGTAAATAACATTTCGTCCTAAATTTAACCCTTTCCTGAACGACAAAATTTTAGGGTGATCCACTTCAAAAACTGCTACAAATGACAAAATGGATGGTATTAAAGATAGGATTTGTGTAAAATATGACACAGAAAATATTGAGACAAAAGAAGAAACTGCTGATTATCAGCAGTTTCTTCTTTTGTCACAATGTTTTCCCACACCATATCTATTAGGGACGTCAAAAACAGGTCTTGTTTGGGAAAGGGTTAACAACCTTTCACATGTCATGGATTTTACAATTAAGTCAATAAGGGGCTATTTTAGCTACCTGGGAGTCGGCGTTAGCGTCGGCGTAATGTTTTGGTTAAGTTTTCGAGTGCAAGTTTCTCTAATCTATTTCTACCAATGCTATTGCCCTGAAACTTTGCACATGCCTTGTGGCCATAATATCAGCTTCTAGGCAAAGATTCCTTACTCTGACATTTAATTTAACCCTTTCCCAAACGACAGAATTATAGGGCGATCCTATTTAAAAGTTGCTTAAGACGACAAGTTTGATGATGAGTGCAATATAGCAGAGAAAGTATTGAGACAAAAGTAGAAACTGCTGGTTATCAGCAGTTTCTTCTTTTGTTTCAATGTTTTCCCAAGCTAAATTCCACCAAGGACGTCAAAACCAGGTCTTGTTTGGGAACGGGTTAATGGAATTTTACCCTTTTCGGACGTAGAATTTTTCACTATCCAACACTTGATAGTCGCGCTTTGCTGTCCTGAGACAGCTCTTGTTTGTTTATGTTGTTCGAGGGGAAAAATAGAGTGTAACCCTAGAATCATACAACTAACATTTTGAGGAATCCAGATTCAATCTCCTCCGAAAATAATGAAATGATTCGGAATCGGTTCCGATACGTCATACACGTTTCTAGTCCGGTTTTGGAAAGGACACTCTAACGCAATCAGTGAATCCTTTCCCAAACGGCAACATTTTAGGTCGACCCACTTCAAAAACTGACAAAATGAAAGGTATTTAAGATAGAATTTGTGTAAAATATGGCATAGAAAATATTGAGACAAAAGGAGAAACTGCTGAGTATCAGCAGTTTCTTCTTTTGTTTCAATGTTTTCAGAATCCTTTTCGAATAGAGGCGTCAAAACCAGGTCTTGTTTGGGAAAGGGTTAAAGGAATTGTATTTTTATCAATTAGAATCATGAATGTATTGAAAAACAAAATAAAAGTAGCAAGGAACGTGCAAACGTCCTATCACGACCTGGCACAAAAATGCATAACACATAGGATTGCCAAAAATAAACACGTTTTTAACGGTCAACGGGTCAAGCAAGACAAAACGTTGTCCTGTAATTGGTTACCTCGCGCCTGACCTCAAAATTGACACCCTACGTTCATTAATAGGAAAACAAATAATGACGTCAACGTGTAACGGACGTCCCCGTATATCATACTTGACGTATTGGTCATAATGATGACCCTTATCGCGTTGGGTCAGAATATTGCAATACACGAATTATAACGTTGTATCTTGCATTTATGTCAATATTTTATATGCACATGTACCAATGCTCTCAAATTATTTTTTTGTACAAATATTATGTATCTCTCATTTAAATTAAAAAAAAACTGTCTTTAATGTAGTCAATAACGTTATCCTTGCTGTAAAATAGTCCGTCTACATAAAACTAGTACATATTGATATCATTTAACAACTATGATTTTAGATGTTCTTTGAATTTAATGAAAATCCACGTTTCCAAGAGATGATAATCCGGAAACTTTGTGAAAAGATGTAAAAGAAAATAAACAATATATTTTGTAAAAATGACTATTGTATTGGATAGGCTACGTTTACGTAAATATACGATTCAGATTAAAATGATTTTTCTTCGTGCATTTTGGTACATGGTCGGAAGAGAGTAAAGAGATGAATTAATTGCTAAATTCGGTATATAATACCCACGGGCAAATACCTCACGTTATAACTCGATATTGCACGTTAACGTTGACAAGAAATTGATTTTATATTTATTTATAAGAAATCGTTAGATTAGACACGATGAAACTTTGTACCGGAATATTGATATTTTTTCTGAGCACACAAAATGGTTAGTAAAAATGAGCATGTTTTAATCTTTGAAAATGTGTGAATATAGTGACGTTACGTAATTGGTGATTTCTATTTATGAAAAAAGAAGCGTTTTTGAGACTAGACTAGTAACTTGATATTAGATCTTTGCTTTCATAATTACAATAATTTTATATCGGATTTTTTAAACGTTCGCACAATAATGAAGCATTTTATTTAGGCGAATCCTAAAATGTTTAGAAGATATAGTCTTTGAATACATTGCTTTCGATTCGAGTTGGTCTATCAACTGATTTTTTTTTAAATAAATACAACGTATACCTCACGATAAATGACCTGGCAGAGCAGCCCATGCTAATTGAATGGAATGCTCTGCCAGGTGAATCCTCGTCCGCTATAGAATTTTGTAATTGGGTTAAGGTAATATGATCAAATCTACCGATGTTTAATTTTGTTTCATTTCATTTTTATAAAGTATTCCTTTTTTTTTGTTTTTCAGTATTCACACAGACAAATCCCCTGGACACTTCTATGTTACCACCGTGTCCGGACATTATGTGTACCATGGAATTTATTCCAGAAGAGTGTGTGGAATTAGAAGTGTTAACCAGTAACGGTGTTTCTTGTACCGGATGTCCACAGTGGAAAGCCAGCTGTAGAGACCCGGTACCAACACGTGATCCAGTGGTCAGTGATCCGAAACCAGATCCACAACCAAATAAAAACACTGGAAAATTAGAACCATGTCAAGACATTATTTGCACAATGGAATTAATACCACCAGAGTGTATGGAATTAGCCGAGTTGACTATAGATGGAGTAACTTGTACCGGTTGCCCACAGTGGAAGGCGAGCTGTCGGGGCCAACCACCAACAACATCACCCCCTACAACCACATCTACCACACCGAAACCTGAAATAGCCTGTCCGATGATACGGTGTGAAACGACCATAGAAATCCCTAAAGAATGTGAAGACAATTCGTACTACGAATTCAGGGGTAAGAATTGTACTGGTTGTCCAAAATGGCGACCAGGTTGCAAGGCGCCGCCGGCTGAAAAACTTACAGAAACAAAACCAGAAAACAAATGGGAGATTTCCTGTCCGTTATTGTACTGCGATGCAGATATACCGCGTGAATGTGAAATGGTCCAACAATACACGACTAAAAGTGGCAGAATTTGTTCAAAATGTCCTGCATGGCGCGAAGGGTGTCGAGAACAAGAACGAATCGCAACAAATGGGGGATTAAAGCCAATGTCATTATCGGATATACCGTGCCCGTACATTGCATGTCCAGATAATCGTATACCCGCCGAATGTAAGGAAGAACAACCTTATGATTTCAATGGAAAAATTTGTTTCAATTGTCCAAAATGGCGGACCGGATGCAAGTCTATACCGGAAGCTAACCTTCTGCGCCCACCGACACCGGAAATAGCATGTCCACTGATTCAATGTGATCTACAAGAATTACCGGAATCTTGTTTTGAGGAGCAGATGTACCAGTTCCGAAACAAAATGTGCCGAAAATGTCCACGTGTGAAGGCCGAGTGTCAAAGAGTCGTGCAACCTAGACCTATTGCAGTGGTCAACCCCCCTCCCACCCCTGTAGCCAGAGACATCCCTTGTCCACTTAGCGTGTGCCCCATGATTTATATTCCTGACGAATGTAGGGAGATCGAAACATTCGAGTTTCAAGGTAAACTTTGCAAGGGCTGTCCAGTATTCAAACCAGGCTGTACACCATTCGGTAGAATTCCACGACCAACGATTCCTCCAACTGTTCCACAGATACCACAAATACCAGCTCAGGAGGTTAACGGATGTCCGGTATATCAATGTGAATGGTTGAGGATACCAGAAGAATGTGTTGAAGTTCCTACCGTAATGGTCCGTGGTAAAAACTGTAGCACGTGTCCGAGATACAGAGAGGGGTGTGTACCAAACGGCCAAGGTGTCAATCAAAATACCGGTAGTCAAGGTACCATTCCAGTTCAAACACCGGTTCAACCGACAAATCCGATGCCTATTCAAGACAGGCCGATTATAATGAACGAAGTAACTAGTTGTCCAATGGTTGCTTGTACTAGAATCTTCATCCCACCGGAATGTCGCGAAGTTGTCACGTATGATTTCCGAGGTAGGACGTGCTACAAATGTCCAAAATGGCGGGAAGGTTGTATCCCGGGACAGAGGCCGAAAGGGAAACAAGACGTCATTTATCCACCAACTGACACCACTACGCAAACTCCGGCAGATAACATCGCGTGTCCTCTTATGGCTTGTAACAGAATGTTCATCCCGCCTGAATGTCGGGAATTAACGCCGTATTTATTCATGAATATCAAAACTTGTTATCGCTGCCCAAAATGGCGAAAAGGCTGCATTCCTGGCGAGAAACAAATAATATCCGACGAAACAAGGACAACAAATCAAGATAGAAACGTCGCCACAACGACTCCAAAATCAATAATAGACATTGTAAACAACGATGTGATGAGGAACGTAAACTCTCAAACCGGAAGTAGTTCTTCATCCGGGTTACTGGCAAATTTACAGGGGGTAGTTCCGGTTAAGCAGGTGGTGGATATGGTTCGGAAAATAAACTGTCCACCGCTACCTTGTCCGGCCACTTACATACCGCAAAACTGTAAGCAAGCGACCCAGTACGAATATCAGGGGAAACTGTGTGATGGCTGTCCAACGTGGCGGGATGGATGCACGGCTGTTGATGGACAATCGCAAAATTCGAACTTTGATGGGTAAGTTAGAAGATTGTTCTGAAAAGTATTGCCTTCAATGCTTTTGCATCTTTAAAATGTCGTAGATAGGCCTATATTGTTTCGTTTTTGTCTAAATGTCTTTACTTCTCTCTGTGAAATTGTAATATGAACGATTATTTTATTTATTTTTTTAAAAAATCTGAACTAATGGGCTCACTTAGTTAAAAGATTTTCTGATCACAACGGCAAAAGAGCACCATTTGAAAACAGACATTAAATTTTGCTCTAGATATGAAACTAAAATTATGGAATTTAACAAGCGTTGCCTTTCTTGATTAAAATTGTCATCAAAAATAGTCGGCGGTGTTCCCGTTCCACTTGTAAACCGTTCTTACCTTGAAACGAAATTACTCAACAAAACTCACTTCACTTATCCATTAATTAATTCATTTTTATTTCACTTATTGTAACAATACCATTTTCTATCTTCAGGCTTCTGTCTTACAACCTATTCCGAGACTTTGCTGGATTCGGCTTTGCTCTAAAGAAATAGAGAACATGGAGACATACACCGACAAACGACAGATCGCAGTCTGTGCCAACTTAAACTTTTCATATGGTTTGCTAGTTACATTGTCTTCTGCCTCAAATCACTGGAACACATCAGGAACTTTTTAGGGCAAACATGAATTCACTTAACCCTTTCCCAAACGACAAAAATTTTGGGGAGCTCCAAATTCAAAGATGTTGCAGACGACAATCAAAACTGAATGAAAATTTACATTTTTTGTGTCTTTTTGTGTAGAAAATATTGTGGGAAAAGAAGAAATTGCTTGCCACAAGCAATTTCTTCATTTTCCACAATGTTTCCCAATCCTTTTCTTGTGAGGGAGTCAAAAGGCGTCACTGTGCAGTTATGGGTCAAAATTGTATTCGTGCTCATGTTTATAATCTAATAAAACATAATATTGGACAAGCAATAGTAGTTAGTCTGTGTAATTCTGAAATCTCGTAACTACAGCTTGGTTGATCCAGTAGCTACGAGATTTCATAATAACACCAATGATTCATAAAATGTCGCTTTTCAACGAAAACCTTGTAAGTGCAGCTTGTTTTAAGCTGCAGTTACAAGTCGACTTTTTGTATATTTTTTTCATTGTATTTCATTCCTTGTGTATAGTTGAAAAATATTTATTTGAAATCCTTTGCATGTGAATTTAGAGATGTGTGCAAGATATCTGTATATTTAATAGTCATGCATTACCAATACGCATAGGAAAATGAGAACTAAGTCATATTTCTACATTTGAAGTTGTATAATTATCTTATTAACATACATCGTATTTCAAATATTTTATATGCGTTGACAAATATATTGTAATAAACTTCTTAATCTAGAATAATTGTATTTCTCTTCTTCCTACAATGGTTCGTCGAATGGGTATTCTGGATGTCCTATACAACTGAAATGGAGAAAAGAGAAAATATTTATTCGATTTACAGACCAATTTCCGCACAGTGACGCTTAACCCATTACCACACAGTGACTCCTTTTGACTCCCAACAAGGTAATGGCTTTGGAAAACATCGTGGAAAATGAAGAAATTGCTTGTGACAAGCAATTTCTTCATTTCCCACGATGTTTTCTACGTAAAAAGACCAACAAATGCAAAATTTCATTCCCTTGAAATTGTCGCCTGCATCATCTTTGAATTTGGACTAGCCTAAAATGTGCCGTTTGCTAATGGGTTAAGGCATTGGAAAACATTGCGGGGAATTTTTTTTTTCAACTATGGACGTCAAGACCTAGCATTATTACATGGTTTTATGAAAAAGACTTATTAAGGATATGAATTACCTTAAAATAGCAGACCCCGATTTTCGCGAGAAACAGTTCATTAAATTTAAAGATGAATTAATTAAAGGTCTTAGCGATAACTTACATGGGCTCCTTAAAGACTCGTAGGTTTCGATTAAGTGTTGCTATTTGTTTCATCTCGTCGTCTGTCAAATCAAAATCAAAAACCTGAAAACGGAATGTAGCGTCTTATGTTTTCTGTAGTTGGGCATACAAAACTAAGCATGTAAAAACAATAACAGTCCCAAGATGGCTTTAATTATTCTGAGAAATAAAGATCATAAAGTCATGTCGTACCGTCGCTCTTTTATTCGTTAAAACACGAAAATGGCCAGGTTGTGATTTTTTCCGAATTTTCATACTTTTCAATTGAGAAATAAGAAATGCGGTACCGTATTACTTGTTTTATTTGACATGACATTGACTTTAAGCAAGATACACGTATTGATTTTTTAAATTGACCGCGGAATGACCTGCTTCATTTGCATACTCACTTGGACGAGTTTATCCGATAAAAGGTATGTCGGGATTTTTCAGATAAATTGCACGAGATTATCTACTCTCAATGTGTGCCTTCAAAGTCGACTGCTCGATAGCTCAACTGGTAGAGTCGTCAGTTTAGTAATTAGAAAGTACGGGGTTCGAATCCCCACAGGACCGTTACGCCTATATTTTATTTTTTTTATCCTTTTTTTAGATTTACAACTCTGTTTATCTCCTAACCCCTCGTTGGTGTTATGAAGACACCATTGGCGATCGAGCTCCTTTCTTATTTTAAGTTAGGTCATAATTTTACTGACCCCAGTGGCTTCTGTACAACTTTTGGTCTACATAATTATGTGGAAGATTGATTTCTGTTGTAGTTCTGCTGCTACTTCACAAATGAACTTGGTTCATTCAAAACTATTTCTTTTGCTCTTTGTCCAAAGGGCTGTGGCTTGTTTGTGACATTAGTCGTCCGCGGGAGTTCTTTACACGTCTATCTACCACTGACAGTATTTCAAGTCATTATTTATTAATTATGCCTACAGGGTTTTTTCAGTCTAGGGGAAGGGGCCTGGTCTTTTTGTAGGGAAAAAACAAGCTTTTCAAACTGTTATAGGGGAACAAAATTTCCAAGGTAAACCTGAATTTGGGGAAAACTGCATGATTTAAAAGAAATTTTTCAGAGGAAAGGGGCCTTTTGTCAAGGGGAATGGGCCTTTTACAGGCCCCTGCCGAAGAAGAAGAAAAACCCCTGGCCTTACTTTATTTGAAAAAAAAAAATAAAAAAAAAATAAATAAATAAACATAAGAAATTGTGATCCTTATGGTTCGAATAGGGTAATGTGCATAAGAAATGTAAAATAGAAATCCTTCGGATAAGTAAAAAAAGTGATCCTGCTTGGTATTCGAACCTGGATCCATTAGGTTTCAAACCCAACGCGCACCCTATTGAGCTAACCAGACTGGTGAAAATACAACGTTACATTACAAATATTTATCATAACGATAATTACGTGTTTAACCTGATTTACCTGTTTTGAAATGTGCAATTATTTAAATGAGGTAGGTCATTCCGGGGTCAATATAATTTTATAATATACTCCATCAAAATTTACCCGAGACAACTTAATTTTTGTATACAAAGTGCGTTAGTTGAGAGTCTTAACAAAACATAGCCGAAGGGGGCCATTACTTATATGCAGATGTCCCGGGTTAATGTTGCAGGAGTATAATCATATTCATACATGGTAACTAAAAGGGAGATAACTCACCTCAAAGTTTTGCCGAACCCGTGACGGTGTGATACTTTTTGGGATGACGACGATTCCATTTTGTATGTGATAACGTAGAATAACCTGAAATATTTACAATGATTTTTTTATTACTTTTATTTCTCTTTATTTTAAACTTTGTTTTAAAATCCACTATGGAGAAGGCTTAATAAGAGATATTTTAAATGAATAAATAAAAAGGAATAAATACTGATAACCAGCATATTATTTAAATAGATGTCATTGACACCAAGTCTTATACCGTATGTATGTGTGGTTATTTTCGTTTTGTCTAGAAAAGTATAATGGTACGAAGTAGTATGATTGTGAGAGCACGTTTTGATATAGAGCATAATTCGAGGGCTCAGTGTAAAACTATTAAAACTGCATATTTTCAGAAATTCACTTTTTCTGAATCTTTAGGACGGAATGCATCATGTGTTCAAATAATATTAGGTTTCAATTCTGTATACTTAAAATAATATTTAGAATTTTAAAAACATCTGTCCTCTTTAGCTTTGAGAAAGTCAATAAGATTTTTCCCTCTTCTGTAAAGTGTTATAAAACGGAGTTACAATAGTTTTGCACCAAGCCCTCGATATTGCATGCAATGATAAATGGAAATTGCAAATATAATGTTGGCATAATCATAATGATAATGATAATGATAAACACGTAAAATCGCTAAACTACAAATGTACCTGTGCTGGGTGTTTGTTCTTTGCTTTGGCGATATTCACTAGGATGGGTTCTTCAAACGGACTTGGCTCACCAGATTCTTTCCTGGAAACAAAATCGATTAACAATTGATCCCGTTCAACTGGTACACTATTGTTAGAAACATACATGTAGCTGTTTTAGAGGTACACCATCCTCGGATACCCAGCGGTCTGAGCTACATGTCATGTAGCGTAGCTCAGACCGCTGGGTATCCGAGGACGAAGGTACACATGGAAGCTTAATGTGTCGTGCGCAACGCATATTTTGGTGATCTTGCGAAAACCCACTGTAAATGCTTAAATTATGTGCTTACATTAGCCTACATGTTCATGTTTACCTCTTTGTTTCTAATAGATACGTTTTCTAGCAGTCCCGTATAATGTACCATATCGAGGAAGTCAAAAGATGACATCACTTCTGAACAATTGTATTAGTGTCTGTGTTGGTATACACAAAATAACTGCAGGCCCGCAGGAACAGGGGGATAGGGGGGCTTCCCCCCCCCCAATGTTGGACAAAAATGCCAAATTTTCTTTATTTATTTTACACTGAAATTTTAGGGAAAATCCAGTTAAGCCCCCCCCCCCCCCCCCCCCCCCCCCCAATATTCAGACACAGGGGCTTTAGCCCACATAATATGAAATTGCTTCCTACGGACCTGATAAGAAATGGATAGAACGGTTTGAGACACCCAAACATACCATGGTCGTTTTGGAGAGCCGAGGGGAGCATAAGCCGTGATGACAATGCCGCGGTCCCTACAGAAGTTGATCAGACGTTTGTTGTCAAAATAGGGGTGAACTTCCACCTGAAATAAATAATTAAGGTAGTATACCCCTGATATAATTGGATTTGCGCGACGTCGAAATTTTTCGTGTGACGTCGTTAACATTCGATTCGCATCCGAAAACCTATTCGTGCGATGCCGTAAACATTCGGCGGTGGAACGTTCCACCGCCGAATGTTTACGACATCGCTCGAATAATTCTGACGTCGTGTGAATCTCATCAGGGGTGGACTACCTTTTAACAGAAGTGGTATTGTTATGATATTTCGATTAAAAAAAAAGAAAGAAAAGCATGGCAATCAAACGCAACATCTCATAAAAACCTAAAATGAGCAAACGAATCCAACAAAGGGTAACTATGGCGGCATATTTCTGCCATGAGATACAAAATAGCTGTAGACCTATCATAATAATGAAGAAAAAAATATTTTGATAAAATACAGTTCCAAAAAAAAAAAAAAAAAAAAATAATAATAATAATAATAATAATAAATAAAATAAAAAAATCAAGCGCTGATTAATAGCTGCATGTGCAAGATCACTTCCGACCCCCCCCCCCCCCCCCCCCCACCACAAAAAAAAGAAAGAAAGAAAGAAAAAGAAGAACAAATAAATAAAAGAAAGCCCAAACCCATGACAAAAATACCTGATTGCAGACTGGCTTGATACTACAACTCTTCAATATTCTCTCTATCTGAGCACAGTTAAAGTTGGATATACCGATCTCCTTGGTTAATCCTGCCTTCTTACACTCTTCAACTGCCTGTAAATAAAAGAAGAAGTACCTGAACATGCGAAATGATCATGCCCTTACAAGTATGGAATGTGAACTGGAAGGCGATAATACTAGCGTTGTCGAATTTTGACATTTGAAACAACAACACAACAACAAAAATCATTAAAAAAAAAAAAAAAAAAAAAAAAAAAAAAAAAAAAAAAAACTTGAAGTGATATTGGAGTTGACTTTGGCAGATGGAATTTGATACTACAGAAAATCGCTCACCAATTGATGCACAGCTACATATTACCGGTGTTTAAACCATGTTTCATATTACAAATCGATCATTATACATGTAAAATTGTTTAGTATCGGGATATCAAAAATAAAGCACAAGACCTAGTACCTTATATACTTCTTCCAGAGGATGTACTGTCCACAATACTTTACCATTCTCATCTTTAGGCACTCTGAAATCTTTAAGACCGCTGTCCTGCAATGGTAAAATAGAAACGAATGCAATCGGAACATCTCGGCTGTTTTCGGGCTCTCAACATAATGTTGAGAGCCCCATAACACCCGAGATGTTCCGATTGAAAAGAATGCAAACAGTCTTATAATTATGTCTGTTCAAATTACTCAAATTAAGGTAGTATACCCGTAATGTCGCCATTTTGAGATTACTAAAACATCGGCTTTCTTTTCGAGCGGCGTCGTTATGTATCCGAACCTATTCGGGCGCGGTCGTAAACATTCGGCGGTGGAAATTTCCACCGCCGAATGTTTTCGACCGCACCCGAAAAAATTCCGACGTCGTGAGAATGTCATTAGGGATGGACTACCTTAACGAAAAAGAATTAGTCGAATTGGGTCGTTTATCGATGACCTCTGACATTGGAGGGTACAAAAGTAGTAAGGCGCGTTTCTTTGTGACACGAATCGTGTTATACCCCTCCTCCAAAAAGGAAATAATACGATTAATACAATTGATAATGTTATACCCCTCCTCCAAAAACGGAAATAATACGATTAATACATTGATAATGATAACCTTTTTAACAAAAACGAAGAACAGCTTTTGTAAATCATAAATGTATAGATTTGAACAGAAATAGGATTATGTACCACGGCATTCCCCCGCAGCTTTACCAGTGTTAGATATTTTCATGGATCAAAACAATAATGAGACAGTTTGCATTAATCGTGTAACTTGTGCAATTGCTTCATCTAATCAAAGTGCTGAGAGCACTGTAATTGGACGTCTCTGATTGATTGAGCGGGATTTTACATGAACGAAAGATATTTTATTCATTCTTCAGTGTTTAATTCTATAAGATCGGTTTCGGACATACGAAATCGGCTTTATTACCTGAAAACCCTTCTCAGGCTTCAAATGATTTGATTGCCGTTTCAAGACAACTGATTTGTCTCTATGAATAATCACTATTAATTTGATTACCCAATTCAATTAAGGTCATGTGATTAGCACTTTTGTCTTCTTGTTTCGGTTAACTATGAGTATTGTCGTCAGTTACACCTTTCGTTGATTTTATAAAGGGCGATACAAAGCAATTTATTCAAAATGTAAGCCAACGCGCCACATAAATGAAAGCCGCGATAGCTCACTTGGCAGAGCACTCACCTTGTACTCTTTACACATGTCTATATCTGGAAGGCCCTGGGTTCGAATTCTACTCAGACATTGTTCTTTTTTATCCTCTTCTTTTCGACTTTTATCTCCACCATCGTTAGGGATAAAACGGCCGCAGTGATTTAGAATCGATCTAAACACAAATTCAACGACATAAAGTAATGAAACGCCGATCATTTACATACAATTCCGCTCAATCAATCAGAGACGTCTAAATATGTGCTCCAAGCACTTTGATTTTTATTTGTGTTTAGAGTAAAAAAAAAAAGAAAAGAAACACTGCAGCAGTTTCCCCTGGTTGTGGTTACAAAACAAATTCAATACACACTTTTCCTGAAACTAAATACCAGATGAATTGGAGCACCTAACCATGGATTCCTCATACCAGTACTACCGCAACATCCTAACATCTACAGATGTGCGTACAAAGAAGAAATTGGGAACGTGCCGTCGGGAAAATGGCAGTGGAGTACAATACGCAATTTAAATCTTCATATCATTATCAACGAAAATTTGAGAATAGCAATGTCCATATCTGTACACATATTCATACGATCATCTATGTTCCATTGTCATTGTTGCAGACCCATTGCTTAATCTTCTTAGTACAATACACGTAAACGGTTCACTTAAACGTGATGAATACAGATCGCTGTCACTCGATCATAGACTAGTAATAATCATTGTTGTCATGATCATTGATCAGTATGTAAATAGGTCATGATACTGTCGAATATCAGTGATACAGATGCTGGAGAAAAAAAAAAATAAAACTCGTAAGAGCAACTATTTTTCTGAATAGGTGGATATCACTAGCGTCTCATCTGAGGCTGTTCAGATGGAACCCCGATTTGCCATCGAGTCGAACCCGAGTTGCGAAATGAACTCACTCCCTGAGAATCAATTTGAAAACCCTGTTTCCAAAATACGTCTCGTGGAAACCCCGTTCCTTTAAATATGTCAAAGACTTAAACAACAATGATCAAAGAAAAAGAATCGATCATACATAATACGTTCATTAAACTGAGTAATCATCCTAAAATGTCTGTTTTCAGTAAAGACATCAAGAAAAACAAACTTTTTAACAAACGTTATACAGAAAAAATAATCCGAACAGGTTTCGAACCAACGGCGTTCCAAATTTCATACTAAAAAAGGTTGCGAGGTTAATCCTTTCCCATTTGAGCTATCGCTGCAGATGATGATATAAGGCGTTTGTTTACTTTATAAACATAGTGTATGCATGTATCGCTTTCTAAAGATGTTACCCTTTACACAATATTACGATACGAAAGTCAAATCACTACAACAAAATGGTTAAATCGAAAAAAGATCGTAAAGTTGGTTAAGACGTGGCATGAATTGAATCGGCAAATGAATCTTATAGTGTTTGTTAGAGAACACATAGAAAGAAGGAAAAGATACGACGGTTTTCATGTATGGTCGCAAAATCTGTTTTGAATTTTGGTCAACTGGCAATTGAGTCTGAGAAAGGGTTTTTTGGTAATGAAAACTCATTTCGCCTGTCGAGAAGTGGTTATAAGAATTGTACGTCCTTTCGGACGTCCAATTAAAAACCAAACTGTTCAACAACCTAGTATAGGTCCCTTTAAAGGCCTGCTCAATTCCACAATCTAACATCCACATCACGGCCTGAGCAAGACCAAAAAATGGTCAATCGATCGGCATATTGTAACACGATGTGAACGGGGTGTCGACGCGAAATTGTATGTAGCTTTACCTTGAGCGCCGTAGGCCAATGTATCAGGAACAAATCCACGTAGTCTAATCGTAGTTTACTTAACGAGTCTTTCAGTTCCATCATAACTGAATTCGGGTTGTGATGTGTGTCCCATAACTGAAATGAAACGATGATAAATATTATACATGTTCAGATGTGAAAGGGGCATTTCATTTTTATTTCAATTTTTTAAAGTATGCCTTGATGCCAAGATTGGTTCTTTCTGTGTACATAAATGCAATCAGTTTTGTGAAACTGTTACTGATAAGCGAAAAACATGCCTATAAAGTTGAGATAGATATTACAAATTCCATATAGGCCTACATCTGAACTGTTGTCCACAACAATTTGTTTAATTTTAACACAAAAAATGTATATTTCCCGTCAAAGGCGCAATATTTTGGCTGGAAATTCTCAGAGTTTTCATACGGACATGTGCTGTTTCAGACAAAAATAAAAGTATTGTATACGCAAAATGTCTGTGAAATGTCACTTTAAATCATTGGTCGTAGATATAGTCCAGTCAAAATATTACGACACGTGTTTACATTTTTTTTTTTACATAATGTAAACAAGGGAAAATGCCCTTTATTTTCAGTACAATTTTACATGTGTTGGTTCGAATCTTGCAGGTGTGAGACACCTGCAAGATTCGAACCATCACATGTAAAATTACAGTTATTTTGAGTCTGATATTCTGTTGTTTACATGAGTAAATTTTGTAAACATGTGCCATAATATCTTGACCTGGCTGTATTTAGACGTTAAGACATTCAATCCACCAGTGGATTCCAAATACTTCGAGAAAATTCGACGCCAACCGAGGCCACGGAAATTGCAGAGGCTATCCGGATCTTTTTTCTTTTACATACTAAATTATGTTTGCTCGCCAATAACTTTTTATCGGGTGTTATTTAAAAGGTGCATCACAATAACAGTCACATCCATGAATTCACTTGTGTGTTTCGTCTTCTCTTTTTCAAACCAAATTCAAATCGGTTATAGTCCGTAAATATTGACCTGAACCTGAGAAATATGCTATGAGTAATTTAGATCCGAAAAAATCACCCTCCGTGCAGAATGCAAGGTCACTTTGCTTGTGGAAACTATCAACTCTGTTCGGCAGTGATAATTGCTGGCGAATATTGATTATTCCGTGTCATAATTAATTACTCATTGCATATTCGTCGGGTTCAGGTCAATATTTACAGACTGTACGTATTAACAGATTTATTGAGATTTTGTGCAGTTGTTGGTGTTGCACACCATTCCCGGCATTGATATTTCACCGTCACAGAATTAGCAATGAATTTTGTACTAAAAATAGACTGGGTTTACTGTTGTGTTTTGATAAACCATCGGCGTTGTTATAAAGTCTCGTAACTACGGTTTGAATCAAGCCGTAGTTACGAGATTTTATTTAACACCAAGGAAATTTCATTTGTTTGTCCAAAATTACGTCACGGTTTAGTGGATAAAATCGTTCCCTATTCCGATGTAAATATGTGAATAAACACAAAAATACCTTGGTTGTCACAAAGATTTCGTCTCTCGTTATAACACCCTCTGCTATTTTATCCGCTATAGCTTTACCGAGCCCGTCTTCTGTATCATAGACCCAGGCGGTGTCAAAATGCCGGTAACCAGCGTCAATGGCCGCCTTAGCTGCGATCTCGACTTCTTCTACATGACCCTAGAAGTAAAAATGTACATGCATTAATTAGCAATAGGGATTGATCTCATCAAGTAGAAAGTGACGTAATTTTGGACAAACAATAATTATAGTATTTCGTCGGTGTATATCTAAAACGTCGCAACTACAGATTGAATGAATGCGTCAATGGCTGCCTTAGCTGCAATCTCGACTTCGTCTACATGACCCTACAAGTACCAATGTAGGGTCGTACATGTATTAAGTCTTTCCCAAACGGAGATGATTTGGGCGAATCCGAATTGAAAGCTACTGCAGACAACAAACTGGAGCGAAAGATATGATTTGTGTATACATGATACAGCTGAGAAAATATTGAGGCAAAAGAAGAAAATGCTGATCGTCAGCATTTTCTTCTTTTGTCTCAATGTTTTCCCATGCCTTTTCTGTTAAGCACTCTAAAACAGGTCCTGTTTAGGAAAGGGTTATTTGCAATTGTGAGCATAAAGGGGGCTGTCGACCGAATTTTGCAAGGTAAGAGGTATGGACCGCTGTATAATCAATGTAACGTAAATGAAAATTTTAAATGGGGACAGGTCTTTAGGCCCTATGCCATTTAAAACTAGTTAACATGGATCCTATGTACAGTTGTCGCCACATCGTATGGCACAAGGTTTATATTTTGTTCAAATGTAATTGAACGTTAAACAAAACATAAACACGTGCCATATGATGTGGCGACACCTGTAATCAGCATGACTATATTTGTACATTAAAAACATTTTTTTCATTACCATTTCTCTTTCGAAAAAAACAACAAAAGGACGACCGATCCAAATTGAAAGCAGTGACATATAAGGAAGTGGTTGTTGATAAGGTAAGATGTGTGTAAAGTTTTGCATTTGTGGCCGAAGTGAAAATGCTATTATTAGCATTAATTTTTTCTTCTTTTATCCCAATGTTTCCATTTATAGATTCTCTAATTTACTGGGATTCAAAACAGAATTTATTTGAGAAATGGTTGACTCTTTCCCAAACAAGACGTGGTGTTCACGTACTTCATCGAATTGGCTCGGGAAAACACTGAGGCAAAAGAAGAAAATGCTGATAACCAGCATTTTCTCCTTTTGCCTCAATATGTTCTGTGCTACACTCTACTAAAATTATTCTTTCTTTACCAAGATCCATTTTGTCGTCTGCAGCAGCTTTAAAATAGGACCACCTTAATATTTTGTCGTTTAAGAAAGGGTTAAAAGGTCAGAAATGAAGGTTAAGATGAACAAACGACATTGTGCATTTGATAAGATAACATTGACAAAGAGAGTCGCATCGTAAGAATAAGATGCCTATTGAGAAACACAACAAATTATAGACAATTGGCTACCTAGAGATGCAAAGGTTGATCAGAAATAAATTTTGGTCATTAAAGAAAACAAAACGCTTCTTTGATCCTTTCCCTTACGTCAAAATTTGATAGCTAGACTATTGTCTCAGTTTGAAAAACTAGGTAGCTCAGGATTTTGTGAAAACTATAAAATAGAAAATGGCAAAAATTGAAGGAAATGGTAAAATGCTGGTTTCCAATTCTTCCAGTTAGAAAATGTATTGCTTCGGAAAGCGTGGACATGGGGGAAAGAGATGAAAAAAAATAAGGAAAATTAATTTCTTCTATGATTCAATTTGGTGTAACATTTGCGATTTGCACTTTACCTTAGCACAGTGGGGATTGTGCATGATGGGATGGAAAACGAATACGGACAAAATAATCTCGATTCTGGTAAGATATTTTGCAATAACTTCCTTATTTGTGCGCCAATCTTCAAAAGGTGTGTTGCATGTACCCCGCCTTACCGAGCTCTTTCATCGGATGTATGACATAATAATTATTAGATAACTCATGGTACTTTTTCCGAAATATTGTCCCATCCGACAAGAAAGCGAAATGGTAACGACTACAGCCAAATTAATCACGCTTCAGGTAGAAATTTGTGCAACAACTTTCTTATTTCTGCGTCAATTTTCATGCGGTTTGTTGCATGTTCTCCGTCATACTGAGCCCTTTTCTCAGATGTATTACTTATCTAGAGACTCCTTGTACTTTTCTCAAAAACTGATCCCAACCGACTAGAAAAATGGTCTGCTTTTTTGTCGTTTTTCTGATCGGTTGGGATCAATTTTTGGACAAAGTACAAAGATTCTGCAAACAAGTCATATATCTGAGGAAAGAGCTTAGTAATGCGGGGTACATGCAACAAACCGCTTGAAAATTGACGTAGAAATAAGAAAATTATTGCACAATTTCTTACCTGAAGCGAGGCAAACTTGTCCGTATTCGTTATCCATCCCATCATGCACCATCTCCACCGTGCTTAGATAGCAAAATTTTAATTCTGCAAAAGCTACCAATCTAGATAATTCGTCAGCATATGGAAAACATGTTGTAGGACCCAAATATTCGTTGTCCATGTGGGCACATTGCTCTATGCACTTGTTTAAATATTTGGATAAAATATTGCTATTAAAATAAGTAAATGCTGATAATGCTGTATATTCTTCTTTATATTTGCCTATGCCATAATCGTCTGGTAATGAATTATAAATCATACCTGTTCCCCAAATACAGTAAAAGTCCCAAGTCCAATAATCGGAATTTCTGTATTGCCATTTGGAAATTTAACTTTGGGCACATTGGTCGCCATGTTCGAGACAATTTTGGCTAAACTATGATAACCCACTTGTAACTGTTTGACCCCTTGATAAAATTTCACCAATGACAGATCTAGAGGGGCCGGGGTCCATACCCCCCAACCCCTGCATTGGCCGAAAATTAAATTTTGACTATACAGCATTAGTGTAAGGTTACATATTTAACACATTTTAACTCTATCCCGGAATAATTCCTTGATCCATCCTTGTACACTGGTCTAAACCATTTCCCAATGGTAAAATTTTAGACTTGTCAGAATTCAAATATGTTGCAGACGATTATTTAGAATGAATGGAATATTACATTTTTATGTCTTTTTGTATAGAAAATGTTGTGGGAAATGAAGAAATTGCTTGTAACAAGCAATTTCTTCATTTTCCACAATTTTTCCCAAAGCCAGTTTCTTTTGACGAGTCAAAAAAGTCACTGTGTGATAACGCACTCACTATTTCCCAAACAAATCGTTGTTTTTGGCGTCTGTTATACGATACTTAAAAAAAAAAAAAAAAAAAAACATTGACGCAAAAGAAAAAAATGGTGATCAGAATTTTCTTCTCTTTTTTTTAAGTTGTCTGTTGAATAGTAGTATTGTTAAAAAAAACTATGTTTATAAGCATCCATTTTGCCGTTTGCAAGAGCTTTCAAATTGGAACAGTCTAATTTATTTCCCTTTGCGAAAGGATCAACCATTTCCCCGAACCGTAAAATTCTACACTTCGAAACTGCAATAAAAACCGAAAATCAATGTTATAAAGATAGAGGTAGAATATGCTCAAACAGCACAGGAAATACTGAGGCAAATGGAGAAATCAGTGCTGATAATCTATAATTATCTATTTTCTTTTTTGTCCAAATGTTTTACTGACTATAAGCATTTTCTATTAATTACACAAAAACTCCTCATTGTTTTTTGAAAACCCTTTCTCGGATACGACGGCAAAATTCGACACGTCGAATATGGTCAAATTATTTTTTTCAAGCCAAATAGCAAGATTCAAAGATGTGGCCTAGAAAATGGAAGAAGAAAAGAACGAAATGCTGCATGGTTATGATTTTTTTCTCTTTTATAAATGCTTTCGTAAAAACACCATCAAAATGAGAACCGATAACTCTGGGTTTGGAATTCAGTTCTTGAACAAATTGGTAATGTCAGTCTTTATCCACTCTTATCTATTGCTTTTTACATACAACAGAATTCAAGAATAATTGGAAGCTCTAGTAAAATTATGTAGCCTAACACCAGAGACATAAAGAAATGTATTCTATGTCTCTGTTAACACATATTAAAAAAGATCAAACAGTAATTCAAAACATAGAAACCCTTATTCCTTGCCCAAACGACAAAATTTAAGGGTGGTCCAATTTGAAAGCTGCTGCAGGCAACAAAATGTATGGTGATCGATAAATGTTTTTATTGCACAGAAAATATTAAGACAAAGGGGAAATTCTAGTCATCAACATTTTCGCATGTGCGGATCTAGAGGGGTGGGGTGGGGGGTTGTCAGGGGGTCCGGACCCCCTGGCATTGGCCGAAAATTTAATTTTGACTATATAAATCTAGTGTAACGTTGCATATTTACTACATTTTAAGGCATAATTTGGGCTTGGACCCCCTGGAAAAAATCTTGGGCTTGGACCCCCCCCCCCCCCTGGCAAAAAATCCTGGATCTGCCCTTGTTTTCTTTTTTTAGTCTTAAAGTTTTCCCGGGCCTTTTTCCCAAAGGACCGTCAAAATATGGTCTTGTTTGGGAAAGGGTTAAAGGGATAGTTGAAAATGAGGGAGTGGCTTCATTTTATCATTTTCCCTCAATAATTTCTGAACTGGCGTCTAGTAGGGTCGTCAAAATCTGGTATTTTTGTAAAAGGTAAAAGATAGTAACTAAAATTCAATCGCCAGTGTCATACCTAAGTCGTCATATTCAAAAGAGTGTAGACTCTAGTTTTGGATTTTTTTCTTGTGTCTCTAAGTACTTTGATTCTGATAAGTGAAGTAGCGAGGGTACTTTGATTGTTAGTATTTTTGCGTTTTTATCGTAAATCGAGCGTGTCATGCCAAATTTCTTTTACAAAATTGAGAAAAATAATTTCATAAAACAGTTTTCTTATCATAGGTAGTTCAATGATTGACATTTAAGTATAAACAATGTTTCTTTTGACCGAGTTTTCATTTTGACAGCTGCTAGCAGACGGTTGACCCTGACCTTCACCTTAGATTCACCTCTGCTGCATGAAAGACTAGTGACGCTTCCATGCAAAATGTCATCGATGGAAGTGAAAGTTCCAGAGATCGACAGATTATTCGCTGCCGATGGGTATCTTACAACGCACGAGAATGAGATCAGGCGAAGGTAAACAGATTTTCTACTTGCACGAATTTTCCGCTTCAAAGTGCACCTAAATTCGGACATGTCTAATGACTTCGTTTTGACACCGGCAAAAAGGCTATTTCGTATCAAAATTGTTAGTTTTCTTTCACATTTTTAACACTATATAATTATTTAGACCAGATGCACATTGCACTTTAAGCTGCCAAGATTTAAAACAACATTTTCGCATTTCTTTTCCCCCCTCATTCTGGCAGGCTGCACTGGCCACTGCCCAATTTGCATGTATACGTCTTCAGTCTCCATTTCGAGTTGGGCATATTGAATTTTCCACTTGCACTGTAACACTTTCAGATTTGTGATCCTTGGGAAAAGTATCCACACTTTCTTGCTTCATTTTTTTGTTGCATGATTTGTTCATATTTTGATAGCTCGTCTTCGTCTTCCTTGGTAAGGTCAGGAGTCATATCTGACTGTATTGTTGACCTGTGTATAGCTCTTATTTGATGGTTCCTAGGTAATCTGACGATGGCGAACAGCAAACATAAAATGAAGATAAACAAGTCATTCAGTGTCGATCCATTTATTTTATATTGATTTGTAAATTGGCTGCAGCCAAAGTGGAGTTGATAGCACATCAGATTGCATGATGTCCCGGGTTTGATCATAGGCCACAGGAAATATCCCTTCTGACATTTGACTCCCATTTGATAATTTTGAATGCCTAGAGTTAGTTTCCTGTATTTGAGCAGACTCTCTTATTTCAGGGTCCCCCAATAGAATATTTTCTCTTTTATTTCATTTGTTTTACAGTCTTTTATTCTGTGAATATAGCCTGGAGTATCATTGTACTCCCATTTTAAACATTTGTACTGGATGATTGTCTCTGAATTGGACTGTAAAAAACACAAAGCATGTGCAACTTTGACCCAGGAAAATAAATATGCATGTGCAAAAGTAATGCTTAAGGTGCTTGAATACAGGAGGCTACAGGCTATTTTGGCGAGCAGCTGGAGGCTTGGTTACAACTGGTAAGGATGTTGTGGCGCTGGTTAGACAAAGAACAGGAATCATTGTTTAGGTGTTCCAGTTGCTGAAATAAGATCATACCAGTTAAAGCAGAGGCATTTAATCCCAATCAATAAATCAATGTTTTTAAACTGTCTCTATATATCTAAATGCTGTTTTAACAGGTATGGATGTTTCCAGAAAGAATTGGACAGAATCAAGAGAGATGGCGGCGGAATGGATAAGTTTACGAGGGCATATGAGGAGTATGGTATTCGACGAACACCGGATAATGGTATATACATGAAGGAATGGGCTCCAGGGGCTGACGGCATTTCTCTACGGGGAGATTTCAGTAAGTTTACGACATCTTTCACAGACAACAACTGTATTTGACAACGCTAATCAGTGCTTCTGAAATAAGTTGCCCGAGTTGTCCGACTTGTCCGTTTACCTCAAATTACCTGTACGGACAAGCAGACTTCGAAAGCTAGGTTGTCCGTGGACAAGTGAAAAATCCGGTTATAATAAAAAGTTTTTTTTTTCTTTTTCTCACATTTTTTCATACAATGTAATTACTGATAGTTAAATGTACAAATTTTGTTGTAGACAATAGTTGGACAGTCATAATAGATATGCAATAAACAAATGAAGCTATTTAAAAGTATATGGGTTTTGTACGGACAAGTTGATTTTTGATACGGACAAGTCAATTTTGGATCAACACTAGTCCATGGACAAGTAGATTTTCAAAATATTTCAGAAGCACTGCTAATACAATGTTATATGGAGGAAACATTGGTTAAGAAAATAAAGAAGCAGATGAAGAAAATGTTGATGCCTAGCATTTTCTCCTTTTGTCGCAATATCTTCTTTCCCTTTTAGATACGAGTATTTATGATGAAGAATTTTCTCGTAAGAGCTTGCCTGGGTGAATAATGATATTATTATCATCTATCATATATATGAGAAAAGAAGATGTTTTGAAATAGAGCTCAGCCTCTGTTGTTGTTTTTACTTTTATAAATAGCTTCTCTGTTACCTCTGACACTTGCCAGAAAGAAAAAGTGCTGGCTGTTCAAGATTATTTTATGACAGTCTTAACCCTTTCCCAAAAGACAAAATTTTCAAATGATCCAATTGGAAAGTTGCAATAGACAACAATATTGATGTTAAAAAGGATAGGATTTGCGTTCAATGAGGCATAGAAATATTGAGGCAAAAGGAGAAAATGCTGATTATCAGCATTTTCTTCTTTTGTCTCAATGTTTTCCCAAGCTTTTTCTAATAGGAATGTCAGAAGCAGGCCTTGTTTGGAAAAGGTTTAAATGCATTGCCATATGCCTGTCTGCTCATCTTCTTGTTACCAAATTTCAGATAACTGGGACCAGCTTCAGTATAAATTTACTCCTCTTGAGTATGGTAAATGGGAGCTGAAAATTCCTCCAAATCCAGATGGCAGCTGTCCCATTCAACACGGATCAAAAATAAAAGTAGGTGAATAAATATGACCACAAAGATATTTTTGTATATGAATGATTGTGTATGAATTCTTTATGCGAAAGTTATAAAAGTGCAATCTACAGACTGAAAATGTTAATCATGGTGTTAAAGCTATCTTTGACTCAACAGTCTGATTATTTGATTGATCTGTCTTGAAGTAATTTGGAAATCAAAGTGAAATTTTGTCGTAAAATTTGTTGCTGTTTCTTAAAATGAAGAAACTGAATGTTTCTATGTCTTGCGGTGCAAATTGATAAGGCCTTGAGCCTGAAATGAAATGGGGTCAGAGCTTAAGATCATACTCAGATATGCGTTCTTGATACATTTATTTCAGCTTGTAATGCATACCAAGGGAGGTAAACTAGAAGATAGATTGTCCCCATGGGCCAAATATGTGACAAGAGAAGAAAAGATTCCAATCTACGATCAAATCTTCTGGGATCCACCACAGGTCTGTACTGTTAGCTTGAAAGAATGATCTATATATCTGTCTTACTTTAAACGTTTGACTGATGGACCTTGCCATTGATTTTGTGGTTGGTCCTTCGAGAATTCCATATTTGTCGGATCGAAAAAAAAGATATCGGTTGTACTTTACATTCCTGTCACTTGTGTGTTTATTATGATGTTTAAAATCCTGTCAGAACTTATGTGACCTCATGATTCTGATGCAAGATTGCTGTACAGAATGTCCTGTGATCCCGAAATACTTTTCGAAATGACTTAACCAGCTTTCCCAAACAGCAAAAGCTTAGAGTGGTCTAATTCAAAGGCTGCTGCAAGCCACAAAATTGATGTTCAAAAAGATACAAGTTGTATATAATAAAGCATAGAAAATATTGAGACAAAAGAAGAAACTTCTGGTCATCATCAGTTTCTTTTTTTGTCTCAACATTTTCCCAAGACTTTTCTATCAGGGATGTCAAAACCCGGTCTTGCTTGGGAAAGGGTTGATGATGGAATGATATTGTCTGTCTGTTCCTCTGTCTGTCTACAAAACTCTCAATTAGACAAAACCTATGAATAAACAACTTGAACTTGATGAACATTGAGCGAGAGATATTTCATTTTGAAAAGCTATTACCTTAATGAACTGTCCATCCTTAATGTGCAGTTCTTCAAATTGAAAAGCCTCTTTGTAATTTCAGAGACATGAGTTTAAGAATCGCCATCCACCCAAGCCCCACAGTTTACGTATCTACGAAGGACATGTTGGTATAGCGTCGTGGGAAGGGAAGGTTGCCACATACTCTGAGTTTACCAGAGATGTACTGCCCAGGATTGCTTATCTAGGTAGGGTTTGGAATACTGACCATGATGGATCAATGGTTTATATGAAAATTTAACAAAAGGTAGTCAAGTGATATAGATGAGATATAATTGATGTTATTGTCTCATTTTAACACAGGAAAGACTCAAAATTCTTGTAACAATATTTTATGTGCCTTTTCTCTCTCAAAGAGAAAGTGTACCAAAGCTAACAGTTTTTTTCACTACAATTTTCAGGTTACAATGCTATACAGTTGATGGCCATCATGGAGCATGCCTACTATGCAAGTTTTGGATACCAAGTCACTAGCTTTTATGCTGCCTCAGGGTGAGGCATTGTTTTTATTTTCCATTATTTAAAGTGACCCTTTTCTTTTGAAGAAGAAATGTACATAAGCAAATAATTTTCTTATTCGGGCATTATCCCTCTGCTTCTTTAGTAGATACAGTACAGCTCGCGCGTTTTTTGCCTAAAAGACTCGCCCACCGCATACAAAAAAAGATTCAGATGGAAAATTGTGGCAATTTGCCATTGCTTCCACCGCGTTTTTCCACATGAAATTGTCCCACATCACCGCAAATCATGGCGATGAGTGGAAAAATGCGGTGATTTGCCATGTTTGGGTGGAAATACCATGTAAAACCAATATCAACTCACTGCGCAAATCACGGCAATTTGCGGTGCTCAAGTGGAAAATCGCGGCAATTCCTGTGGATTCGGGTGGAAAAACCTGAATCCATCCAAAATCCAAATGCGGCGATGTGTGGAAATAGGCAAAAAACGTGCGAGCTGTACTGTGTTACATGGGTAGATAAGAAAATCATTGAAATTCCCCTTGCCTACTTTGCCTTGAGTCATGGGTGGCCCAAAAGTTATTAAAACCCCTGAATTGCATCTTTTTATAGTTTGTCAACTGAATAAAGAAATTTAATAAGACTTGTTAGATTAGATTAGACTTGATAGAGTTAGAATAGATCATTTTAATTTGAAACTTGCTTTATTGTTGCAAATAAATGTCCAATCAGATGTCCTTCTTTGTGTTCTACATAATCAAACAAACTTAAATTTGCGTAAAGGCAGAACAGACCAAGTCTTCTTTTTCTAATAAGACTATGTCAGAAAAATATTATACATGAGAATGGCAGTATAATACTATTATTCAAATGAATGCATGGTGAACAAAAACTTCACTATTTTATTTGAAAATAACATTTGTATGTCCCCGCTTTGAAAGATCAATGGTATATTGTTTTACCCGTGTCTGTCTGTCCGTCCGTCTGTCTGTCGGAAAACTTGACATTTTGCCTTTTCTCCAAAAGTATTTGACATACAAAGCTCAAATTTGGTATGTAACTTTCTTTCAATGCTATCTATCTGTTCCATGTAATATAACCTTCCTCAAAGTCATCCGTTAACGCTTATCAACCCTTTACACAAACACTTAACATTTTAAAAAAATGGCCATTTCGGGGGCATTTGTGTTTCACAAACACATCTCGTTTCTGTATGTTTCAGCCGGTAACTTCTAAAATTCTATCCTTTTTCTGTACAATTTCAGTCGATATGGAACTCCAGAAGAACTCAAGGCTCTGGTTGATGCAGCTCACGGTTATGGTTTGACAGTGTTGTTAGATATTGTACATAGCCATGCCTCCAAAAATGTGGTGGACGGACTTAACCAATTTGATGGAACTCAGTCCTGCTACTTTCATGACGGAGGAAGAGGAAATCATGATTTGTGGGATTCAAGATTGTTTAATTATCAAGAGTAAGTGAATGTAATCTTTAAAGAATTAGAAAAATACAAATTTAAAAGAAAGAATATCACATCTTTTATAAATGTTTTTTGAAATGGATTTGGGGAAAATGTGACCTTAATGAGTGTTTAAGGTAGAATACCAGCAATGTATGTGGCCATTTTGAGATTCATGAAACATCAGCTTTTTTTCAAGCGGCGTTGTTAAGTTTCCACTCCTATTCGGGCGCGGTTGTAAACATTCGGCGGTGGAGCTTCA
This sequence comes from Fragum sueziense, assembly GCA_963680895.1. Lineage (NCBI taxonomy): Eukaryota > Metazoa > Mollusca > Bivalvia > Cardiida > Cardiidae > Fragum > Fragum sueziense. The sequence goes on along the minus strand of OY804602.1, from coordinate 46,460,083 downwards.
CCGCCGAATGTTTTCGATGTCGCCCGAATAATTTTGGAGTCGCGGGGATTTCATTAGGGATGAACTACCTTAATATGAGTTGTACTTTGTAATCTTTCCCAGGTTTGAAGTACAGAGATTTTTGTTATCCAATGTACGATGGTGGATAGAAGAATATCAGTTTGATGGTTTTAGATTTGACGGTGTGACATCTATGTTGTATCATTCACATGGAATGGGTGAGGATATTATGTTTTCATTTTGTTAACCCTTTCCAAAACGACAAAATTTAGAGTAGTCCATTTTGATAGCTGCTACAAACAACAAAATGTATGTTGATAACTATAAGATTTGCGTAAGATATTGCACAGAAAATATTGAGGCAAAAGGAGAAACTGCTGGTTATCAGCAGTTTCTTCTTTAGTCTCAATGTTTTCCCAGTTCTTTTCTATTAGAGACGTCAAAATCAGGTCTTGTTTGGGAAAGGGTTAATGAAAGTGTTGGTTGATGAATTTTTAAGAAATATGTTTAATATTTTATGGAAATCTATAATCTAAAGAAAAATTGTGAAATATAAGCTGAGCAAGTAGATATGATATGATTAAGTTCTCAAGTTTGCTGTTGCACAGTTGAGTAAAATCAATTGAATTAATTCATATGCAGAAACTAAAGCTTAACCTTGAAAGAGCGTTTTTGAGCTTGTCTGTTGGAAATGATCCTGCTTGAGATATATGGTTCATGAATAAGATTATCATCTTTTTGTTGTTACTTTTCTTCACCAGGACATGGATTTAGTGGTGACTACAATGAATATTTTGGATTGAACACGGACACAGAATCTCTAACCTACTTGACACTAGCCAACTACATGCTTCACAAGTTTTATCCTGACTTCATGATCACAGTCGCAGAGGTAATATTTTGTGTTGAAATATTAACCCATTACCAGACAGCAAAGTTTTGGACTGTTTCAGTCAGAAAGGTGCTGCGGACAGCAATTTCAAATTGATAAAATTTTGAAAATCTTTCTATTTTGGATTTAAAAAAAACATTGTGGAAAATGAAGAAATTGCTTGTTACAAGCAATTTCTTCATTTTCCACAATGTTTTCTCAAGTATTTGTCTTAAGGGGCGTCAAAAAGTATCACTGTGTTGAAATGTGTTTAGGGAGAACCTTACCATTTTGAATTGAACACCGTCACAGAATCTCAATACATGTTACATAAATTTTACCCTGAATTTATGATTACAGTAGCAGAAAAGTTGACATTTTCTCTCCTCAAAAATTGAAGTAATCTGGTCACCCTTAACCCATTACCAAACAAATTTTTTTTAGCCTAGTCCAAACTCATAGGTATTGCAGACGACAAGTTCCATTGAACAAAATTTAACATTTTTTGGTCTTTCTTGGTAGAAAACATTGAGGGAAATGTCACAAGCAATTTCTTCATTTTCCGCAATGTTTTCCAAAGCCTTTATTTTGTGGGGTGTCCAAAAGCGTCAATGTGTTGGAAAGGGTTAAAGTGACATTTCACGATATTTTTTCATAAAGTTTACTTTTATTTTATCTGAATGAGGGTATTTTCTCATGAAACTTTTATTCTGAAAATTTCTAGCCAAAATATTGTGCCGTTTACGAGAAATATATATTTTTGTGCTAAAATTAATCAAATTGTTATCCACAACAGTTCTAATTTATATGTAATTTGCCATTTCTGTCTCAACTTTAAATGCATATTTTTCGCTTATAAATCACTCACTCACTCCCGCCGGGTTTCATATTTAACGTGCAGGTGTAGAAGCACTGTCCACATCAGTGGGCTCCTTTCCAGGTAGCTTGCTAGCTGCACGCATGGCTGTTCTCACTCCCTGTCTCCAGTCCTTCTTATTGTGTGGGTCAATGGTCGATAGATTCCATTCCCTGCGATCCCTCTCTGTCAATTGTTTCCAAGTCATCTTGGGCCTTCCTCGCCTGCGAGTTCCTGTGACCTGCATGTCGTGTGCCGTTTTTATAGCCCCGTCGGATCTCTCCACATGTCCATACCATCTGAGCCTTCGTTCTCTCAAGATGGGTTCTAAGTCATCAAGACCAAGCTGTTTACGTAGCTCCTTTGACCTGGTGTTGGAGATATCTTGTGGACGTACAACAACTTAAAAAAACTGATAGCATTTATACGCATTAGAATAACCAAATTTTGCATGAAGACATACTTTAAAAAAATGAAATTGGAATGTTAGGTCCCTTTAATATCATTAAGCTATCAAATGAAACTTTCACCATCTCATTGTTGTTAGCTATGTGTTGCATAAATGTTATCACAAATTAATGTCACCATAGCAGCAGTAAAGTTGAATTTCCCCTTCATTGATTCAATCCTTTTCCAAAAAAAGACCTGCATTTGATGTCCCCAATGAAAAGGTTTATGAATGAATTTAACCCTTTCCCAAATGACTAGTATTTAGGTTGATCCGATTTGAAAGCTGCTTCAGACGACTAAATGGATGTAATTTAAGGTAAAATTTGTGAATATTATAGCACAGAAAATATTGAGGCAAAAGGAGAAAATGCTGGTTATCAGCATTTTCTTCTTTTGTCTCAATGCTTTCCCAAGCATATTTAACTATGGACGTCAAAACCAGGTCTTGTTTGGGAAAGGGTTAGGCAAAAAAGGAGAATGTTGATTTGTAATAATTACATGACCACCTGAAATATGGATGGGAAGGATAACTTGAAGGGGGGTCGTATTAGGTCAAATTCAACAAAAACTGATTGCTTATGACTAAAAAACGGATAAAATGGGATCCAAGGGGGGGGGGTGTTTGAAAACCACAGAACCCTCTCTTGGATCTGTCAGAGATCGGTTAAACAGTCGACACTCGTTATTTCGACATCGGATAAGTCAAATTTTCGCTTAAATCGAAGTTCAATCTGGTCCCGTCCTCATCAATTCAAACTGAATATAGCTATTGAAATATAGTAGGAAAAGGATAGAAATTGCTCGAAACGAGCAATTTCTTTCCTTTTCCTACTATATTTCAATAATAATCGTACTTGATTAGTGTAAAAAAACGGTCAAATATCAACTTTATTGAAGCCGAACCAAATCGGATGAGTCGAACTCCGGATATGTCGAGGTATTTTCACGGTCCCACTGACTTCGACGCAACGAGTGTCGACTGTAATATTTTCATGTTTTTATTTAACCTCAGTCCATTGAAGTTATTTGAGTTATCCTTCAAAAGCAAACTTTATTTATGTATTGCAGGATGTATCAGGAATGCCAGCTTTGTGCCGACCTGTAGAAGAGGGAGGTCAAGGGTTTGATTATAGACTAGCCATGTCTATACCAGATCTGTGGATTAAAGTAGGTTTGCAAAGTTTAGTAACCCCACAACACAACTAATTTTTATGCCCCCGATAGGGAGGCATCATAAATTTGACTTGTCCATCTGTCCGTCTGTCTGTCCATCCGTCTGTCTGTCCGTCCGAAGCGATTTCTCCATAACCCTTGGGCCAAATCAAATGAAACTTACCATGTGAACTCTCTATGACAAAATGCCGATGTACTTTTCCCGGTTTTTGGATTTGAGGCCTCGTCATGGGAAAAGGGGACTTAAGGTTAAATACAGTTTTTCTCTAATTTCTCCTAGTCTAATGGTCAGAATTTGATGAAATTTCATATTTGAGTAGCAAATCAGATGCCCTTGACAATATACTATTTAAAATTTGCATATACAAAATATTTCATGCAAAAAGGGGCCTTAACATTTGTTAGCCTTATATTAGCTCTGCATGGCATATATTTATTGTGACAATGCCTTATTCGGGGAGCATTGTCCGTCTCTGACGGCTCTTGTATATAAGCTTTAACTATGGCATGATCTTTTGCTTTCCTTTGGCTTTGACATTTTACTGACGTCATTTAGACAAGCTTTAAAATAATGATAGAAGATCGCTTAATTGGTTGAATGGCTATTGGCGCCGCTTACATGGTACATAAGAATTCATCCATTGGTGTGAGACAAAAGATTAAGACTTGTCAAATGGCAGAAGGGATATTTGCTGAGCTAGGGTTTGAATCCATGACCATAGATTGATAGGGTCTGACATTACTGACTGAAAGAAATCAAGAAAACTTCTTAAGATCCTCCCATAATGAAATTCACAGGACTTCAGAATTAGTCTGGCGACATTTTAAACATTCAGGGATGGACCGCCTAATGTTTACGACTTGACCCGAATATATTCATTTACAAATTTTTTAATGTTAATGATGTTGCAGGAAAAATTCTGACGTTGTGTGAATCTCACTAGTGATGAACGACCTAAACTTGTAATCTGTCAATCATTTTAGACCTTGAAGGAGAAGGCAGACGACAATTGGGATCTGTCTAATATCTGTCACACGCTAACGAATTGACGTTATACAGAAAAATGAATCCCATATGCAGACAGCCATGATCAGGCTACTTAAAGTGACATTTCACAATTATTTTTACACAAATTTTACTTCTATTCTATCTGAAAGAGCATTTTTTCTTACGAAAATTCTGAAATTGTCAAGTCAAAATATTGAACCGTTTACGAGAAATAAATATTTTATGCTAAAATTAAACAAATTGTTGTGGACAACAGTTCAGATTTATATAGAATTGGTCATTTCTGTCTCAACTTTAAAGGCGTATATTTCGCTTATGAATAACAACTTCAATAAACTGATAGCATTTCTACACATCAGAATAAACAATCTTTGCATCAAGACATACTTTTAGAAAATGAAATAAATGTGAAATGTCACTTTAACTCTTCTCCAAACAAGACCTGCTTTTGAAGTCCTCATAAGAAAATAGGCTGGGGAAACATTGAGGCAAAAGAAGAAAATGCTGATAATCAGCATTTTCTCCTTTTGTCTCAATATTTTCTGAGCTATATTGTATGTAAATCATATCTTATCAACATCAACTTTGTTATCTGACGCAGCTTCCAAACTTGAGCAATTTCTGCCGTTTTGGAAAGGGTTAATTAGTTTGTATTTGTTAACTGTCACTTATTTCAGACACTAAAGGAGAAAGCAGATGATGACTGGGATCTTTCCAATATCTGTCACACTCTCACTAACCGCCGATACACAGAAAAATGCATCGCATACGCAGAGAGTCATGATCAAGCACTTGTTGGTGACAAGACGATCGCATTCTGGTTAATGGATAAAGAGATGTACACACATATGTCGGATCTGAGTCCACCTAGTCTGATCATTGATCGGGGAATTGCTCTTCACAAAATGATTAGGTTACTAACAATGGGTTTAGGGGGAGAAGGGTATCTCAATTTTATAGGTAGGTTCAATATTTACCCCTTTTCCAAACGACAAAGATTTGGACTATTCCAATTCCAAAATTGCTGTAGATCACAGAATGGATGCTGATAGAAAAAGTGGTTGTGTACAATTTAGCCAAGAAAATATTGAGACAAAAGGAGAAAATGCTGATCATCAGCATTTTCTTCTTTTGTCTTAATGTTTTCCCAAACTTTTTCTGTAAAAGATTAAAGCATATACAGAGAGTCATAATCAAGCACTTGTTGGTGACAAGACAATCGCATTCTGGTTAATGGATAAGGAAATGTACACACATACGTCGGATCTTAGCCCACCTAGTCTGATCATTGATCGAGGAATTGCTCTACACAAGATGATAAGGTTACTGACAATGGGGTTAGGTGGAGAAGGGTATCTCAACTTTATAGGTAGGTTCATTAATTATCCCTTTAAGACAAAGATTTGGACTGTTCCAATTCCAAAATTGCTGTAGATCATAGAATGTATGCTGATAGAAAAAGAAGTTGTGAACAATTTAGCCAAGAAAATATTGAGACAAAAGGAGAAAATGCTGATCATTGCATTTTCTTCTTTTGTCTCAATGTTTTCCCAAACACTTTCTGTAAAACATGTATAGCATATACAGAGAGCCATGATCAAGCCCTTCTCGGTGACAAGACAATCGCATTCTGGTTGATGGACAAGGAAATGTACACACATATGTCGGATTTGAGCCCGCCTAGTTTGATCATTGATCGAGGAATTGCTCTACACAAGATGATTAGGTTACTGACAATGGGTTTAGGTGGAGAAGGGTATCTCAACTTTATAGGTAGGTTCAATAATTACCCCTTTTCTAAAAGACAAAGATTTGGACTGTTCCAATTCCAAAATTGCTGTAGATCATAGAATGGATGCTGATAGCAAAAGAAGTTGTGTACAATTTAGCCAAGAAAATATTGAGACGAAAGGAGAAAATGCTGATCATCAGCATTTTCTTCTTTTGTCTCAATGTTTTCCCAAACACTTTTGTAAAACATGTATTTTAAGCATAGAGTCATGATCAAGCACTCGTCGGTGACAAGACGATCGCATTCTGGTTGATGGATAAGGAGATGTACACACATATGTCGGATCTTAGCCCGCCCAGTCTGATCATTGATCGAGGAATTGCTCTTCACAAGATGATTAGGTTACTGACAATGGGTTTAGGTGGAGAGGGTTATCTCAATTTTATAGGTAAGACTTAAGTCTAACCATCTCACGTACAGCAAAGTGTTAGATCATATAAACAAAAAGTTTAATGGTTCCCTCTTTTAAGGAGTTGCAAATGACAAAATAGTCAATGTCAAATGTAGAAAATGTTTATGTTACAGCAAAGAAAACAAGAGCTGTCCAAAGACAGCGCGCTCGACTTTCTAAGTTGCTTAGTATAAAGGGGGCATAACTCCAAATATAGTGGAGCCAGGGTCATGGGCCCAGGTAGTAAGGTAGAGGGTGTGATGGTGAATAAGTATTCCAAGTTTGGGTTGAATCCCTTTGATAGTATGGAAGTTATTGATGTTTGAAAAAACTTTAACCTTTGTTGCAACGCTGACGCCAACGCTGACACCCGGGTGACAGTATAAGCTCTCATTTTCTTCGAAAAGTCGAGCTAAAAATGAGCAAAAAGGAAAAATTACTGATTCGCACCATGTTCTTTTGTTCAATCCTCAATGTATTTCCAAGCTTGTTGGGGAAAGAATTTAATGTTGATCTTTTCTCAAATTTTGATGCGCCAAATTGACCCATTACTGCAGATTTGGATGTGCCATATGAGAAAATGCTGTGTCAATCCCGCAATGACGCGGCCTGGCCTAATCACTGTGTTAGTGTATTAAACATTGAGGAAAGAGAGACTGATACAAGTCGATCAGACACTTTCCAATGATTATTGTCCATTGAAACAGGAAATGAATGGGGGCATCCAGAATGGTTAGATTTCCCAAGGATCGGAAACAACGAGAGCTTTCATTATTGTAGACGCCAGTGGAATTTGTTGGACAATAATTTGTTAAAGTATAAATACCTCAACAACTTTGACAGAGATATGCTTCACTTGGAGAAAAATCATGGATGGCTAGCCCCACTGTCACAGGTTTGATGTTTTCTTTTTTCCCTCATATTTCTGATACTTTTTGTGGTGTTTAACCTATTAACATTTATTGACCATTTTTGACGAGCCACAAGATAAAGACTTTTGAAAAACATTGTGGAAAATGAAGAAATTGCTTGTGACAAGCAATTTCTTCATTTTCGACAAAGTTTTCTCCCCAAAAGACCAAAGAATTTTAAATTTCACTCACATGAACTTGTCTGCAACATATATATAAGTCTATTATTGCCGTGCTAATGGGTTAAGTTCCCCTCCAATAATTTGTTTAAGTATAAATACCTCAACAACTTTAACAGAGACATGCTTCACTTGGAGAAAAATCATGGATGGCTGACCCCACTCTCACAGGTTTGATGTTTCTTTTTATTACACAGTGGCACTTTTTGATGCCCCTCAAGAAGAATGCTTTACAAAACATTGTGAAAAAAAGAGAAGAAATTGCTTAAAATAAGAATTTTTTATTAATTTCCCACAATTTTTTCCTACTCAAAATGTCGAAATAAATTAGAATTTCATTCATTTGAAATTGTCGTCTCCAACATCTTTGAATTTGGACCAGTCTAAAATTTTGTTGCCTGGTAATAGGTTAAAGATGCTTTCAAATTTATCTCAGAAAATATAATTAGAAAAATACATTTACGCCAAAAACATATCTCAAAGGCAGCATTATTGATAATAGTGAGGTAATGTAGGTAATGATTGAATTGTCTGGAATAGAGTTCATCTTGGAGCATGTCACGGTTTTCTCTATTTATTTATAATATTAAAAGACATATTCCATGTTTGAAATTGTATTACTAAGTATTGAATTAGTTTAGACAATTTTTCTGAACAATTTTATTAACCCTTTCCCTTACGACAAAAATTTCCACTTTTCAATTTGAAAGCTACTGCAGACGACAAAATAGATGTTGAAAAAGATTGAATTTGTGCAAATTGTAGCACAGAAAACATTGAGGCAAAAGGAGAAACTGCTGGTTATCAGCAGTTTCTTCTTTTGTCTCAATGTTTTCTCAAGCCCTCTCTGTTAGGGACGTCAAAACCAGGTCTTGTTTGGGAAAGGGTTAATTCGCTTTTTGTCATTTTGATAATTGTGTGGTAACAGTTTATAAGTTGTCCAGAAAAGGGTTCACTAATAGAGCATGTTGCGGTTTTCTCTATTTATTTATAATATTAAAAGACATATTCCATGTTTGAAATTGTATTACAAAGTATTGAATTAGTCTAGACAATTTTTCTAAACAATTCTATTAATGCCCTTTTTTCTCATTTCGATATTTGTGAGGTAACATGTTATAAGTTGTCCGGAAAAGGGTTCACTCAAAGAGCATGTTGTGGTTTTCTCTGAATATTTATAAAAGACCTATTTCACGTTTGAAATTAGATTACTAAGAAATGAATTAGTCTAGACAAATCTTCTGAACAATTTTATTATTTCCTTTTTGTCATATTAATATTTCAATTTATTATGAATTTGTCTACCTTCTTGAAAAGTAACATGATTTAACCTCCCTTAAAACATAATTTTAGGGTCTTCTGAAATCACAGAAGTTGCTGAGGATAAATTATGTACGACCAAAAATGTGACATTTTGTTTCAATCTGATTGAAAATGTTTAGGAAAAGGAGGAAAGGCTGAAAATATGTCTCAGGAAGTTCTCTTTTTAACCGCTTTCCCAAACGACAAAATTTTAGGGTCATCAAATTCAGAAGCTGCTATAGACATCAAAGTTGATGTAAATTAAGATAGTACTTGTATACAATAAAGCCCAGAAAATATTGAGGCAAAAGGAGAAACTGCTGGTTATCAGCAGTTTCTTCTTTTGTCTCAATGTTTTCCCAAATCTTTTCTATAAGGGGCGTCAAAACCAGGTCTTGTTTGGGAAAGGGTTAATGGATAATAAATTAGTTCTTTTTGGAAAAGAATTGTAAGATAATTATATAGGCTACAGGTCCAAGGATATATTTCCTTACTGTCTATTATTAGTCCCCTACCGGTGTTCACACCGGAGGGGACTATAGGTTTGCCCTCCGTCTGTCCGTCCGTCTGTCCGCTCAAATCTGGATCCCGCGATAACTTAATAACTAAGCAAGCGTTTTTGATGAAAGTTGGTATATGACTAGATGGCAATGTGTAGATTATGCACATCATTTTATTTTTGTTTTTCGACTTAAATTGAGGTTGCTATGGTTACAGAAATAGTGAAAATATGGCCAAAAATGGGATCCTGCGATAAGATAATAACTAAGCAAGCTAGTTTGATGAGACTTGGTATATGACTATATGGCAATGTGTAGATTATGCACATCATTTTATTTCTGTTTTTAGACTAAAATTGTTGTTGCCATGGTTACGGAAATAGTGAAAATATGGCAAAAAATATTGGATCCTGCGATAAGTTAATAAGTAAGCAAGCTAATTTGATGAGACTTGGTATATGACTAGATGGCAATGTGTAGATTATGCACATTATTTTATCTTTGTTCTTTGACGAAAAGTGTGGTTGCTATGGTAACGGAAATAGTGAAAATATGGCAAAAAATGGATCCTGCAATAACTTAATAACTAAGCAAGCTAACTTGATGAAACCTGTTTTAAAATGTAAAAAAAATTATAAGCCATGTTAGTCAGGGTGGTGATGCAGCAGTATTAATCACCTCCAGTTGGGCATAACATTTCATATGTTTGACAATTATTTTGATGACTTGTTCATCTTAATCTATTATTGATTACCATATTGAGTCAATGTGAAGCCGGTAGGGGACTTTATGTGTTGCATACAACACCAGATACTTGTGTTCTAAATTAATCTTTCTTTATTTCTGTTTGCCACAAGAAAGTTTTATTACTTGAAGTTTTTTGTGTGGCAGTTTTTGAAGGTTTTGAGGTTTTGACATCATCTTGTGGCCATTGTTTGTATTTTGATGTGAAATACAATACATGGAGACACTGATCCAATTTGTTTCTAAAAATAGTAACAAATCGACGTTATCAAAACGAGGCTCCCAAAAATTTGGAGTAAACAATGACGGCGCGCGTGCATTCAATATACAGCGATATAGCGAAGTTTTAAAATGGAACAATTACTGTAAAATTGAATGAAAATCTATGAAAAACACACGCCATCGGACAGAATAATGACCAAATTACACGATTGTTATGATAATCAACATATTTCGATGGCTAGAAGGGATATATTCGTCCAGAAAAATCTCTGCCAAACCCGTTACACAAAGAGGGAAATGATCACGTGACTGGTTTGTTTACTCCAATTCTCCGCGCGGTTTGTGGTGTAAGATGGCGGATTGAACCTTGTCCTCAAACCGTGTCTCCGTGTATAGTTTGCTTTAATCCTTTTCCAAATAGGACTTTAAATTCTTTTGACATTCCTTATAGAAATCAAAAAGCTTCGGAAAATATTAAGACAAAACAATAAAATGCTGATAAATGGAAAATGTTGGAAAATGAAAGATCTACATTGTCAACTCTTTCTCTTTTTCCAGCAATACATAAGTAGAAAACATGAAGGCGACAAAGTGGTTGTGTTTGAACGAGCAGCCAAACTTGTGTTTGTTTTCAACTTCCATCCTACCAACAGTTACACAGACTATAAAATAGGAACTGACTATCCCGGAAGGTAGGTGCTATTTCTCAGGGGTAAAGACTAGCAGGGGCCAAATTACCCATGGCCCCATGATTTTGGGTTGGGCTGGGCTCCTGAAAATTCAGAGAAAATGCCCATACCCTTATTGTTTAGTATCAAATTTTGCTATTCTGGGTCCCTAGGTTAAAATCGTCAGTTTTTCCCTGATTCTGTTTTTCTTTCCATTTGTTGATTTGTCATTTTGACCTTAAAAATTGTCAATCTGATTAAAATCTGGTGTTAACTTACAGTAACATCTGACGGGGACCAGTAAGGGGTCATATTCTTGGGTTGCAAGGTAGGATTATGAAATAGATCGTATATCTGTATTTGTTGAGGTATTGCTGACATAGGAAGGCTTCAACTGTTTGATGGCTATGGCAAATTTGGCCCTTAATTAACAGCACATACATGTTTTACAAAGATTTCTTGTTAATGTTTAAGTAACATATTTTATATTACAGATACAGAATTGTACTAGACAGTGACGCAGAACAATACGGTGGTCATAAGAGATTAGACAACAACACAGACTTCCACACCTTTAACGAGAACTAAAATTCTATGTTTTCATAGTAATATTTGTCAGGATCATGCCATATTTAAAGTTGCGCATATAATGTAAGCAGAAACCTGACTGTGCAAATGAGCAATCAAGTCTTAGTTATCATGACTAAGACTTGATTGCTCATTTGTGCAGACAGGACTCAGCATTAGTTGCTTACCCTAGAATGGCAAGTAGATGTAAAGTTACTCTTTTCCAATTTATTTAACCCTTTCCCAAACAAGACCTGCTTTTGACGTCCCTATAAGAAAAGGCATGGGAAAACATTGAGACAAAAGAAGAAACTGCTGATAACCAGCAGTTTCTCCTTTTGTCTCAATATTTTCTTTGCCATATTTTACACAATTAATATCTTTTATAACATCCATTTTGTCATTTGTAGCTGTTTTCGAAGAGGATCACCCTAAAACTTTGTTGTTTGGGAAAGGGTTAAACAAATTATTTAATTAATACTTCAGATATCGGATAGTTTTAGACAGTGACGCAGAACAATACGGTGGCCATAAGAGATTAGATCACAATACAGACTTCCACACCTTTAACGAGAATTGGGATCACAGGAACCATGCATTAATGGTAAGTAGAAGATCCACACCTTGCGAAATGTTAACCCTTTCCCAAACAGCAATATTTTAGGGTGATCCACTTCAAAAACTGCAACAAATGACAAAATGGATGTTATTTAAGATAGGATTTGTGTAAAATATGGCACAGAAAATATTGAGACAAAAGGAGAAACTGCTGGTTATCAGCAGTTTCTTCTTTTGTTTCAATGTTTTCCCAAGCCTTTTCTAATAAGGACGTCAAAACCAGGTCTTGTTTGGGAAAGGATTTAACAAAATTTGACTGCTCCAATTTCAAAGCTGCTCCAGACAACAAAGCAGGCATTGAAAGATAGTAATTGTGTGCAATGTAGAACTGAAAATACTAGGCAAAAGTAGAAAATGCTGGTTATTATCCATTTCTACTTTTGCGTCAATGTTTTCCTTACCTAGCTTTTCCAATTTTGGTTGTCAAAATTTTGTCTTGTTTTGGAAATTATGTGAGATTATGTATTCATGACAATGCCTGGACAGTATGCGTCGTTGCTATGCTGTCGATCCGTTCCTAAGTTCTTTTTACTTTGATTTGCTTCTCTTCATCAAGATTATTTGCACTTTTTCCAACAATAATGGAAATTGGTTCATTTCAGCCATAAAATCCCTTTTGATCTTGCGCTTTAGTAACGGTTATTTAGATCATTCAGAAAATGAATTGCGTCACATGAAAGTACATTGTTTTGGCAAATTATGTTGCGCATTTGTCTGCCAGATTGTCCACTGGCTTTTCTTGGACATCTTTTCAGACCAGCATATATTGATGGCTCAGGGCTAAACATTTGTAACTGCCTATAAACATATAGGCAGTTACAACTGTTTCGCGCAGAGCCATCAATATACAGGCAGAATTACTGATCTGAGCCAGACTTTTCAAGAACTTGTCACAATGTAAGTCTTAGTAATTTTGTCTGTTACTCATTTCTCTGCACAATTGAATCTTTCTACAGAAATTAAAAGATATAAACCTTCTCCGAAGTAAATGCCTATAATTCGCTGAAATTGCTCCAAAAATGATATACTCAGTAACCCTAGGTATTCCAAATTTGTTCAATTTCATCTCATGTTAGATATTTACCCAATGAAAGATTTGATATGAATTGCTTTAATTTCAGGTTTATATACCTAGTCGAGTGGCCTTTGTTCTAGAGAAACAGGATGATTGATGAAAGGATAGACAGAATGAAAGATAGATGCAAATGAACAAATTCTCAACCAAAGATACTATTATACTGGATCATGTTATGATTATACAGGGTGTCCCAAAACATGTGTCCCCATTTTAAACATCTATAACATTGGCAAAGGTTGTCACTGAGTAAAATTAGTTACATAGGTATAAAGGGGACATGATGAAGTTTTGTTTGATATATAGAACATCTATATTTACTTTGAAATTTTATTCCACATAACGTTTTAAAAAATATGTCATTTTTAACTGTTTTGCCAAATGACGTCAACGACGTCATCTTTTTCATTTGACAAAGTTTCTTTTTCCAAGCTAAGATGATAAAATTGGTCCTTTCAATTTTGTCTTCCATGACCATTGTGGCTTAAATAGATGCAGTGAAAGTCTGAACATCATTAAATTTTGAAAGGGTAAAAATAATCACAAGAACTAGAGTTCGAAACGAGGAAAGATGTTGTTTCACTGAATTTAGATGCTGGTGCAAATGGTGCTGTAAAGGAGGATCGTTTTTGCAGAGACAAACCTTTTCTTAAAGGATGTTGTTGAATATATGAGGAAAGTAACTATGGATGTTTTATATATCAAACAAAACTTTATTATGTCCCCTTCTTACCTATGTAACTGATTTTATCTGATAACAAAAGGTTGTCAATTTTATAGATGTTTAAACTTTGTCTCCGTTTAAAGCACCATTTGCACCATCATCGAAATTTTCAATGAAACAACATCTAGCGATGAAATTTAAAAAATGCCAGTAATTCCTAAACTGTGTTGCATTTCCATTCAAAATATAAACATAAGCATTTTGTACCATTTAGAATTTGGAATTCATGCATACTTATGAAAATATTTGACAAAAATGTTCCAAATTACCTCCCTTGCATATAAATGTAGAGTAAAATGATATTTGTAAATTATTTTCTTCTTGAAGCATAATCTTGAAATCCGGCATGGTGAATCAACTTATGTGAAGTGTATTTACAAGTGTGAGTAATTTGATGTATTTCGTATGGCTAGAAAGTGGTGTTTTTCATTATGGGTCTTCTACCTTAAAATTAAAGGTCAACTACGACCTATATTTTAATTTTTATAACATGAAAAGTGGTTAAAAACAACACTTTTCGGGATTTCTGTTTAAAATTTACCCCTCCGGTTGATTAGAAAGAACATGTAGACAACTGACCTATTTAAAAAACCGACTAGAGTGATTGTTCTTGATAGATGTCCACATGAGACGTCATTGGAGTTCAAAAACAATAACAGCATTTGTTGATCACCGTCGTCATTTATGCCAGTTGCACATATATTACCCATTTAAACTTGAAAAATATTAAATATGCCAATCAAGATCTGTTCAAAATGATAGAAATCAATATAGAAGTTATTGAGAAAGGAAAAAAGGAATTTCATTTGAATACAAGCAATAATGAAAGGGTAAACACAGACAGCGTGGAAAGTACACATGCTTGACCTATGTTGATATACGAATTTGGTCATATACAATGGTATACTGCACAGAGAGGCATGTGACGCTCAACACCCGCCCACTAAAACATGTATCTCGTGGGGCATTAGGTATCCACAAGGAATTTTGAAAACATATTACCTTATAAAGGAGAACTCGTAATACATCATCATATTTATATAAATAAACAAATCGCACATGCGATCATGATACTTTATCGCGGTCAAAAAAATCCGATATCTTGACTGCTGTTTTCAACTCGTAAACTCGTTCGATTGTGAAATGACCGTCTATGCAGTGAAACCCATTTTCAAACGATTTATGAGAAAACCAGAAAATCCTTTCATTTGCTCGTAATTGACCTTTAAGTTTTAAGCTTATTAATTTACTGTCATGTCTTTGTTTACCATTTCTGCAATAGTAGTTTAAGACAAGTCTACATTGGAAAGAACAAAGTCCTAGGTGTCAATGAAAAGAAACAATCTGAATATTGCTGGTGTGGGATCAAAACTTCATAACTCCAGCTTTGTCAAGCTGTAGTTACGAGGTTTTGACTCCCCACTGACGATATTATTGCATAGAGAGATGTGGAGAAATGATGATAACTAATACATGAAGGGGGAACCATGTGACACAACATTTCTGATATTTTTCAATAATTCTGTGAATTTATGACTGATTTGAAAAAAGATTTGAAGTAGTGAAGGCGGAATAAAAACAGGTATTTACTGATTGCAAAGGATTTTCTATAAGTCAGATATAGTGGGCTCACGCTATCTTGAGCAATTTACGGAAAGTCAAATGTCTACCTATAGGCAAGACAAGATAATGAGATTACCTTATTGCTTTGTAAAATATGTTTTGGCCTTTTGCTTTCTGTGGCAAAACCACACTGTTTACGATAATACTGTGAGTCCAAAAATGCTCACAATATCTAGTTTTAGTTAAAATAAAAAAAAGTCATTGACAAACAACTTAAATTTTTGCTTGTCATCTCTTTTATCAGCTGATTTTTAAATGATCTACCACATCGATCTAATTCCTGGTGTTTTCCACTTTCTATATTGATAAACGCAGGTCACCAACAATGTTTTCTCTTTTCACAATACACTGTACTTTCAAAATGAAAATGTTTAATATTGTTGTTATGGAAAATCATCAGATCAACTTTGATTGATCAATTGATGTGTCCCATTTACAAATACATTGTATGTAAAACGTTTCAAAGCAGCGCTAGCTTTTTGGGATTGTTACTTTTGTTTTGTTTTTAGCAAAACTTTGTAAATAGAAATTGTATATTATATGTAAAGTGGGTTGTGGGAAAAATCAGGGGGGAGGGGGAAATAATAATTATTTGCCAGTATTAAGTGCTATTAAAAGTTTTATAATGTTAGATTTGTTAGATGATATGATGAATGATTTATATTTACACATTTCTTTACTTGTGATCAACTTTCACAAAACTTCTATTATCCTAATCATGTTTAAGGTAGTCTACCCCTAATGAGATACTCGCGACATTGGAATTATTTGGGCGATGTCGAAAATGTTTGGCGGTGGAACTTTCCACTGCCAGATGTTTCCGACTGCGCCGGAATAGGTTCGGATATGTAACGCCGCCGCTCGAAAAAAGCCAGATTTTATGAATTTTGAAATGGCCACATTACGGATATTCTACCTTAAGGTATTTCATGTATCATTAGTTACCGAACTTTTGGTTTAACATTGTGTGTCATCTGTGTCAACTGAAATTGACATGGTGTACCCTCAGTAGTGCAATATAACCATTATCTGTAAAGTTTGTGTTTTGCTTAGCCCTTTCCCAAACAACAAATTTTCAAAATTTCCATTTCAAAAGCTGCTGCAGTCGACAAATGGACCTTGTGTAAGATAGAATTTATGTATAATATAGCACAGAAAATATTGAGACAAAAGGAGAAACTGCTGATTATCAGCAGTTTCTTCTTTTGTCTCAATGTTTTCCCAAACCTTTTTCCATAAGGAAGGCCGCGGCCTTAGCGCAGTTGGTAGCGCATCTGACCTTCATTCGAGAGGTCCCCGGTTCGATACCCGGCCGCGGCTAATACCCTTTCTGACAAAATTGTCACCCACCAATGGGTTTGAAATCGTTAACCTAAGTGGGCGAGCAGCTGGAGGCTCGGTAAGGGTATTGTGGTAGTACTGGTTTGAGAAACAACAGGAATCCATGGGTAGGTGCTCCAGCCGCCGCGATATAACCCTGGTAGTTGAAAACGGCGTAAAACCCCAATATACTTTTTCCATAAGGACGTCAAAACCAGGTCTTGTTTGGGAAAGGGTTAATACTAAATAGGAAACATTTAGAAGAAAATGCTGAGTAAAAGCATTATATCCTTAATTTCCTACCATTTTCTCAAAAGGTTATCTCTGGTTAAATTTCATTCTGATGAAATTTATTTGGATAATTTGTGTTTTCTTTTTGATGTACATTTGGAAGTTATTAAATAGCCCAAGCTCAGTATGTGTGCTACATGATAGTAATACATGAAAGAATATAGGTGAATAAATTTTATCTGATATGAATGAAAATACATGTAAGTGAAAATGATGTGAAATTGGGAAAGAGACTACACGCAATTGCACAATCAATGATAGAAAATGATAAATGCCATAAAAAGTGTGAGAATGTTTTGTCAGAGCTTTAGATAATATGGATTGACATTTGACACTGAATCAACTCTTTCCCAAACAACAAAATTCTAGGTTGTCCAACTTAGAAGCTGCTGCAAACAACGAAATGGTTGTTTACTTATAAAGATATGACTTTAGTATAGAATAGCGAAGAAAATATTGAGACAAAAGGAGAAAATGCTGATTATCAGCATTTTCTTCATTTGTCTAAATGTTTTCCAAAACTGCTTCCAATAAGGACATCAAAACCAGAGACCCTTATTATCAACGGTCGTACTATTATTGTTGGCATAATTACTTGTAATGTTCAACAAATCTGATAGGCCCAATCTGATTTTTCGTGCAATCAGATGTCTTCCGACACAGTTTACGCGAAAACGTGGTCGTAAGATCGTTGATAATACGGACCCCAGGTCTTGTTTGGGAAGGCCGCGGCCTTAGCGCATCTGCCTCTCATCGAGAGGTCACAGGTTCGATACCCGGCCGCGGCTAATACCCTTTCTGACAAAATTGTCACCCACCAATGAGTTTGAAATCGTTAACCTAAGTGGGCGAGCAGCTGGAGGCTCGGTAAGGGTGTTCTGGTAGTACTGGTTTGAGAAACAACAGGAATCCATGGGTAGGTGCTCCAGCCGCCGCGATATGACCCTGGAAGTTGAAAACGGCGTAAAAACCCAATAATCTAAAACTCTTGTTTGGGAAAGAGTTGAAATATGGCCATTCCCTCTTTCTAGAGCTCTGTAAAGTTGTTAATGATAATCATGGTGCATGTATTTTTGTATCGCTGACCTATTAAACAGTGTTGAATTGGAATATTAAACCTTAAATAATCTCTTAATGGATTGTTGCATTAAATATTTCTTTTCAATTCCCCACAATATTTATATTTTGTAACATGAAAGACAAATCTTGCCTAAATCTGGTATTACATCAGAGATAGGACCGAAACATTTCATAAGTGGACACATTATATGCCTAAACGGAATTGCTTAGACAAGTAAGGGTGTCTGAGACATAAGTGACCGAACGGACCCTTTGATTAACCCTTTCCCAAACAGCAAAAAATTGCACTTTTCAAATTCTAAAGCAGTTGCAGACGACAATATGGATGTTACTTAAGGCATAATATATGAATAACATAGCAAAGAAATTATTGAGGCATAAGGACAAAATGCTGATTATGCTGACAACCAAATAGATGTTTTTTAAGATAGAGTTTGTGTATAATACAACACTGAAAATATTGAGACAAAAGAAGAAACTGCTGGTTATCAGCAGTTTCTTTTATCTCAATGTTTTCCAAAGCCTTTTTTTATGAAGGACGTCAAAATCAGGTCTTGTTTGGGAAAGGGTTAACCAGTCTGCTGTATAGATTGACCTTGTGGGTGGTTACGCATTGGTCGCTCATTTGATCTCCTGTCACTATACAGGCCCGTAGGAACTTGTCCTAATTTAACACTGAAAATTCGTGGACATTCCAATTTAGCCCCCAGTATTCAGACACTGGGGCTTTAGCCACCCCAATATCAAATTGCTTCCTACGGGCCTGCTGTAGCCTTTCGGCGTGACTTAAGGTAGTTCACCCCTAATGAGATTGACGTGACGTCGGAATTATTCGGGCGACGTCGAAAACATTCGGCGGAGGAAAGTTCCACCGCCGAACGTTTTCGACGTCGCCCGAATATGTTCGGATGCGTAACGAATGTTAAACGACGTTGCATAAATAATTCCGACGTCACGTAAATCTCATTAGGGGTGGTATACCTTAAAAGCAATGTCTTTCTCCATAAGATCTTGTCGGTGAGGTGGACGTTGATTCTAAACTTGATTCAATCCAATCCACCTCAAATTTTCTGTTAGTTTGTGCGTAAAATTTGATCCACTCAATTTTTCTATTGTCGTTTCCATGGTCACAAGAACGCATGTCAACCAATCTAACAAGATGCGATGTATAACGTCACCTAAAAAAGCATTCCCGATGTGATCTCTAGGTCTCCCTCAGGTTTTTCGGGTGAGACCTTATGACCCTAGCTGTTTAATTGGACGTATGATCTGATCGAACTCCTGGCAAAAAATAGTGGGTCTTTACATTTAAACTTAACCACGAAGACCCGACATAATCATGATATAGCTGGTGTTATTGCAAAACCTAGTAACTCCAGCTTAAATCAAGCTGAAGTTACGAGGTTTTACAACAAAGAGTCTACAATGTATATATTAAACATGGTTGTCACGCGTCAGGGAAAAGTCAGGGAATTTTGAAAAAATAAGACGCAGTGCATTGATTAATGAGTTCAACATCTTTTAAATCGTCTCTAGACATCGTGAGTTACCGCGAAATTACCTCGACGAAATGAAACATATCGGGGACATTTATAATTTTGTCAGGGAATTGTCAGAGAATTTGATTTCCTCTTGCTAGTGGCATACCTGTTAACCCATTACCATTCAGTGACTCTTTTTGACTCCTCATAAAATAATGGTTTTGGAAAACATTGTTGAAAATGGAGAAATTGCTTGCGACAAGCAATTTCTTCATTTCCCACAATATTTTCTATACAAAAAAGACTAAGAAATGAAAGAAATCATTCAGTTTCAATTGTCGTTTGCAACATCTTTGAATTTCGAGCACCCTAAAATTTTGTCGTTTGGTAATGGGAAAGGCCTCATGCAACAACGTGACTAAGTCGTGGAATTGCCGTAAAAAACAACAAGAGAAAATCTACATTATAACATCGAAGAATATCGTTGGTCTGCATGTCGGGCGTCGTTTCACTCGTGGCGGTTTCTTTCGAGGCCGCCCATCCATATGTTTGGCTACGACAATTGTTGACTACACTTTTATGTGGTAATTTTATGGTTGCGACATTTCCATTAAAATGTCCTCTTCAGTCAACACTGTCTTACTTAATTACTTGCGGACCCAACCCTGGTTGCGTGAAGCCGAGTCTCATAAATGATTCTTTATGAACGAAAGGCCACATTATTCCACAGAGCGGAGCCATTGCGAGTGGTTTGTTCGATTAACAACATCAGTATTACTAATCGAGTAGGGTAATTAAATATTATTAATGGAATCATCCAATCGCCTGGCAGTTCTGCGATCACGTGACAGTTCAAGCCAATCGCAGACCTGCTAGGCATTCTACAGAAAATTCTTCGATCGACAGCATCAATTTATCACGTTCACAATTACCCTCCACCAACCCCAATCACCATTTCCTTTATCACCTTTTAGCTTCTTTATCGCCTTTTGGGCTCGCTCTGTGGATAAATGCGTTTTCTCTTAATTGTAATTCCAATTAGTCTGTTGATATGTTTTATTCAATTTATATGTTACTATGGACGGGCGGTTTCTTTCGAGGCCGCCCATCCATATGTTTGGCTACGACAATTGTTGACTACACTTTTATGTGGTAATTTTATGGTTGCGACATTTCCATTAAAATGTCCTCTTCAGTCAACACTGTCTTACTTAATTACTTGCGGACCCAACCCTGGTTGCGTGAAGCCGAGTCTCATAAAAACCTGTACCTTCAGTGAATGCAAATTGTTTCGATACGCGACTTTATTATGAACGATTGTTTGAGTTGTTTCCCTTTGGTCGCAAATGAAAAAAGTACAAGAACATCTTTTGTTTTAGAGCACTTTGTTATATCGTTTTAACATTGCTTGGCAAAAATCAGTGATGGAACTTTTGCTAGTCCGCGTTTTCATCTCAACTTAAGCTATATGCATGGATTACCATTGTAATAGACTGTCAGGTATTTTTTGCATTTTCCTCATGTAAAATGACACCTCTTCCATCAACGACAGTTATTTGAAGATGTTGACATGACCAGCACTGGCTATTTTTGAGATTAATAAAACATCGTTTTCAAGCGACGTCGTTACGTATCCGAACCTATTCGGGCGCGGTCGTAAACATTCGGTGGTGGAAAATTCCACCGACGAATGTTTATTACGTCGCTCGAATAATTCCGACTTCGCGTGAATCTCATTAAGAGTGGACTACTTTAAAGTCATCGTTCGGATATCCTCGGATAGTGTCGATCAAAGATCGAATCATCGACTAGGATAATTATGTGTGTATGAAGAAATGTTAAAAAAATTAGCCGGAAGTAGTTTTCGAGGTCATCCAAATGAACAACTATGGCAACTTACGGGACTTGCAGGGTGAAATCATTCTAAAAAGAGAGAACACTGGAACTGCAAACAATGCATTTCAGTATCATTGTCGCTTCATTGTTGACATAAGTCACAGACGAACGTTTTGATTTGTTGTTCCATTCTATTTTATTCATAGTCTGAAAGTAGCTCAACGACTTGCATCCAAGGTATGATTCGACAGAATTGTCCGTGGTGTTCCAAATGTAAAGTCATATAAGAACGACATGGATCTTAACCAGAATGTGTAAATGCACATACTAATGATCTATACACCTATTAGATCTAGCCAAATGCCATTAGAACCCATTTTACAGTACCATATCGGTTTCAATATTTATTTTCTGTAAACCCTTTTGTCCTGTCACGATGACGCTATGTCTTACTAGCTTTCGAGAAATAGGAACATTATCAATTTTCATTAAAGGGACATTTCATTTTCATTTAAAGATTGGTTATTCTAATGTACATACAGACAATCAGTTTTTGAAATTGTTGCTGATAAGCAAAAACACGCCTTTAAATTTGAGACAGAAAGGACAAATTCTATATACATCTGAGCTGCTGTCCACAACAATTAGTTTAATTTTAGCACAACAATATATATTTCTCGTAAAAAGTTCAATATTTTGGCTTGAAATTTTCAGAATTTTTACAAGAAAATTTGCTCTTTCAGATGAAAATAAATGTAAAATGTCACTCTAAGCCCCGTTTTACCATGATTAGGATATTCATCTAAGGTAGCTTGTCAGCTTTTAAGAAATAATGACAAATCTATATATAGCGCTGTTCCGTATTCTTTCATAGAATATACTTAACCCTTTTCCAAATAAGGCATGGTTCTGACGTTCAGATTAGAAAAGAATTGGGAAAATATTGAGACAAAAGAAGAAAATGCTGATGATCAGCATTTTCTTCTTTTGTCTCAATATTTTCTGCGCCACAGTATAGACAAATCATATCTTTATTAACATCCTTTTTATCGTCTGTAGCAGCTTTAAAATTAGGCAACCCTAGAATTTTGGGAAAGGATTCAAGATAGTACATATAATATCGCAAATCCGTTAATGTGTGCAGAAGCGACGGACGCGGAAGTTTATATTTTACTATCGAGATCACAGAGCGGTGAGTTCCTTTTACTGTCTTTTACTTCAAGTTTTGCTCTTCCGATTAAGTTTGCTACGACATAAAAATGTCTCTGA
Source organism: Fragum sueziense (assembly GCA_963680895.1). Classification (NCBI taxonomy): domain Eukaryota; kingdom Metazoa; phylum Mollusca; class Bivalvia; order Cardiida; family Cardiidae; genus Fragum; species Fragum sueziense. Next base: position 46,437,131 of record OY804602.1, on the reverse strand, counting down.
GCATTCGATCGTCTTGCCTTGTGTCCGTTTACAAGTTTGCTCTTTACCCAAATCTACAATGTCTGATCGTAACCATTTTCAATACAAAAAGCAATAAGGGCAGTCCAATCTGAAAGTTGCTGCAGGCAACAAAATGGTTGTTGATCAGGCCCGTAGGAAGCAATTTCATATTTGGGGGCTAAAGCCGCAGTGTCTGAATATTGGGGGGGGGGGGCTAAGTTGGATTTTACCAAATTTTCAGTGTGAAAAAAGGAAAATTTGGCATTTTTAGCCAACTTTGGGAGGAGGGCAATATGTAGTTGACAAGGGCAGATCCAGGATTTTTCTCCAGGGGGGAATCAAAGCCCAAAGGGCTTAAAATGCGTTGAATATGTAACGTTACACTAAAGTTATATAGTCAAAATTCAATTTTCAGCCAATTCCAGGAGGCCCTGACTCCCTGACCCCCCCCCCGCCCCTTGATCCGTCCTTGGTACATAACGCTCTTTGTACGCCTGTTTGTCATTGAAAACTTTCTCTGTATTAATGTTTAGCATTTGACACGGGGAGGGGTCCCAAAGTAGGTGGCTTTTGCAGACAAAGGGCGATAACAGGATGCATAAATATGCAATCTGATATTGTCTTGAACGGTATGTTATTTCAGGTATTGCAGATTTCATTTGACCTGACACTGACCTTTATTCAAAATGTGTACATATGTCGCATATAGCGTAACATTCCTCAAAAAGGCGTGTTTCATTGTACACATTATACAAGAAAATATCACTGAATTGTTATTTTAAAAAAGCCCATGCGTGTAATTTATGATAATAAAAGCTAAAGCTGCGACATGTGAAATGGAATCTGTATTACATTGCAAAATCTTGTGCAGAACGGACGCGGAAGTTAATATTGCGATCAACCGTGCAATAATATCCTTTTCCTTGAACATTGAATTGTTTTGTCCCAAAATAAGAGCAGAATTTAGCTCCTACTGCATGCTTCCTTCTGTTATTCTGTTCGTTTTAGCTCGACTTTTCGAAGAAAATGAGAGCTTATACTGTCACCCGGGCGTCGGCGTTGGCGTCGGCGTTGCAACAAAGGGTAAAGTTTTTTCAAACATCAATAACTTCCATACTATCAAAGGGATTCAATCCAAACTTGGAATACTTATTCACCATCACACCCTCTACCTTACTACCGGGGCCCATGACCCTGGCTCCACTATATTTGGAATTATGCCCCCTTTATACTAAGCAACGTAGAAAGTCGAGCGCGCTGTCTTCGGACAGCTCTTGTTATTCTTATTCTCGACATCGTAGAAGCTTGTTCGGTAATATTAAAACTGAATGGTAGCTTGTATTGTAATTTTGTATGATTTCTGCCTAAAATGATTTTTTTAAAATCGACCACGTCAATCAAATCCACTGCTTCAAGCCGTTTTCAAATCGGCCACGTATTAACATAATTGTGACCCATGAAGCTAAAAGGGACCTTATAGGAATTGTGAAAAATATCAGCCCTAGTCTGTCTGCGCAGTCCGCGCAGCCAGACTAGGGCCGACACTTTTCACTTGTATGTAATTTTCTAAATCCGGAATTGTTTCCCTATCTTACTAGGTTATTTTTATTGTGACCGTCACGCTAAAAGGGACCTTATAGGAATTGTGAAAAATATCAACCCTAGTCAGTCTGCGCAGTCCACGCAGCCAGACTAGGGCCGACACTTTTCACTTGTATACAATTTTCTAAATCTGGAATATTTTCTTTATCTTACTAGATGTTCATTTTTCGCATACTGTATCTGGTTGAACTTTGCTGGGTCTGACAAATTTGTCAAAATGCGGATTTTTTTACTTCTGATAAGGTCCTTTTTAGCGTGACGGGTCACAATTATTAGATATATTAGACCCGTCACGCTAAAAGGGACCTTATCCGAATACCCAAAATCCAAATTTTGAAAAACTTGTCAGACTCATCACAGGTCAATCAGATCACGTATGCGAAAAATGAACATGTTGTAAGATAGGGAAAACATTCCGGGTTAAGAAAATTACATAAAAGTGAAAGTGTCGGCCCTAGTCTGGCTGCACGGACTGCGCAGACTGACTAGGGTCGATATTTTTCACACACCCGATAAGGTCCCTTTTAGCGCGACGGGTCACATTTCATGAAATTGTTGTGCCACGTGATTCCACGCCGTGGGTAAGTAGATGAAATGTGGGAGGGATATCAATCATTATTGACAATGCTCGTCGTGGAGTTCTCTTTATTTGCATATAATGTTTGTCCCTACATGCTAAATGGCGATATCTGGAGCAAAAGTACATCTAATGCTATAATTTGGAGAATGCTTAAAGTGACATTTCACATTTATTTCATTTTTTAAAAGTATGTCTTGATGCAAAGATTGCCTATTCTAATGCGTAGAAATAGGCCTACTATCAGTTTTTTTTAAGTTGTTATTTATAAGCGAAAAATACGCCTTCAAAGTTGAGACAGAAAAGACAAATTCTATATAAATCTGAACTGTTGTCCACAATAATTTGTTTAATTTTAGCACAAAAATATATATTTTTCGTAAACGGTTCAATATTTTGGCTTGAAATTTTCAGAATTTGCATGAGAAATTTTGCTCTTTCAGATAAAATAAAAGTAAAACTTAATATGTAAAAATTATTGTGAAATGTCACTTTAAAGTGCGCAACAACCGAAAATATGAAAGGTCTGTGCATAGGGAAAAGTATCGAGATTACCATTGGCTTTTTCTACTTTGTTTATTCACTTTTGAATGACCCATCATGCTAACAAATGTTACATGAAATGATAATGAAATAATGATTACGATAAATTAATTCATTAATACGACAAAATGAATTGCACTGAAAACTCAAACTTTAATCCAAAACGGCTCGAACTAGATAGGGAAAAGTGTAATTTAGCCTTTTGTTTCTTGAATTGTTGTCTCAAACTAGCCAAAATATATAAAGGAACATTTTGGAAGCAACATTTATTTGGAAAAATGAGATAAAAGATTGTCATCTACAAACAGGCTATCGCAAACTAGGGGCGTGCACCCTATTTCCCGCGTTTTTATTGCAAATATGCAATAATCTGGTTATATGATCTCGTCGTGCTAAAAAGTGACGACATGCAGAGAAGCAAAACTTCCGGGTTCGAATACCGTCGCTTTTCAACAAAAAGACTCGTAACTGCAGCTTGTTCTAAGCTGCAGTTACGAGGTTTTTTGTTGAAAAGCAACGAAATCTTTGTTTTTGATTTGTGACCCGTCACGCTAAAAGGGACCTTATCCTACCTACAAAAATCCAAATTTTGTCAGACTCAGCACAGGTCAACCAGACCCTATGCGAACAATGAACGTGTAGTAAGATAGGGAAAACTCTCCGGATTTAGAAAATTACATAAAAGTGAAAAGTGTCGGCCCTAGTCTGGCTGCGCGGACTGCGCAGACTGACTAGGGTCGATATTTTTCATACTTCCTATAAGGTCCCTTTTAGCGTGACGGGTCACATTTACATTTGTCTAATTCAGAATCACTGACTGACTTTGATCTCCCTTTCAGCGACGTACGACTTATGAAAAACACACAGAGAAAAGGAGAAGATCGACGCTTTTCTTCGAAAACTTCGTAACTGGTTACAAGGTTTTCGAAGAAATGCGATGAAAAGCTGATAACCAGCCTTTCGTTATTTTCTCTCTATATTCATACATTTACTGTTTTTTGGTAACGTTTTCCGTCTACAGTGCCTTTTCTATAGAGATTACACTTAGACGTTTCCGTTTTGGTAATGGTTAATATGTATGTGGAGATTCTAGTATAAGTGTAACTATTCTGCAATATTAAAGTGACATTAGTATCCGTAGGCCCAAATCCCTTATGATCCGTAGAAGTTGGCTTTTAGCATGTTGTCGCACCGTTTATAGACTTTATAAGACAGAATACAAGATTCATACAGCAAATGACATAAATCGATAATCATGCAGCGGTGTAAAGATATGTAAAATATTCAAAGTGGGCAGATACTGCCAGATAGTGTTTACGAAATGATGTGATATTGGGTTTTAAATCCGTCGTAATCTAAGCCAATACAGATCAGACAGAGCTGATATTTGGCAAAGAGGAAAATTAAAGTCCATATTTCATTTATGTACAGTTATTTTTTACAGCAAATTATCCAGAAAATAAGTAAGTAACAGTAAATGTGTATCTTTAAGAGTCATTATTTCGACCTTAATTCGGAAGCTTTAAGTTCTAATATTTTTATGGTTAACGACAATTTAACAAATTACGACTTATCACTCTACCTTTCTTGAACTCTGCATTTTCAAGTCCGCGTTGAAATTGTCTTTAAGGTAAGGCCTAGGTATTGCACTCCTGTATAATTGTTGTATTTCGACTTATTCCGTGACGTCCGTAAGTCCGAACATTTATAAAGTATCGTTAGATGCAATATCGCCTGTTTCCGTAATATCGGAAATAATTGAGCGTGCTTATAGATTAGATTATTAGATTTCCGGGGAATATTCTAAACTAGTTTTGTGAAAACGTTTCTATAATTGAATGAAGAGTAGGCAAAACCCAACAAAAGTCAAAAATTCAAAATTCAGGAGCAATGAAAATTGCCTCCCTTGAAACCGTCTATCAGCACCATATAGATTTCGTTCCATAACTGGTCACATAGCACATTACCTAGGTGTTACCTTGAATGCTACGTAGAAGTTGCGGATTAGAATCTTAATTCTCATGTTACATGAATATTCTGTTTTGCACTTTGCATGTCGGATCGGTCACTCTTTTTGAATGCGATATATTGCCCCGCTGAGACAAGTAATCATCGCCTTTCAGCAAAACCTCGTAACTGCAGCTTGTTTTAAGCTGCAGTTTCGAGATTTTTGTTGAAAAGCATCGACCTGCAATTGATTAATACATTAAATCTTCTGATAAACAAATCTTTTTTCACGGTAAGCCATTAAGGGTGTATGTTGAAAATATGTAAAGTATGCAGCCTACCTAATTAATTGAAATTGTCTGTTGCAGCTGGACTTCAACTGTATGAACCCGTAATCGTGATAAATTGTACTCATTTTTAGCTCCACTGGCCGAAGGCCAGCGAGCTATTGTCATGGCGGTGTGTCCGTCGTGCGTGCGTCCGTGCGTCCGTGCGTCCGTTAACTTTTTCTTTAAAAATCTTCTCCTCTCAAACCAGTGGGCCAATTTTGACCAAACTTTGCAGGAATGTTCCTTGGGTGACCCTTTACTTAAATTGTTCAAAGAATTTTGATTGGTCCATAAATGTGGGCGTGGCAGGGCGGGGCTTATCAGACTTAGAGAAATCACAAAATAATTCTTTAAAAATCAACCATTTGGCCAACTTTGACCAAACTTGGCAGAAATGTACCTTGGGTGACTCTTTACTTAACTTGTCAGTGAAATTTTGATTGGCCTATAAATGTGGGCGTGGCAGGGCGGAGCTTATCAAATTTTGAGAAATCACAAAATAATTCTTTGAAAATCTTCTCCTCTCAAACCAGTTGGTCAATTTTGACCAAACTTTGAAGGAATGTTCCTTAGGTGACCCTATACTAAAATTGTTTAAAGAACTTTGATTGGTCCATAAATGTGGGCGTGGCAGGGCGGGGCTTATCAGACTTAGAGAAATCACAAAATAATTCTTTAAAAATCAACCATTCGGCCAATTTTGACCAAACTTGGCAGAAATGTACATCGGGTGACCCTTTACTTAGATTGTTCAAAGAATTTTGATTGGTCCATAAATGTGGGCGTGGCAGGGAGGGGCTTATCAGACTTAGAGAAATCACAAAATAATTCTTTAAAAATCAACCATTTGGCCAACTTTGACCAAACTTGGCAGAAATGTACCTTGGGTGACTCTTTACTTAACTTGTCAGCGAAATTTTGATTGGTCTATAAATGTGGGTGTGGCAGGGCGGGGCTTATCAAATTTCGAGAAATCACAAAATAATTCTTTGAAAATCTTCTCCTCTCAAACCAGTTGGTCAATTTTGACCAAACTTTGAAGGAATGTTCCTTAGGTGACCCTATACTTAAATTGTTTAAAGAACTTTGATTGCTCCATAAATGTGGGCGTGGCCAGGCTGGGCTTATCAGACTTAGAGAAATCACAAAATAATTCTTTAAAAATCTACCATTCGGCCAATTTTGACCAAAATTGGCAGAAATGTACATCGGGTGAGTCTTTACTTAACTTGTTCGTGAAATTTTTATTAGTCCATAAATTTGAGTGTGGCAGGGCCGGGCTTATCTGACTTAGAAAAATCACAAAATAATTGTTAAATTCTTTAAAAATCAACGATTGGGCCAATTTCAATTAAACTTGGTAGAAATGCACCTTAAGTGACCCTATACTTAACTTGTTCATGAAATTTTGATTGGTCCATAAATGTGGGCATTGCAGGGCGTGGCTTATCAGAATGGGAGAAATCACGAGAAATTCTTAAAATCAACCATACTTTGTTACTTTCGACCATACTTTGTTATTCAATAATACTTTGTTAGTAAAATTTTAATTGGTCTATAAATTTGGGTGCGGCAGGGTAGGGCTTATCAGAATATGACAAACCATGAAAAAGTTCTTTAATTAAACATAAATCTTTATTAGGTCAAATCTTAGAAAAACCTTGTATGCCCTTCAGAGGTCATATTTTCTGCCCAGTCAATCTGAAAAGAGGTCAGAGTGATTGTTTTGATGAAATCATTGAAGGATTGAAATTGGGTCACTGGGGTTGAAAACTAGGTCAAGCGGTCAAATGTTAGAAAAAAACTGTTTTTTGTCCAAAAATGGGTGCATGGCAGGATGGGGCTTATCAGAAATCATTAGAAAATTTTTCATTGATTGCCGCTTCTGTAATCACTGGACATATTATGAGTGTACTTTGCCAGAATGTTCCTTAGGTGACTTTTTGCAATTTTTTTATTTTTACTTTGAATTTTCAAAACATCTCCAAGACCATTTTTTATTTGAGACACCCTTCTTAGAACTTTTGTGTTGAATTTTAGTCACATGAAAATCAATTCAACGTTCATTAACCCTTTCCCTAACAAGACCATGTTTTCATGTCTCTGAAGGAATTTAGTGTCAGAAAACTTTGAAAGAAAAAACAAAATGCTGATTATTAGCACTTGCTCCTTTTCCTTCAGTATTTTCTGTTCTGTAATGTTCACAAATTCCATATAGTTTTGTAACCCAATTCATCACCTGCAGTAGCTGTCAAATCTTGACAGTCTGAATTTTTATCGTTTGAGAAAAGAGAAAATGCACTAAACAGTGGATTCTTTTTAACTGCAATGTCTATTTGTCGAGATAATTATTGCAATTAACAGAAAAAAGCTAAAAAGGGAGTATATTGTTCTCAAAATTTTAAGTTTTTGCAGACAGGAAATTGCTAATTTGCAATGAATGTCTTATAACAGGATTATATAATTATTAAGAGTCCACTGTTTAACCCATTACCACACAGTGACGCCTTTCAACACCCTGCAAGATAAAGGCTTTTGAAAACATTGTGGAAAATGAAGAAATTGCTTGTGATAAGCAATTTTTTTCATTTTCCACAATATTTTCTGAACAAAAAAACACCAAAAAATTTAAAATTCCATGCACTTGATATTGCGGTCTGCAACACCTTTCAAATTGGAAGAGTTTGGAAAATGGTTAAGTTTGATGCCAAAATGTGATATACTCTTTTTCTCATTTCAGACCCTCTTGACCCGTGACAAGTGTTTGTGTTAATGAAGAAAAAAAAACAACAGTTTATGATTATTATGAAGAATGATTGATAATTTGTAACCCATACTTTGTTAAATTCTATTTAAATCAAAAGTTTAGATAGACTTTGTTCTTTAGGGGCTATTGCAGACGTTAACCTATACCAGGTAAGTGTGCTGGTGACCAAAACATGCTGCAGGAATCTTTTGAGTATGTAGGATTGTGTATTTCAAAGACAGTTGTTATTTGCTTTCTTTGAATTGCATACATGATTATCACCAGTTATGAAGAGGGCCTCTTTTTGGGATAACCGCCTTGTTTATCACAAAAAATAGTTTACCACTTTCATAGAAAGTGGAAATTATTTTCTATCAATTTAACAGAGATACACATTTATTTAAGTTTTGGAAATGATATTTCAACAATAAACTGAATTTGATTTTCTAGTCTTTAGTAATGTACAGTGTCATGCCAATATTTAAATTATTATAACGTTTTGAACAAATTTAGATTTAAATCTCAAAACTAAACACACAGTGAATAATTTAGAATTGCTAATCGCAATTACTTCCAGATCTTTTACATAGGTTAGCAAAATAACATGATTTCTATTGTTTTACTCCTGTCTGTCTGTCAGAAAACTTAACATTTTGCATTTTCTCCAAAAGTGTTTGACAAACAAAGCTGAAATTTGGTATCTAACTTCCTTTCAATGATATCTATATGTTCCATGTAACCCTTATCAACTCTTAATTAAAAAACTTAACATTGTAGAAAAATAGCCATTTCGGGCATTCATGTTTCACAAACACATCTTGTCTTTCAAGAAACTTACATTTTGTCACTCAACTATTCTATCAATCATGATTTCAACAACTGTTCTTATTTATTTCAGACAAATTTATCAATATTACAAAAAGACTTACCGTAATATCACTTGGAACATTTGTGAACTTTTATTATTATTTCCAAAATTGGAAATGTTATACACATTTTTATGATTCTTGTGTGGAACAGTGAATTGTGAACACTTTAATAGTGAACATTTTTTTATGATTTTTGTGCAACACTGATTTAATTCTAAATACAGTTTTGTGATTTTTATGTAGCTGTGAGTTCATTGTGACAGTGAATTGGAGTATATATTGGAATTATTGTGAACATAAGTTCTACCCTATGTGACTTAAGGTTGTGTACCTTAATATAGATCACTTTGTGTTGATTGCTGAAAGATATAGAGTACAGTGTGACGAAGTTAAAGAAAAGAGATACAGAGGAAAAAGGGACTTGGATTTACCATTGATTTATCCGTTTAATGTAAGAACTGGCTTTTTATTACTTTCTCTTGAATTTTTACACTATCTGCACCTAAAGATCAGAAAGGGATCAATATAAAATCTGGTCTGTCCATTAGTTTGTCTGTTTTTTCCTTGTAAGTTAGAAATTAAGATGTAGTGCTCAAATTTGATATTAAAACAGTTCATAATTCATTGGTATGAATCCCTTAATAACATTGTTAAAGTGACTTATCAAGGTCAAAACGATACATGCTTGCAAATTTACACTTCATACACATGTAGCAGCTTTTATGGTCCAGGGCCCTGTTTTTCTTATGATTTTATGAACATTTCAATTCATTTGTAAAACAGGGTCCTGGTCATCAGACAATGTCAAAAGTTGTCTTTGAATGTCTGGAAAATTTGCCATTTTAGTTTATATTTTCTAATTGCAGAAGGAAAATGCCTCGCAAGAAGAATTGGCGAATGAGTAGAGCCAGAAGAGATGTACTCACGAAAACCACAGCTGATTTAACGGGTGTCTTTGAACTATCAGATGGGGGCCTATCCCACCCTTTACCTTCATCTGTTTTGGATGAAACAGATGTAAGGCCATCTGTGTCTATGGAGGGCGTCTTTGGAATATCAGATGGGGGACTTGCCCACCCACAAAAACCATCTGTGTCTGGAATTTGTTCTGAAACTGTTCTTGATACTGTTCTTGATACTGTTCTTGATACTGTTCTTGATACTGTTCTTGATACTGTTCATGATATGTTACCTAAAACTGCTGATGATATACTTACTGACACTGTTATTGATGCTAGTGCTGATGGTAATACCGTTGTTGCTACTGAAGTTGTTGCTGAAGATACAGAATCCAACACAATGATTTTCGGAACTTTTCATCAAGGTAATCAAATGTTTGACCCATCCTCTCGAAATCTACAATGTACAGCCAATGCCTTATGCTCGATGATATACACAGAGCTTAGACATCTGCCATCTTCACAAAATCTAGATGAAATTCTAATAGAAGGAGATAGATTACATAGAGAAATAGTGATTGGACTGAAAGCGAGGAATGACTTTCAAAGCTTGCTTTTGAATTTGGAAGAGATCCCAGGTTCTGTAACTGCATTTGATAGACATGTTTCTATTGTGAGAGGAAATATTTTATCTGGTGTATTTATTCAAAGTTCTATCAACACTCATATGTCATCACTTCACAGTTGTTTGAAGGAAGCATTTCACACAACTTCTTATCTTTTATTTATCATTGGTTCAGTTTGTTCTGCAATTTTCAGGCAGGATGGTAGATATTGTTTATTTGATTCTCATTCACATGGTGTTGATGGATTGGTAGATGATGATGGAAGATCATTATTAGCTTCTTTTCTTTCAATAGATGATTTGGTAATGTTCATGTATGCAATGTATCAAAGTATGAACATCGATCTAAATGAACAATTTGACATGATGCCAATTAGATTTGTTATAGGAGAAAAAATCCATGAATCTGAATCCAAGAAAAATGAAATTGAATTTACAAATTGTCCACCTGAGAAATTATCTTTGATTGACATATATTTCAAGGATCAAGCAGAGAGACAAAAGCGCAAACAAGAAGTTAGGTCAGATTATGAAATTGTACACGAACGTAAAAGATTAAAAAGAAATGAATATATGAAAAGTTATATGAGGAAAATTAGGCAGGATCCTGAAAGACAATCTAAGGAAAGATTAGTGGCTAGTATTTCAAAGAGAAAGGCAAGAAAAAATCCAGAAAGGCAAGTCAAGGAACAGACTATGACTAGTATTTCAATGAAAAAAGCAAGACAAAATCCAGAAAGGCAAGTCAAGGAACGGACTATGACTAGTATTTCAAAGAAAAAGGCAAGACAAGATTCAGAGAGGCAAGTCAAGGAACGGACTATGACTAATACTTCAATGAAAAAAGCAAGAAAAAATCCTGAAAGGCAAGTCAAGGAACGGACAATGACAAATATTTCAAAGAAAAAAGCAAGAGAAAATCCAGAAAGGCAAGTCAAAGAAAGGTCAATGACAAAGGGTTCTATGCAAAAAGTTAGACAAAATGAGGAAAGAAAGAAGAAAGAAAGAATGTTAACTCTTAAATCAATGCACAAGTGCCGCTCTAGTAAATTGTATAAAGATTCAGAAAGGATGAAAAAACAGAATAAACGTTCATCAAGATTCAATATGATAGTAGAAAATGAAAGAAATAAGACTAAGCGCCAGAGTCTAAGGTCTAATTTAGATTATAAAATTAAGGAAAAGAGCTACAAAAGTTCAAAGCGATATGGTTCCAGCTTAGACGACTGCATTGAAAAATTTAAGAAGAATGTTTCAAAAGGCCCTGTTTATGTTTGTTCATGCTGTAACCAAACATGGTTTAAACATTCTGTTGTGTTATTCAACAAACTAAATTCTAAATGCTCTTCTGATGCAGTTAAAAAATTTTCTACAAATTACATCTCTGTTGATGATTGTGAATGGCTGTGTAAAACATGCTATGAAAAAATTAAACTTAACAAAGTCCCTCCAATGTCTGTTTTCAATCAAAATGCATTTCCTGTACTGCCAAAGGAACTGAATTTACATCAGCTAGAGGAAAGATTAGTTTCTTTGAGAATCCCATTTATGCAGATTAGAGAATTACCAAGAGGAGGTCAGTTGTCCATCAAAGGGAATGTTGTCAATGTCCCAGTAGACATTCAGCCTGTTATACACAGTTTACCAAGAACATTAGATAGTCACTATACAATACCTGTTAAACTTAAGAAGAAACTTTCATATAATAAATGTGATTTCACTGAAAATATTAGACCTCTGCATGTTTTAAGTGCTCTTCATTGGTTAGTGAACCATAGTGTACTGTATAAAGAATCTGGTGTTAAAGTAGATGATGACTGGATGCAATCAATTACTTCAGATTGTAGTGATACAGTAAAAGAGTTCTTTGGAATGACAGGTGAAAGCGTAAGTGAAGAATTAGATTGTAATGATGATGTGAATTATGACTCTGATCACTTTAGTGAAGTTGACGAGACAGAAAAGGTTATTGGTAATAGTGACACTATGCTGGATGCTGCAGACCCAAATAAAGACAACGCTTATACTTTTGCTCCAGGTGAGGGTCAAACACCACTCAGCCTTTATCAAGATCCTGATGCAGAATATTTGTCTTTTCCTACAATTTTCTGTGGACAGAGAAGAAGTCCAAATGATAAAAAACATGTTCACATTCACTATAGTGATACATGCAAGCTAGAACTGAGGCATATTGATCGCAGAGTAGCATCAAATATTCCCAATATCTTCTTTAAGTTAAAGAAAGTTCAACTGAAACAAATTTCTGATAAAGTCCATCTTGCTTTGCGTAGATGTAAAACAGAAGGTAAAACATTTACTGCCTCACAAATGCTTGATACAAATCATCTTAAAGGTGTTGTGAGATTGGATGAGGGATTTTATATTTTCAGAAGTTTAAGGAATTCACCACCATATTTTGAAGCCCGTAAAAAAGATGTTTTTGCAATGATTAGACAACTAGGATTACCTACTTGGTTTACATCTCTTTCGTCGGCAGATACCAGATGGCATGATCTACTAAATATGCTCTCTCAGATAAATGATGGAAAAACAATGTCTGTGGAAGAATTGGATAACTTGACTTGGATTGATAAAACAAAACTTGTGCAAAAAGATCCAGTTACATGTGTAAGGTATTTTGACAACCGAGTACAAGAATTCATAAACACTGTACTTAAAAGTCCCCATGACCCATTAGGAAAAATAATAGATTACTTTTATCGTGTTGAATTCCAACAAAGAGGTTCACCTCACATCCACATGTTAATATGGATTGAAAAGGCTCCTAGATATCATGAAAGTTCATTAGATGAAGTAACATCCTTCATAGATAAGTATGTATCTTGTGAGAAAAATCCAGATCAACAACTTGTAGAACTACAGATACATAAACATTCCAAGTCTTGTAGAAAGAAACAGAAATCTATTTGTAGATTTGGTTTTCCCATTCCTCCAATGAAAAGCACAACTATATTGGAACCGTTAAATGACTGTAAAGAAAAGCAAAATTACAAAGATTTATTTGTCAAAATACAAAAGAAATTGGATGAGTTGAAGGAAACAAATATTACGGTAGATGATTTCCTTACTGAGATCAAAGTAAGCAAGGATGATTACATCAAAGCAGTCCAAAGCTCATTGAGTGGTCCAAAGGTTTTTCTGAAAAGAAAATTAAGTGAGGTTAGAATTAATGCATACATGAAACCTATTCTAAACGCTTGGGGTGCAAACCATGACTTACAATTTGTATTGGATCCATATGCATGTGCTGTATATATAGTTTCATATATTAGTAAAGCACAGAGAGGAATGAGTATTCTTATGAATGAGGCATGTAAAGAAGCTAGAAGAGGAAATATGGATCTCCGACAACAGGTTAGACATATTGGAAATAAATTCTTGAATAGTGTTGAGGTTAGTGCCCAGGAAGCCTGCTACTTACTTTTACAACAGCCATTGACAAAAGCCTCAAGGGATGTTGTTTTCATTAACACTTCTTTGCCTGAAGAGAGAACATTCCTACTTAAGTCTAAGGAATCTCTTGAAAAATTATCTTCAAATTCTACAGATATTGAAGCAGATAATACCATTAAAAGATATTCTAAAAGACCAAAACAACTTGAAAATTGGTGTTTAGCAGACTATGTGTCCCAGCTTGATATCAAATACAACACTGACAAAGGCACTGCAAGAAATTCAGGTGAAAACATTTCTGAAACATTAAATGAAGAAACCAATGAAGGTGAAAACAATGAAAACATGGATACATATTGTAACGAGGATGAGGTGCTTGACTCAGACACAAATGACTATAATTCAAGTGAGGATAGACAATATTCTATTCCTGGGGGTCGAATTGTTCTCAAAAATGGAATTGTTATAAGTGAAAGGAAACAAAGAAAAGTCATAAGATATGTAAGATTTTCGAAAAAAATTGACATCGAACAGTTCTGTAGAGAAAGATTGCTTCTATTTACTTCATGGAGAGATGAAAGTATTGATTTGAAACAAGGTCATGACTCTTACCTATCAAGGTACAGATCCATTAAAAATTTCATAGAGCACAAAGCCTTGCAGTATGAAAAGAATGCTGATGAACTAGATGATGCAATGGAGCGTGCTCACAATGAGGAAGATTTTGATGATGTTGCCCCAGGCACAGAGCAGTCTGAGCAGGATGACTCAAATATTGGTGCAAAAGAAAGTGAAAGTTTCATATTCTTTGATCCTGATAGACCTGAAAATCAGAGACAAGGTGATATTGCTGGAGATGTTGGTTTAAGTGTTGCTTCTGTAGATATTAGTGTACGCAGGAAAACAATGTCAGACATAGATTACAGGCAATTGATAAAATCATTGAATACGAAACAGAGAGAATTTTTTATTCATGTTTTCCAATCTGTTAAGCGTGATGAACAAAAGTTGAAAGTTTTTTTAACTGGTGGTGCAGGCGTTGGAAAATCTGTTCTTGTAAGTGCATTGTTTGAAGCTTTGCAGCGTTACTTGACATCTAATCCTGGTGATAATCCTGAGAACTGTAGAGTTCTTCTCTGTGCACCAACAGGTAAAGCTGCTTTTCATATAAATGGGGTAACATTACATTCAGCTTTCCGCATTCCAGCAAGCCAGGGTTATGATTGTACTCCACTTAATAGTGACACTTTAAACACCCTTCGAACAAAATATAAAGACTTGTCTGTTGTTATGATTGATGAAGTGTCCATGGTTGGAAATAACATGCTTAAACTCATAAATGAAAGATTAAAACAAATAAAGGGCAGTAATGTTCCATTTGGTGGCTTGCATATGATATTCATTGGAGACCTTTTCCAGTTGAAACCAGTGATGGATGGTTGGATATTTGAGAATTTGAAAACAAATTTTGGACCTTTAGCTACAAACTTATGGCAGGATTTTATTGTAATGCATGAATTGGATGAGATCATGAGGCAAAAGGAAGACAAGCAATTTGCTGAACTTTTGAACAGATTACGAGAAGGAAATCATACACAAGTTGACATTGAAAATCTAAAAAAGAGATTGACTGATACTGCTAGTACAGACTATCCACAAAATACAACACATTTATTCAATACCAATGAGAAAGTGAACAATTTCAATGTCAGGAGCTTTCTTAATAATACTAATGAAAAAGTAAACATTCCTGCTCTTGATCATGTATTAGGAGATGACAATGTGACAGTTAAACAACAACTAATATCAAAGTTGCCACATGATTCCACACACACTGCAGGGCTTAGTCAGATGGTAGGAATAGCTATTGGAATGATTTATGACCTATGTCTTAACCTTGATGTAGATGATGGATTAGTAAATGGGTCTTCTTGTATGATAAATAAAATTGAATACAGACAGAAAAATACTACTAGACCAAGTATTGTGTGGGTTTCTTTCAATGATGATAAAATCGGAACATCATGGCGTTCAAAGTACAGACATTTGTATCATAGTGCTATTAATCCATTATGGACACCTATCTTTGATTCAAAGAGGAACTTTGTGTATTTGAGAAAAACTTTTGTGAGAATACAAATCCCTCTGCGCCAGTCAACAGCAAAAACTGTACATAAATCTCAAGGAGACACGTTGAGTCAGGTTGTAATAGATATGGATGGAAAACGTGTATTTTCCCATGCCCATTATGTCGCAATAAGTAGATCAAGATCCCTGAAAGGCCTTTACATTCTAAACTTGAATGAAAGCAAGATTTCTGTGTCAACTAAAGTTCAAGAAGAAATGATACGTTTAAGAGAATCACAGAAATTGAAACTATGTTACACTCCAGTTTACATGACTAGTGACACTCATTTCACATGCCTTTTCAACAATATGCAGTCTTACAGAAGCCATAAGGATGAATTGTTTTCAGATCCCAATGTCAAAGCTGCAGATTGTTTATGCTTATTAGAAACATGGTTAACTGCAGATGATTCCATCGATTTAGTGCAGAGAACTGGATATCAAATTGTTAGAGCAGATGGGAAACAAGTAAGCAATGCTCGTCCTCACAGAGGAATTATCGTTTATGTGCGGGACAACATTCATATTTCTCATAGCTTTTCTGTGGTAAAGAAAAACATAGAAATGATTGTTGTAGAACTCTTGGTGCAAGATAAAGAAATAGTCATTGCAACATTGTACAACTCTCCTAAATCTTCGGTGACTGACCTGAAGAAATTTCTAACTGAAAATTTAAAGCATTTCAAAGGGAAGCACCTCATTATTCAAGGTGATATCAACATTGATTTATTGGATATGAATACAACTATCCAGAGGTTTATGCAGGATTTCTTCAACTGCAGTCAACAAGTGTCAAAAACAACCCATTATTCTGGCTCCTTAATTGATCATATTTACAGTAATATACCACTGATTCTCACTGATGTCATAGAATGTGTATGGTCTGATCATTCGATGGTGTATTCTGCTGTGCCAAATCACAGTGTCAATCTTTCATAAAGTTTAAAAAAAAATCATTAATATTGAGTTGTGTGAAGCTAATGACAAGTTTACATATTATTTTGAATGAAAGAGGTCAGTTTGAAATCTCACCCGTCATTGTTTTTTGCTTTGTCTGCTATTTCAGCAGACAAAGCTGGTGGTTCATATAGGTATGGGTGGCCACTATAGGTGCAGAAAGGTGGACACAAAGATATGTGACCTGTCACACTGAAAGGGACCTTCTGGTTTTTCCATTTAACCAAATCTTGAGATACATGAGATTCAGCAGATATCAACCAGATGTCATATTTGGAATTTTATTGAACATGTAAAACAAACAAGGAAACGAAATATATATATATCCAAGAAATTGCCTTAGAATGAAAAAAATTGATCCTAGTTAGTTTGCACAGACTGGCTAGGTTTGATATTTTTCACACTTTCCATAAGGTACTGTTAAGCTTGGCGGGTCACATAATTATGATCAAGCGATATAACATTCTTTTCTTATTTTTTTTCCTTCATGTTCAACACATATTTCAGCATCTAATAAGAAAGAGAGAAATTTCTACTGTAAGCCTTGTCATATGCTGAACTGTGTGGCAGAAGATTAACATAACGATCAGCCTGCAGTCACATGTTGACTGATCATTTTACACCTTTAACCCATTACCATACAGTGATTCCTTTTGACTCCCCAGAAGATAATGTCCATGGAAAACCATGTGGAAAATGAAGAAATTGCTTGTGAAAACCAAATTCTTCATTTCCCACAATGTTTTCTACATAAGATGACCAAACATGTAAGATTCATTCATTTTAAATTGTCATCTGCAACATTTTTGAATTTGGACTAAGTTAAATTTTTTAGATTTACACTGAGGAAATACTATTGTTTGTCGGAAATTATGTCACTGTTTAATTAATAGAATTGATTCCTATTTGTTACTTTCTGTTACACATGAACTTGCTACTTTACATTAATTCAACTGTACCTTTTTACTCACATTACTATTCCATTCTGCATAATTTTTCTGAAGGCAGTGCAGAGCTTAGCAAATGGTTCATCACGTATAAAAACAAGTTAAATGAGATTTGTAGATTAACATCTCATATATATTTATTGCAGTATGTTCTTTAAATTTCGAAATGTGTTCACACTAACTTACACAAATTTTGTATTTCACATCAACCTCAGTATTGAGAAGAAAACTCATCAAAAAATTAATGACCTGTAGGGTGAAAAATTATGCACAATGGTAAGATTATTGTGACAAATAGAGCAAATATTTATATTTTTATACGCCTGAAGGTTCATATTGTTATGGCCCCGGTCGTCTGTCTGTCCGTCAGTCTGTCCGTTAGCAATTTCTTGTGTGCGCAACTTCTCCTACAGTTTTGATTGGAATTTAATCAAACTTGCCACAATGATTCTCCATTGTGTCTATTTGTGCACATCGCTTACGGAATTCAGATAACCTGTTTCGTTTTTGAATTATCTGCCCTTGAATTGAAAAAATGGCAAATTTTACAAACAAGCCCCTCTCGGGTGTATATGCGCCACTCTGCGGAGCTCTTGTTCCTATTTTGATTATACTTGTTCTAAGCTCAGTAAAGCACTGTCTTACTTTTGTTAAAACTGCTGATCTACTGAAAAAGTTCATGTACCATTCATTGTTTGATTCAAAATATTAGTTTAGTGTTTTATGCGAGTTTTAGAATAAATCTCTGAAATGATTAGAAAATCAAAACAAAGACTAGTACTGATCCAAAAGGAGAATATATTTCAAAGATACTTAATGAATATATATAGCAATGTCATAGATTAACAAATAGACTTTGTTAGAAGTGGAAATGGTGCTTTGCACAAAGAATATCACAATAACCACATTTATATATAAATCATATGAAAGTCATGACAGATGATAGCAAGGGAAAGAGAGAAAAACAAACTATTTATTATATGTTACTCAAATAACAAGAGGACTGATATCATTATGACAGTCAAATATTCATATAAAGGGATTAATGCAACATCATTGTAAATGTGTATGTATTTAAATTTAATTATAATAGTTTAGAAATAATCACTTAAGTATGTTTTTGTATGGCATAGAACAATTCTTTCATATAATAGATGGAAAGGCATTTTAATATATAGCTGTACAATCTGCAAAACTTTGTTTTATCATTGGAATAAAAGCTTACAGGTCTAAAACTCATATATGTACATTTATAGTGAAGATGTCACTCATAACAGATCAAGACAATCCAGAAAGGCTTGTCGGTCTGTAAAGGGTAGAATGATGATCAAAACACATGAAATATGATCATATTCTATTTTAAACAATGGGGTCCTGCTTGACATGGTAGCTTGAATGCCAAACTCATTTCTTGTGAGAAGTTGCGGGTGATGTGATTGGATTACATTCAAGCTGCCATCCATGTGGGTATGGCCTTTGGCAAGTCATTTCAGAGCCCCAGCCTAGTTATAGAGAACATTGTTGACAAAAATTAAGTTGTCCTGGGTTAATATCAGCAGATAGTAGCAATATGCTTTTTGAATTTAGATGTTATACAAAGGTTTGAATAACAGATAATGTTGAGATGAATTAACATTTTACTTTTGTCAAAAACATGAATAAGCTGTAATGAAACTTAACGCTTTCCCAAATAAGAGCTTGTTCATGACGTCCCTAATTTAAGAGGCTTCTGTAAACATTGAGTGCTGATAATCAGCATTTTCTTCTTTTGCTTCATTTTTTTCATAAATTTATTCATTTATTTTTATTTTGCTATATTGTGCAAAACCTGTTTTCATCACCTTCCATTTTGTCTTCTGGTGCAGCTTTCAAATTGGAAGTCTAAAACAATGCCATTTGGGAAAGGGTTAATTGAAAATTTTAAGTAATACATGTACATGCATAATATGAATTCTGCAAGTTGTTTATTTAACAACTTTTATGTAATGAAAATATGTATTGATTGTATGCTATTGTAAACAACAATTTCAATTACTTAAACATTCTTTAATAAAACTTCATTATTTACAGAAACACTTGTGTTTGAGTTTTATTTATACTACCAAATCAAGTTAAACATAAAAACCACTGGTGGTGAACTCGGCCAAAGCAAGGGACATTTTTCGCTACCACAAGGTACAGATATTTCAGTTAAATGTGAGTTTAAAGATCTGATTGGATAGTTTTTCTAATAACAATGAATTTGTTCTAAAAATAGACCGGATGTAGCAATTTGTATAGACAAACCGTCTGTGTTGTTATAAAATCTCGTAACTACAGCTTAATCCAAGCCGTAGTTACAATATTTAAAACAACACAGACGAAATACTATGATCGCGAAAAAATGTCCAACGCTTTGGCCGAGTTCACCACCAGTGAAAACTATCTGGCAAGGTCATATAAATCAAAATTGTGCATTTTACGGCAATTTAAAGAGAGAGATGAAAAAGATCATATCCATGATAATTTTGTGTTGTGTGGAAATCTAAGATGGAAAACCCTACGATACAGAATTTCCAGCCAAATTCTGCCTTATTTCCATAAAACTAAAGCCTTGGCATCATTAGTATCATTTACACCTGTTTTCAGCTCTCCTGAGCACAAGGTGCTATTATATGAGCTTTAATGATCGTCCATCGTCCAGCATCTATCTGTTGCGGGACTTAACCCATTACTACACATTGACTCCCTAAAAGATAACAGCTTTGAAAAACAGTGCGGAAAATGAAGAAATTGCATGTGACAAGCAATTTCTTCATTTCCCACAATGTTTTCTATGCCAAAACACCAAAATATTTTAAATTTCATTCACTTGAAATTGTCGTCTGCAATATCTTTGAATTTGGAAAAGCCCCAAATTTTGCCATTTTGGTAATGGGTCAAAAAATATATTGGAATTTCATCTTTAACTAAGTTTCACTGAAAAAGATATGGCAGGTTGGATCTGAGTACAATAATACACAGAAAATATTGAGGCAAAAGGAGAAAGTGCTGATTATCAGCATTTTCTTCTATTGCCTAAATGTTTTCTCAAGCCTATTCTATCGGGGACATCAAAACCAGCCCTGCGTCCAGTAAGACAAAACGTTTTGTCTACTGAACGCAGCCCAGGTCTTGTTTCAGTTTGGAAAAGGGTTAAGCTGCGGTTACAAGGTTTGGTTGAAATACAGGGATATACATATTGTCGCTTTTCTGCAAAAACCTTGTATCTGCAGCTTGTTTTAAGCTGCAGATACATGTTTTTGGCAGAAAAGCAGCGATATATAACTTTTCCTATTTACAAACAATACTTATTACCACTGAGAAATAAGGTTTCTCAAGGTAAAGTCTATTCTGGAATCAGCTTTCCTGTCAAATTTCCTTATGAAAATCTATACTTGAACCGTCTCATTGATTGAAATACTGAGCCAGTGGAGCGATACAGGCCCTCTTGGGCCTCTTGTTCTTTTCTTTTTAGGGTCTACTTGTGGGCAAATGTAAATTTTATTGTCATAGTTTTCTCCTTTTCAAATGCTAGTTTTCTCCTAACTCTGGATATTTGTTGTTGTTATTTATTGACAGAAAACAATAGCATAAACCAAATATGAATAGCATACTTTTTTCTGAAAAAAAAGAAAAGAAAAGAAAAAAACACACACACACACACACACACAAACAAACACCAATTATATGAGTATATGTCATCACGTTTTCATAGTTACGGTTTTCAAAGTTAGATTGATTTTTTTCTTTTTTTTTCTCTTGCTCTTCTCTCGAGTCTCGATCATAATAGATCTCTCAGGACTCTGTGATACTTTTGACACCAAAGTTCTGGCCGTTCCGTTTCAAGTTCAACGGCTGGTAGATTCGCAATCAACAAAGTGACTTTGCTGTTCAAATTAATCCTTTTCCAAACGAAAAAAAAACTTTAGGGTGGACCTCTTCAAAAACTGCCGAAAATGACAAAATGGAAGTTATTAAAGATAGAATTTGTGTAAAATATTGCACGAAAAACATTGAGACAAAAGGAGAAACTGCTGATTATCAGCAGTTTCGTCTTTTGTCTCAATGTTTTCGCAACCTATTAGGGACGTCTAAACCAGGTCTTGTTTTGGAAAGGGTTAAAAGAAGTTGCAGACGACAAAGTGAATGCCTCTGAAAAATAGAAATTACTTGACGGGGTAGAAAGCAATGCGGGAAAACGAGAACGTGCATGTCGCTCGTAGTTTCAGTCAATTTTCGTAATAAATTACGACATGACTGTTGCTTGCAAATGCTGCACATGTATGTCATCTAAGATATTTCTTGGATACAAACAATTTTTTTTGAAGACGGTACATTTTGTTACAGCGCGGCGCTGAGTGGCAGCCGACACAATAATGATATGTTGCTGTCGAAATTCAAAGTAGTTTTAAATGACAAAATAAATATTAATAAAACAGTGTCTGTTAGGGACAAAATAGGGAAGATACATATGTACATTGTCAGTAAATTTTCTCAATTTCTCTTACGATATACATAGCACTGTAAATTGTGGTGAGAACGATCAAAGATATCTTTTGATAGACCGCCGTCGAAATATTAGGCTACTTAGTCATTGTTGCATAAATGACACCAGTTCGGAAAAGATGCAAACTATTACCGAAAAAGAATTTTGCAAAGACTTTACTTTTTGCGGGATACGGAACTCCAAATGCGCCGACTTAGCGGGACGATCAATGTCGATGCTTTTCTCTATACTTTACAGAGCTTTTTTCGTGTAACATTAAAATATCCCTTCTCTCTTATAGACCAGTCGCGATATTATGGCACATGTTTACATATTTTACCCATGTAAACAACGCAATAAAAGAATCTCCGGACTATCGTAATTTTGCATGCGATGGTTCGAATTTTGCAGATGTCGAACACCTTCAATTAAGATTCAAACCAACGCATGCAAAATTGTATTTAATGCCCAGTACGCTTTTCCCTGGTCT
This sequence comes from Fragum sueziense, assembly GCA_963680895.1. NCBI lineage: Eukaryota > Metazoa > Mollusca > Bivalvia > Cardiida > Cardiidae > Fragum > Fragum sueziense. Next base: position 46,414,552 of record OY804602.1, on the reverse strand, counting down.
ACATAGGTAAAGCTTGTAAATATGTGCTATTTTGCATGCGATCGTGTTTTTTTTTAAACACTTGCAGGATTCAAGAAATTCAAAACGTTCAAACCAACGCATTCAAAATTGCATTGAAAGTTAAAAACGTTTTGCATTTGTTTAAATAGGTAAAACTTTTAAACAATTGTGTTGTAATATGATCATGACTGGACTAATTTTATTCATTTGCAAGAAATTGTACATTTTTGCAAAAAGAAAAGTCACATATTTTCTCATTATTTTGTGATGACGCGTCGTTGAGTGGCAGCCGACAAAATTGTATTTAATAAAAGTTAAAAAATAAAAGCTTTTCACTATTTTTACATTATTAGTAAGTAAAACTTTTAAACATTTGCCATAGTATCATGACTGAAAAAAAAAAAAAAAAAAAAAAAAAAAAAAAAAAAAAAAAAAAAACATTCATACGTAAGGAATTGTAAGTTTTGCCAAAAATACCCTTTTTTCAGCATTTTGTGACGACGCGACATACAGTCGCAGACGACAAAATTGTATTAAAAATTACGAACGTTTTTCCTTTATTTCCATCTAGGTAAAACGTGTGAACAAGTGCTATAACATCGTACCTTGAGCATAAATGGTTCATTTGCAAGAAATTGTACAATTTTGCAAAATAATATTTTTTCCTTATTTTGCCACGACGCGTCGTTGAGTGGCAGACGACAAAATAATGATATGTCGCTCGACCAGGAAGTTTCAACAATCAGCGAGCAACGAGCTCGCCGATTGGCTGAAGTATTTTGACCTCTTTCCGGGTCTCGTATAATTTTCTCAACTGATTGTATTTTTCTTGTGGGGCGAAAAGACAATAAATTTGTCCTCGCTTTTGCAAGAAAAACCTCGTAATTGCAGCTTAAAACAAGCTGCAGTTACGAGGTTTTTGTTGAAAAGCGACGTTTTACCTTTCTCGCCCCTTACCCTTTTCGTGACCATTTGTGTGTGTTTTTTCCAAAAGCAATTTTCTCTTAATTTGCAAATGCATTTGCATTTTTAACTTTGATTATTTGCAATTTTGTCATCTATGCACCTGTGCTTCCCGTCTTTCGCATTTTCATAACCCTTTTGCAATTGCAACATTTCTTTCTTCGAGATAGTACGCTGCATTTTCATTAATGGATCAAATTTCTTTCTTTTTTCAAATCAACGCAAAAGGTATTTTCAGGACTAAGATCAAAACTAGTTTAAGTACATTTTAAGTACATTTTCCAATGTACTTGAAATGTTTTTGCATTTTTCTCTCAAAATTGCGATTTTGATGCATGGGAAAACATGTACAATTCTTAATTCTAAATTGCTATATTGTAAGGATTAGATTACATTTGTGTGAAATCTGAACTCGCATTTTCTACAAAGCAAATCCGTTTCCTGAATTTTAGAGAAAAAAGCTGTTTTCTCGTTTTACTTTTGATTTGCATTTGCAATCTCTTCCCAAACCAGATATAGTTTTGACGTCCCTGGTTAAAAGAACCGTTTGATAAAACTTTGAGACAAAAGAAGAAAATGCTGATCATTGGCATTTTCTCCTTTGCCTCAATAGTTTCCGCCCTGTATTGCAGACTAATCATCCATGTATATTTGTTAACATCCATGAAGGCTTTCAAATTGAGCAACCCCGAAATTTGCCGTGTGGAAAAGGGTAAATTGAAGAAGTAAACTTATAAAGTAAAGATAATTGTGCTTGATAAGTAAAAACTCAGGATAAAAACCGCCGGCTAAAAACCTTTACCTAATTACCTTGGTAAAAAAAAATATATATCTATTTTACAATTTTGTTTGTTTCTTTTTTAAACAAGACATTAAAGTCATGTCGGAAAATATGTATAATTATATTGATATATAAAAAGTTATTGAAAAGAAAAAAAGAAAAGGAAAAAATACGATGACTTAACCCTTGCCTGCATGCCATGCTCAATATGATATCGTATAGATGTACATGCACTGGTACCTAGGGATCAACCGGTGCATTGTCATAGTAGATAATCCCTTATTTTTCGTTGACAAAATTAGTTTTGGCGTTACGCTTCTTTAAAAACGTTGATATTGTGAAATAATGATTGTCTGGAAGTTGTCGTAATTTCCCAAACAAAACTGGTGTTGGTGAGGTACTAAGTAGAAAAAAAAAAAAACATTTGAAATCATTTAGACTAAAGTAGAAAATGTTGATAGTCTTTTGTCGCAAATTTCTGTGCTATATTGTAATTTTATCATGTCAACATCCGTTTTCTCGTCGTCACTAATGTTTAAGTTTGACCAGTATCACTGGTGTTGAACTCGGCCAAAGCGAGGGAAGTTTTTTTCGCGATCAATGAACTCCGTCGGTGTTGTTATAAAATATCGTAACTACGGCTTTATCGAAGCCGTAGTTACGAGATTTTATAACAACTCCGACAGTTTGTCAATACAAAACGGTAAACCCGGTCTGTTTTTAGAACAAGTTCATTGTCATTATAAAAATCTATAAACTCACATTTAAACGCAAAATATCTATACCTTGTTGTAGCGAAAACTGTTTTAGTTCACCACCAGTGAGTCTATTTCTGCTGTTTGTTAAAGTATGAATCCGTAAAGTGTTATATGCCTTAGGAAGTACAACATTTTGCGATTTCAGAAAGATAACTCGATTGAAAATATTTGATGCGAAAAAACAAACATGATGTTGACATTTTTTGTATGCTTTGTTCGGCCTTAAAGTGACATTTTACAGATATATTTTTTTCGTTAATTTTACTTTTATTTTTGTCTGAAAAAGTACATTTTCTTATGAAAATTTTGATTCAAGACAAAGTATTGCGCCGTGTCCGAGAAATATATATATATCGTCCCTTAAGAATGTGCTAAGTGTATATGCACCTTCTTGCATTCAGGGGACAATATTTGGGTATTTAGATTTGTGAGCTCATTTTGTGGTGCATGTTTAGGAAGATACTGTTTTACAATTGCTTTTACGAGTTTTTTACGACCTTTTATGCGTTCAGTTGTTCTTTCCTGATATAAAGGCCGCTCTGTTAATATGGGGCTTTGTCAAAGGATGTTCCATAATTCGTCGCTTTTCAACAAAAAACTCGTAACTGCAGCTTGTTTCAAGCTGCAGTTACGAGTTTTTTTGTTGAAAAGCAGCTATATTTTGTCAGAAGTCATACGTACAAGTGTTCATAGGTTATCAAAATCGAATTCAAATTGGACAAGTATTAATAAAAATATTTCAAATATTGTCTGAAATTCTTGGTGATTATCCCCCGTGGTGTATGACATAAAGACTACAAAGCATATTATTTACTGTACGTAATATGACGCTTGAACTCTATCGAAAAATTCTAGGAAAATAAGTAGGCCTACCTACGTACATTAACCCATTTCCAAACAGGGAATTTTTACTATAGGCCTATAATCCATTTTGATAGTTTTTGCAGATGACAAAATTTATGTTTATGGTGACAAGATTTGTGTAAATATATCTCAGGAAATATTGACACAAAAGGTTGATTATCAACATTTTCTTCTTTTGTCTCAATGTTTTCCTAAGCAGTGTCTATCAGGTCTTGTTAGAGAGAGGATTAACCCTTTCCCAATCAAGGAAATTTTGGACTCTTCCATTCTGAAAGCTGATTCACGTGACAACATAAATATTGATGAGATAGAAATTCTGTGCAATATGATTAACTATGAAAGTTTTGAGAAATGATAATCATCATTTTCTTTTTTCTTTTTTTTTTTTTTTTGCCTCAATATTTTCCCAAACATTTGATAATGATAAAGATAAAATTCATGTGCAATATAACCAAGAAAATATTGAGACAAAAGGAGAAAATGCTGATCATCAGCATTTTCTTCTTTTGTCACAATATTTTCCAAAACTTTCCCATATTAAAAACGTCAAAACCAAATCTTCGTTAGGAATATTCGTATTTCCCAAAATCCGTTATCGTCTTTTTAAGTTCATAAGGCCACCAAGTAAGTAATTTACTATCGTAATATGACGCTGGAAAGGAAGTCTTCCTTTTGCGAATAAGTATTAATAAAAACCAAAATGAATCGTATTGGTTTACAAATGCGTCATCAAAGATGCGACATTTTTGTCATTTTTATCCCCACAAAATTATTTGATTTTTTTTGTACAGTCACATAAGTCCGTTACGGGTGCACCCGTCTTAACGTCTAAATGGGGCCTTTCGCGGAAGTTACCGAAGGCTATTTTCTCCATCTTTCCGTGAATCTGGCTCTCTGGACGCCCTTCGGAGGCTAAATCAAATAAATTTTGATAAGTACCAAACTTAATCGTATTGTATTGATTTGCAAATGCGTCATGAAAGGTGCGACATTTGTTGTGATTTTTATTTTTCCACTTTTTAAAGGGGAACGAATTTTTCACAGCTGTCCATCTCTCCACCCGCCAGTCTGTTCGTCTGAAAACCTAATGGATACATTACAAATTATTATTGATAAAGCCAAAATAAAAAGAAATATCAATTGGCTTACAGAAATGTCGTATGCTTACGAATTAAGTAATCTGGATATATTTTTGTCTGTTAAAGTACACAATAGTTTTCATTATTGTTCGACCTACTATTTGGACCAATGAAATTGCAGTATATTTCACGCTATATTTCGCATAAATGAGCTACCGGCTAGCTTATGTAACGTCTATACACAGCCACGCCCCCGTATCTAATGGACCGCTAGCGAATACTAAGTCAGAGTCTGTATAGTTGATTCTACGCGATATAAACATTCAATGCTCTGCGCGCATTTGAATGTTTATTTCGCGTATAATCTACTATACAACCTCTATCTAATACTTAGTGGACAAAAGTCCATGCCATGCCAACAGCATGACAAGAAACAAAGCTTGTAAAATGGTAACAACATCGACTGTAGTCACTGATTTGTGGTCAGCTTGGTCGTACTGACCGCAAACAGTGGTCATGGTCAAATGGCAATGGATTTGTTGCTAAAAATAGATTGGGTTGCACGTTATACTTTGATAAGCCATCGGTGTTGATATGAAATCTCGAAACTACGGCTTGATTCAAGGCGTAGTTACGAGATTTTATAACATCACCTACGAAAAACTATTTTTTGTCCGAAGTGACGTCATAGTTAATTGGACAAAATCGTTCCCTTTTATCTAGACGTCATCGTATTTTAGGAGCTTTCTAATAATGGCCATTCTTCTATACTGATAAGAAATGTCGACTTATTTGTCAAGTTCTAGCGGTCTTGGTGTGATAGCCTTTTTGTGAGCTTTTTGTTTGTTACTGTGAGCGTAGGGTTTTTTTCAGTATGTTTTTTTTTTAAATAAATTGTACTGCAAAACTCTGTCTAAATATGTTGCTCGAAAAGAGCGCATAAACTCGTCTAATAGAATTCAATTTGATAACATGCGACCGTTCTAATAAAGTGACATCAATAGTGAATTCTCAGATATGCTGTAATGAAATTGCCTGAGTAGGCCTATCAGAAATGAAAAAAAATGAAGGGGAAACTTTCGGAAATGACGCAGTACATTCGGAAATGACATTGATAAGAAATATTTTACAGAGCGGATGTGGTGATTTCAAGAAAAGGGAAGTAAATAAATTTCCTATCAACAAGTAGAAGGTTCAAACAGTAAAGACTCGCCGTATAGTCTGGTCACAATATTATGGCACAGGTTTACAAAATTGATCTACGTATTCACGGGTGGTAAACAGAGAAACTAGCTCCAAAAAGAGGTAGTTGCATAGAGCGAAAATTTGTAGGTCACGAACACATTTTCTAAAATTATTTTTTTAAAGCGAGTTTTTGAGAAATCCGGCGATGCTGTAATATGAAGAAATGGTCGAAGTTTGTTGTGCACGGGAGTATACGGTATTAGTAGCAGGGTTTTAATAAAATCGTTGAAAAACATTTCAAAATCGAAAGTAAAAAAGTTTTACTTTCGATTTTGAAATGTTTTTCAACGATTGTATTCAAACTCTGCTTATTAACACCGAATATTCTCGTGCACAACAAACTTCGACCATTTCTTCATATTACAGCATCGCCGGATTTTTCAAAAACTCGTTGTAAAAGAAATAATTGCAGAAAAATGTGTTCGTGACCTACCTTTGTTTACAGATTTTCGCTCTATGCAACTACCTCGGTAGAGGCCGGATGTCACGAGGAAACAAAATACCGTTGACTCTTTTTGGAGCTAGTTTCTCTGTTTACCACCCGTGGTATTAGATAGAGTCTGTATAGTTGATTCTACGCGATATAAACGTTCAAAAAGCGCAGCCTTTGAACGTTTATGTCGCGTAGAATCTGCTATACAGACTCTATCTGACTTAGTCTTCGTCAACCAATGAAAACATACGTTTCTACTTTCATTCTTCAACCCACGCCTCCGACCGGAGCTACTATCAAGCATATTTTACCGGAATTACATCATTTCCCCAAAATTTACATCATTTTCCCAAAAAATACATCATTTTTCATAACTGCACAGGAAACGGGGGCGTGGCTATGTATATCCGTGACATAGACTGACCGGCAGTGCGTTTATGTGAAATATAGCGCCGCCGACATTTTTTAATATACTGCAATTTCATTGGTCCAAAAACTAGGACGAACACCAAGTAAACAACACATTATCGATCTCCAAACTACTGTAATTTTGCATGTGTTGATTTGAATCTTGCAGGTGTCTCACACCTGCAAGATTCGAACCAACACATGCAAAATAGTATTGAAAATTAAGAATGGCCTTTGTCTTTGTTTACATAGGTAAATTTTGTCAACATCTGGCATTATTATGATGACTGGATTATAGTTATTTTATCTGTAAGATAGTAACTATGACCTACTTGAACAATTTCCGAAAAATCATAGCAACTTGTTAGCGGTTTGGGTAGGTAGGCCTTAATTTTAACCTTTTTCCAAACGGCAGATTGAGAAAATTAGGGTTGTCCAACTCTAACACTGCTATAGACAATAAAATGGGTTCTGATAAAGGTAGGATACCTGTACGATATAGAGCAAAGAAAATATTGATGCTAAAGGAGAAAATGCTGGTTCTATAATATTATATCATCACTTTAGCGCGCTTCATGCCTTGCATTATGTTTGTCCGTCCGTTCGGTAATCTTTCATTTTATTCATTACAGGCCCGTAGGAAAAGGGGGATATGTTGGCCAAAATGCCGAATTTTCCTAATTTTACTCTGAAGATTTAGGGAAAATCCAATTTAGCCCCCTCCCCTCCAATTATGGGCCAATATCCAGACACAGGGGCTACCGCCACCCCAATATGAAATTGCTTCCTACGGGCCTGCATTACCAGGCAATAAATGCAGGTTAGATACTACGTGACTTTTTGGAAACGTGCACACGCTTGCGAGCGAAGATTCACGTGGTTTAACCACCCTGAAATGGTAAGAAAGGTTGGAATTGAAAATTGATACGAGGGATGATCCAAAAGTAATGTCACAAACGTTGTTTTCGGTGATTTTACGAATGTATCGTCATGCAATTTTACATGCCGTTTTATTAACATTCTTTTAATTCATACACAAATTTTCATAAAGTTCCGCTGTATATTACAAATATAAACCGCATTTTTACATAGCGCATCGGTGTCCAGCGCCGCACAACACACAACGTCAATGACGTCAAAATCTATTCCTTCTCAAAATATTGCCCTCCTTGTTTAATGCAACATTCGAGGCACTCGACCCACTTCATAAATGCATATAGTCCGTCTGATGAAATCAAATAAGGGGGCTATTTAAAGAGTTCGCTGCACCCCCCTAGGTACCAAGGTTGTTATATACCATTTTAAAGCTTGAAATATGCTGGATACGATGCACAATGTTGTCAAGTTGTAAACCTGTGCAGCTCCCGTGTAAACACACAAATATATGGGTGGGGTAAGACAACACATAAATTATTTGAAATGCATTTGTCAAATAGAAATCGTCTTTAACACAATAACTTAGGAATGTACTCTTTCCAATTCATAAAACCACAATCAAATAAACCAGAAGCGATATACAAAAGACATTTTAATCAATTTTACGCAAAAATAATGCTCATATATCTCGTCAATTTGCATATTGTGGGTGGGGTAATTTATGCACAGTAAAATACTTAGCCACACAAACAAATAATCACATTATTGTTCCATGAAACGTTTGCACAACCGTTTTTAGATTGAATACAACTTATTCAGGTCTTGGTAAAACATCTCTACCCAATATTTTAACAGATTTAAACAAGACACAGTTCTAGGCTTCTCTTGAAAATGCCCCCTCTTTCCCTGTTTCTTACAACATAGTCCGTCTAATTCTTTGAAATAAGAGGGCTTTTTAAGGACATCGTTTCACCCCTAAGCATCGATGTACCGATGTTGTTATATACCATTTTAAAGCTTGAAATGTGCAGGATACGATGCACGATGTTGTCAAGTTGTAAACCTACGCGGGTCCTGTGTAAACACACAAATATGTGGGTGGGGTAAGATAACATATAAATTACTTGAAATACAATTTTCAAATAGAAATCGTCTTAAACCCAATCACGTAGTAATGTACTCATTCGAATTCATCAAATTACTCGGGAGTAAGCCATAAGAGATGCACAAAACACATTTCAATCAATTATACGCAGAAATAATGCTCAGATATCTCGTCAATTTGTATGTGGTGGATGAGGTGTTTTATTAACAGTAATATACTTAGCCACACAAACAAATATTCGCATTGATCTTCTTTGAAACGTCTGTATAACCGTTTACAGATGAAATACAACTTATTTGGAGTTTAGTAAAACACCCTCACTCTATATCTTGACACATACATACAAGACACAGTTCTAGACTACACTTGAAAATGCGCCCCCCCCCCCCCCCCCCCCCCCTATATTCTACAACATAGTCCATTAGATGAAATCACACAAGGGGTTATTGAAGGAGTTGCTGCATCCGACCCCGTACCAATGCTGTTATATACCATTTTAAAGCTTGAAATGTGCTGGATACGATGCAAGATGTTATCATGTTGTAAACCTGCGCAGGTCCCGTATAACACACAAATATGTGGGCGGGGTAAGAAATGCATTTTTCAAATACAAATCGTCTTAGACCCACTCTTTTTGAAGGTTCTTAATCGAATGCATGCCGTTATGATTGAAATAACCAGATGTGACATAGAAAATACATTTAAATTGCTTATACGCAGTTTATACGCAAAAATAATTCCAGGTAGTTAGTCAATTTGCATATTGTTACTAGATTATTGTTATACACAGTAGAAAACGTACTAGCCACACAAACAAATACTCGTTTTATTGTTTCTTGAAACGTTTGTACAACCGTTTAGATTAAATGAATAAATAAATATTAAATAGATTAAATACAACTTATTTGGACATTGGTACAACATCTTTACCCAATTTAATAGATATAAACAAAACATAGATCTAGGCTGCTCTCAAATGTCCCCTCTTTCCCTGTAGCTTACAATAATCTCTGCTTTAACCATTCATAGTCAGATAGTAAAACTCATTTTGTATGGATCACAATCCATGCAAGAGCATCCACTGAAAATATTTTAGCATTCTTTGATTATAATAGATATATTGATTGGTGAATCCAAAAGATTTCACTGTGATATCACTGGACAACACACTAATAATATGATAGCGTCCAAGATGGCGGCCAACAGTAGATATACACATGGAATAGATACATAGAACATTCATTTTGATTCTGACTTGATCTGAAAAAATGAATACAAATAATTTTGAGGACAGTAAAGATTCACATAAAGATGAATATTTAAACTTTAAATAATGGTTAATAAGAGTGACGTAATTAATTTCTGAATGACCCTTTGGGAGTAAATACCTCCATGGGGTTAGCAAAAAATCTCTTTTGGAGAATCGTTTTGTTAAGTTCATGTTTCCACTCTCTCAAATTATTCTGTAAATTTCTTGATCTTTATCTATCTTTTATAAATTTACTAAAAAGGGGACACAATTCAGCTATTGTGATCAAATGGGCCTTCTATGTCCTTATCGAAAATGTTGCAATTTAACTCTTTTAATTTTGCACTTTCAAATAAATCAGACCATTATAACAAGAGTTTACTGTCCTCGGAAAATTTCTAAGATGCCTTTTTTACCAAATCTCGGATATACCTACACATGCTACAATGTGTTTAACTTATATTACAAAATCTTAAAAAATTCAAGTGGTGATACAGCTGACCGAATGCAGTCATTTCATTGATTCTTTCGTCACTTATTTAGGGAAGATTAAACCAAAACGGTCCTTAAAAGAGAACTCTTATCTGATTGTACGGATCGATGTAACGTTTCGCATGTTGTTTTTTTTTTGTATGTTGATACAAAAGATTAGTAGCTATTTTCTATAGGGGACGAAATGGTGTGAGTTAGCTGGGTCTTTGATGATGGTTTTGACCAATCTTTAACAAAGTTGTCTAGACGGTGTTGATCATACGACCTAGGGCATATACGAGTAAGGGACGTTTTGTTATATTGTAACTCAATGTAAGCATACACCGCCATTGTGGTCTCTCGTCATTAATTTTGTATGATATAATGTGTGATGTATATAAAAACTCATTTGATTTGGAATTCTGAAGGACGGGAATTCAACACCATAAAAATGCAAAACTTGATAACGCTAGGTTACTGATTTGTCACAAAGTTGAGGATGATTTGGGCATTGCTCATAGAATTTAATTCCATTGGGGTTTTTTTTATATATGTATAGTTTGTCTTTATTTTTCTTCATTTCTAAACTTATATATGGTATTCTATGTCTATTGCAATTATATATTTTAAGTTGTTTTCTCCATTTATCCATCTGAAACAATTACATTATACTTTTGGTCCCCCTTTTTAATTTGGTCATTAACATTTTGCTACATCAATCTTGTGTACCACAACTAGTTTGCCCTAATTTTTAACGACATAATTGTTACAAACCTTTATTATTTGATGCAAGATCTTTATGATAAAAGTCTTCTTTTTAAGCTTTCCATGGACATTCACACTGAATTCCAGAGATGCTGATAATTATGTCTCGTCGAAATTAGGATTCGCAATTTAAAAAAAACTAGCTTTAACAAGTATCATAGTGACAGCAGTAGTTTTAGTTGAAAAGTTTTGAAGGCTAATTGATCAGATTATATAGAATAATATACTTTTATAATTCCCCATCTTATGGTGAAAAGTGTACCTATCATAGAAATATTATAATGATTATATTGTAAAGGTTATTTTATAACGCAATGGCTCTCGTAATAATTTCGTTAAGCCATGCGTTCAAAATATAGTTTTGTAAACTAATAACCATCACATTTCATCTGTTCCATCGAATTTGGATTATTACTTTGGATATATTTTTCTGGAAGTTAAGGTCCGATTCGGATAAATAAATCCCAATACACCTCCCACTCAATTAATGAATATATCGTTTTCTCATTAACGACAACGTATAAATTCTTATAATATGTACAACCTTGATAAGCATTATTATATCCATATTATCTAAGACGTATTCTCATTTTGTGCCATTAGGTACCAGTCTCGAATTGACTTCGTTTGAATTAGCAAAACTGACGTTTCAGACTTCATTTTACCACACAATTTACAAAAAAAAAAAACAAATTCTAAAAACATGTTACAATTAGTTTAATATGTTAAAATATATTAAAATGTGTTTTGTATATATCTGTTAGGATATAGGGTGACGTTGTTTAACTAAGATCCAAATAAGTTGTATTTAATCTGTAAACGGTTGTACAAAGTTTTCACAGACAAAAAATGCGACTATTTGTTTGTGTGGCTAAGTATTTAATTGTTTATAAAACAGCCCATCGACCATAAGCAAATTGACTCAGCTTATAAACAATTGAAACGTATTCTGTATATCCAATCTGGTTTATTTGATAATAATTTTATGAATTTGAATGAGCACAATCCTAAGGTTGGGTTTAGGAAAAGTATCATTTGGCAAATGTATTTCAAGTAATGTATTACCCCACCCACATATTTGTTTATTTACACGGTACCTGCACAGGTTTACAACTTGACAACATCGTGCATCGAATCCGGCATATTGATCGTTTCGCAGTGACGTCACACGACAAGATGGTGGATTTGGCGGTGAAAACAACTGCATAGTGCTGCTCAACGCTCTATATTGTATATAACAAAATTATGGTGTCGATTATAATTTAGTCTATAAATAATACCTCTGGTGTAATGGTGTAAAATTTTCAACAAAAATGTTATTTAGATATTTTAGAAATTTATTTGTTGAAATAAAAACATGTTATTTTAAGAAATTACCACAAGATTATCGGATTAAAATGGTTTCCTATGACCTGTTACCAATAGGGAAAACGTCAAAATGGCCGCCTCTCAAATTTGGGGATTGTTTAGAGCTAATTGATTGATAACAAATTATATTTTGCGAGGGTTATGTTAACAATTATCAAAGTATATTTTACACAATTATGCTAATTAGATGCAGCGACCATCCCAATGTGAATTACGCGTATGCTACTGACAACTGATAACTCCTGATATTAAACAGACACACTTAAGCTATTTGTTATTCATCATTCCTTTTATGACTTACCCCCCCCCCCTCAATTATTTCTTTAATTGTTTTATCGAGACAAATCTTTAATTTGTCTAATACTAAATAAATCGGAATAGATCTCTTATGTTTAGGATATCCATTCAACAACAGCGTCTAAAAATCTCTTTAACTATTTTAAGTTAATGCCCTTTAGAAGGGTGGTACAATTTAAAGAAAATGCGACAGACAACTAAATGGTTGAGAGTAATTAATAAACACAGATTTATATCATAATTGAAATATTGACTTAAAATGAGAAAATGCTGATTTGAATGTCAGCATTAATATCTTCCTTTCAATCAATGTTTTCGGACCTATCTTTCAGGGATGTCAAAACCCGGTTTTGTTTGGAAAGGATTAATCCAAAATCTATCGGTATATGATTATGTTTTGATTGTTGTTTTTATGGGAAAAAAAGGAAATGAGGGATTCGCTATCACATACTTCTCAAACCGAATACGAGTAACTTGTCTCAGCTTTTGTTTTGACGAATTTTGCGTTCTCTCGTTTGTAAAATCTGTGTACATGTAGCTTTAGATAAAATGCCTAGTTCTCATGATTGTCTGAAGTCTGATAAAAGATTTTGGAATAAAAGAAATGCAAATTAACTTCATTTTGCCACTTAACATTATATGTTATTTGTTTTGGTTACACAAATTATGGTTTTATTTTTATCTAGATCTATTCATTATTGTTATTATCATTGCTGTTTCTTTCAGCTATCTACGCGTTAATGAAACAGTTAAGCCTACAATTCTCCATATGGCAAAGGACTAAAGATTAACAGATTCCGCATGCATTTGATAAGGCATATGCAATTTTTGTCTCGCAGATTAAACCAAAATTTCATTCACTACAATAAATGTAAAAAGCCAAAAGTGTGACACTTTTTGTCTTTACAATTTGGAATTATGTGGGGAAAGAAAATAGCATGGTTATGGGTATTCTTTTATTGCAGTTTCTCATAAATGGAATTGAGTTAATACTTTCACAAGGAATTCTTTGGTTTGACACCCACAAAGAGGATGATTGATACAAATTGACCGCTACTAATAACAATTGTCAGGGTCCAATTTTGAACTTTTTGAATATACGTTTTTCTCCGAATTCACATCGGGTCTAAAATGTAAAAAAAGATATATTCTTCAATTTAAGGCAATGGTTGATACAAAAAGCAGCGTAATAACTATTCGAAAATGTGTTTTTAAGTGAAATTCGCTCAAAATATACCAAAGGGGTCAAAACTCCAACGCATTTCTTTACGTATCTAAGGGTTTGTTTTCACCGTCTCTATGCAGCGTTGCATGTCGGGTAATACCGATAAACGCCCGGATGTGCGGAACGATCAATATCAAGCTTTAAAATGGTATATAACAACCTTGGTACATCATGGGTAAGGGGTGCAGATAATTCCTTAAATAGTGCCCTTATTTAATATCATCTAACGGACTATATTGCAAGATACAGGGAAACAGGAGGCATTTTAAAGATCGGCATAGATATGTTTCTTGTTTATATCTGTTAAGATATTGGGTGAAGATGTTTTACTAAGATCCAAGTTAGTTGTGTTTAATCTATAAATGGTTGTACAAACGTTTCACGTAACACTAATGCGATTATTTGTTTGTGTGGCTAAGTATTTTACTGTGCTTAAATTACCCCTCCCACCATATGCAAATTGACGAGATATATGAGCATTATTTCTGCGTATAATTGATTAAAATGTGTTTTGTATATCTCTTCTGGTTCATTAGATAGTAATTTGATGAATTCGAATGAGTACATTACTAAGCGATTAGGTTTAAGACGATTTCTTTTTGAGAATTGTATTTCAAATAATTTATATGTTATCTTACCCCACCCACATATTTGTGTGTTTACACAGGACCCGCGTAGGTTAACAACTTGACAACATCGTGCATCGTATCCAGCACATTTCAAGCTTTAAAACGGTATATATAACAACATTGGTACATCGATGCTTAGGGGTGAAACGATGTCCTTAAAAAGCCCTCTTATTTCAAAGAATTAGACGGACTATGTTGTAAGAAACAGGGAAAGAGGGGGCATTTTCAAGAGAAGCCTGGAACTGTGCCTTGTTTAAATCTGTTAAAATATTGGGTAGAGATGTTTTACCAAGACCTGAATAAGTTGTATTCAATCTAAAAACGGTTGTGCAAACGTTTCATGGAACAATAATGTGATTATTTGTTTGTGTGGCTAAGTATTTTACTGTGCATAAATTACCCCACCCACCATATGCAAATTGACGAGATATATGAGCATTATTTTTGCGTAAAATTGATTGAAATGTCTTTTATATATCGCTTCTGGTTTATTTGATTGCGGTTTTATGAATTGGAAAGAGTACATTCCTAAGTTATTGTGTTAAAGACGATTTCTATTTGACAAATGCATTTCAAATAATTTATGTGTTGTCTTACCCCACCCACATATTTGTGTGTTTACATGGGAGCTGCACAGGTTTACAACTTGACAACATCGTGGATCGTATCCAGCATATTTCAAGCTTTAAAATGGTATATAACAACCTTGGTACCTAGGGGGGTGCAGCGAAATTATTTTTTACCTGGGTCATCAGACGGACTAATATACAAACGACTCGTTCAGCAATTTCTTGAATGTATTCCTTGAATCAAAAATTTAGTTCCCAGTTTGTTATGGTCGATGTGATGAATTCCTCTTAAATTCAGCTTAAGATGCGGAAATAGCGCAAATGTCACATGGACGCTGGCGTCATTCCACTGCTCCACAAGTCTTACGGCTCATTTTTATCTTCAAATGACTCATCCTCACTCCCAAAAACGCTTGCACCAACGGTAGACGAGACTCCTATTAACAATCCGTTCTGTTAGGTTTAATTTATTGTTTCTGTTGCTTCAATCGGCTTTTTTCCAAGCCTTTAGCAAAAGTCAAAATTGCGCGTTGTGGGCTTTTATCCGAGTCTGCAATTTTCCTGATTGTGAGCGATGAATTCAATGAGATTTATTTGGTATTTCAACGCACAGATTATATTGAAACGTTTTAAAATGGCTTAGCAATATCACGACATCGCGTCATTTTAAATATCAGCTTAGTTGCAGCGGTTTTTCTTTGAATATAATGATAGAACATAAAGTAATAATAATCTTCTAACGAATACTCTATGGCGTGCGGCGCACATGCTCGATGTAGGTATTTTTTAGCATTTTATTTTCTCGGATATATAAAAGATATTGAAATAATTCAGAAAAGCATGTTTCCAATAGGATAAGCTTGAATTAAAAGTCTTTATATGTACAAGAATACGTCAAATAACCAAACTATAGGCACTGTGACATTACTTTTGGATCATCCCTCGTATTTCACATGGCTACATTATTGGAATTGAAAATGGAGAGAAGGATTGGTTCCTTTCGGGCTAGTTTCAGCGGATGTGGTTCTTTTCAGAAGCGGAAGTAAATTGTTTTTCTCGTGAAAACGGTGTCCAATATGTAGCATTTCGTCGCTTTTCTGCAAAAACCTCGTATCTGCAGCTTAAAACAAGCTGCAGATACGATGTTTTTGCAGAAAAGCGACGATTTATCTTTAAGACAGAAGACCGCATTTGAACAATTTCCGAAAATTCATAGCAACATGTCATCGGGGATGAATAGGTTTAAAGTAAGTCATTAATTTAAATATTTCCAATTTGGCAGTAATTCATCCCTAATGAGATTACCGCAACTTCCGGATTTTCCGTGCAACGTCGTTAACACTCGTTAAGGCGCGTTCTCATTGCCGACCAAAAAACTCGATCAAGCGATCGAGTACTGATCGAGCTTGGTCGGCAAAAGTGATCGGGACGATCGAGCGTGGTCGGCAAAAGTGATCGGGAATTAATTGACAAGAAATAAAGAAGAAGTCTTGTAAATACATTTGATCGAGTTTAATCGGGTTCGATCGGGGAATTTAGACGATCGAGTTGATCGAGTTGATTTGGTCGGCAATGGGAACGCGGCTTTACGTGTCCAAATTTATCTGGACTGTGTCGTTAAACATTCGGCGGTGGAACATTCCACCGCCGAATGTTTACGACGTCGCCCGAATAATTCCGACGTCGTGTGAATCTCATTAGGGTTGGACTTCCTTAATGAGACATCTTTCGACAAGAAACGATTAGAAAAAATAGGATTGTACGGATGTGACTCTGAATAAAAAAAATTCGAGACACTATTAGAGAAAAGGTCCCTTTCTAGCATTTTGGGACTTGCATGAATCAAGATTTATAATATCATTATATGCACAAGTGAGGTCTGATCAGCATCACTTCTGCTTTCTTATGTTTGTTATAGCTCACGAGAAATGACGTAGCATGGTACCTCTAGCTGTTAGCCAGAGACGCTCTGCCAGGTCATTTATGGTATGCTATACATGTTTCGAATAGGTCATGAAAGAATTATGTGTATCTTGATCAGACTGCACTCCAAACGTAGGCTCTAAATCCACATTGTTCTTAAATGTTACAAAAGCGATTTTTCGGGATCCCCACTCATTTCTAATCAGGATGTAGCCTATCCCTATCGCTTTAAATGTTGCCGTTTGTATTCAAATGACAGGTAAGGCGTATGTAGCAGAGAAAGAACATACATTTATCTTATTTCTCGATTTTAATCATGAAGATCCTACTTGTAAGCGGCGTTTGAAAGCGCTCATAGCATTTGCAAAATAAGTGAAAAAAAAGTTGAAAAAGAAAAAAAGAAAGGAAAAAAAGACCATGTAAATAAGCGCTAAGAAGAATAAAGGAGTTGCCAGAAGCGGGGCGTCAATTTTCTATAGTAAAGCAAAAAGGGATTTTTACTTGAAAAGTGGTTATTGAAGAAAGATAAGAATTGAAAGAGACAAACAAGAACAACAATCTCTCGAACATAGGCCTTAATTTAAGTGACAGTATTCCGTCAAACTTGTTTTCAATATTATCAGCGCCCATGAAATGCGTAGTAATAATATCTGAATTTGAATAAAGTGATGCGGTCACTATGACACACCATACCATCGTACAATATCATCGCTTTTCAACGAAAACCTCGTAACTGCAGCTTGTTTTAAGCTGCAGTTACTAGTTTTCCTTGAAAAGCAGCGAGATGACATAGTGTTCTTTCCTGTTTTCCCGGTAGTTTAATTCAGGCGAATACAAACTGATATTCCTATGCTTTATGATAAGTTATAAGTTAGTAGTATCTTGTCCAATAGAATCTGTATTTCCTGAACACACGGAAAAGTCGGTTTGATAGACATTGAGGTAAATATCATTTAAGGACATCCATTACCATATCAGATGATGCTTCTGTTTGATTCTGTAAGGTAAAGTACGAGAAGAAATTACATGTACAGCAAGTAAGGTTCTTAACCTATTACCAGACAACAAAATTTTGAACTATTGTGTTCGTAATTTATTAATCTATCTAGTAGGCTAAACTTCCGATCCAGATTTCTCCGAGAATATTTTTGCCGTTTCAAATTGAAAGACCTTTGAAGACGATTATTTTTTTAAACAGGTAGAGAAGACGAATATTTTGATTTGTCAAGGTTAAATCCATTTGCAATAAAACCTCTTTCCGAAACTGCAGAAGATAAATTTTGAAGCTGCCGCAGACAACAGTTCGGATGTTGGTGTTATGTTATTTGTGCACAATATATAGCGCATAAAATATTGAAACAAAAGGAAGAAATGCTGATTATTAGCAGCAGCAACAACAATTGATTATCAACATTTTCTTCTTTGTCTAAATGTTTTACAGAACATTTTATTTTGGGAAATAGTTAAACAGGTACGGACTGCGTAGTTTGACCAGTTTCTACATTTCTAGCGTGCATAAAATTCAATTCTTTTCACCTGCCACGCCATCTTTGTCGTCGTCTAAGGTAAATACGCGTTAAAACTATAGTTTTGTCTCAGATATCTACAGTCTATTTAGTCTTAACCCTTTCCCAAACGACATAATTTAATATGGTTGCTAAAGACAAAATGAATACTGACAAATTAAAGGTTTGTGTGCAATAAAGCTCAGAAAATATTGAGGCAAAAGGAGAAAATGCTGATCATCAGCATTTTCGTCTTTTTGTGTGCATTCAAGCTCAGAAAAACATTGAGGCAAAAGAAGAAAATGCTGATGATCAGCATTTTCTTCTTTTGTCTCAATGTTTTCCCAAGCCTTTCTAATAAGGGCTACAATACTTTTTACCTGCCACGCCACGTTTGTCGTCTGCCCTAGGTAAATACGCGTTAAAACTATAGTTTTGTCTCTAGCTCTATTTAGTCTTCACAAGGATTATAGTACGTTTATAAAGGTGCGTTTTTCTTTTATCGTATTTGTTGCTTTTATATGTTTATTTATTTATTTACTTGTTTATTTATTATCGTTGATAATGGATTTTTGTGCAAACGACAAATTTTCATTCCTTACATGTAACTCTTTTCCAGAAGATAGTTGCAATTTTGGCGTGTCAACCCTTCCCTTATCAAGATTAAAGAATATAGGCTTGGGAATACACCGAGGAAAAAAGAAAGAAAAAATCTTATAAGATGCTTTTTCTTATTTTGTCTAAATAATTTTTTAGTTCTATGCATTCCTGTTATAGTCTACATCACTATGCGTTTGGACCGAATTATTTTTGCTATTTGAAAGGGTTAAATCTTTAATTTACTTAATTGTTTTATCTTTTGTTAGAAAAAGAATAATATGAGCATACTACTACATTGTATCTATTTTTTTAAAAACCTTCCAGCAGATTGAGAAGTTGCAATTTTGGCTTCGTTTTTCAACTCTTTCCCAAACAAGACTTTATTTTGGCTACTGGTAGATCTAGCAGTATCAAAAGAAAAAAAAAATGAAAAAACTAGATACTGCTGCATGTGTTTTTGATGTTTCTTATTGAAAATGCTTTTGAAAGTATTGAGGCAAACGAAGACAACGACGATAACCATCATTTTCTCATTTGCCTCAATAGTGTGTCTTTCGGGAACACATATTAATTTTGAATTGTTTATGTAATTTATTTAGCAAAATGAAGGAAATTGATTACCAACAAGTTCACCCTATTCTTAAATATTTTAATCATACCAGAGATAGTTTTCATCATTCGTGTGTGCGGTTGGGAACAATTTAACTTTCAATGTAGGTCAATTTAAAGAATGAGACAGCAGCAACAACAACAAAAAATAAAAAAGTAACATTTGATGTAGAAAAGACGAACAATATTTTGATGTTTAAAAATACCGTTGCAAGTCAGTAATTGCTTCTTTAATGTTTTCAAAATATTTTAGTAGGGTCCCTGAAAATATAGAGACGGTTAGAAGAGCAATAAAAATGTTCAGACAAGCTAATTGGAGTTCTTCTTATGCATCTTTAAATTTTCAAAAGCGTCTTCTTTCTCTTTTCTTTCTCAATTTTTGTTTGTTTTGTTGTAGTTATAGGGTTTTTTTACTTATCTTCTCCCTTTTCTACTGATCATTAACCTATCTTTTTTTCTATATTGAAATATGCCTATAAAAGTTCTAGTTTTCATGTAATGCAGCATATATATGCGGTATTTGTATACTTCGGGTCACATGAATGGATTCGGAATGGCTTTTACGACTATTTCATCTTTTTTTTGTATTTCAATATTCATATTTTTCTAAGAAAACCAAATAAACAACAACAACGGGTCCGTTTTCCGAAATGAGCATTTCATACTTGTTTCCGTGTATTCTTTCCTTTTCCAAACCAAGGAATTTTAGGTTGATTCAATTATAAAGTAGTTACAGAAGGAAATTGTCTAACCACTTCCCAAACAACACCATTATAGGGTGGTTCAATTTGAAAGCTGCTGCAGACGACAATTTCAAGTGAATGTAATTTAAAATATTTTGGTCTTTGTGGATAGAAAACATTATGGGAAATGAAGAAATTGCTTGTCACAAGCAATTTCTTCATTTTCCAAAATGTTTTCCCATACACTTTTCTTTATGGGAGTCAAAAAGCTTTACCGTGTGGTAATGGGTTGAAAAGGAAAGTATATATGTACAATATAGCACGGAAAACATTGCGATAAAAGGAGAAAATGCTAATTATCGGCGTTTTCTTCTTTTGTCTCTGTGTTTTCCCTAGCCTTTTCAAAAGACACGTCAAAACCAGATCTTGTTTGGTAAATGGGTAAATTAAAAAGTAGTTTCGTTTGCGAAGAATTCGAATATTTGGAATTATTAATCTCATATTATCTGAGTTGTTGAATGCATTGAATTTAACGAACGAACTTACGACCACAATATTCTAATTTTCGTGCAATAGAATATCTTTCTTGCGTCATGAAATGCGACAAATCTATTACCACAAAACCACAAATTTTTAAGGCCATAGAAAAAGACAGTATAAGAAACACTGTGTATACAGGAAAGTTACACGAACATTTCCTTTTTCCATATTTTACATTATTTCGGAATCTGCAAAATTATCTTCTGGTTATGATAAATATAAATTGTCCACCCAAACGACAAAATTTTAGGATGCTCCAAATTCAAAGATAATGCAGACGGCAATTTCAAGTGAATGAAATTTTGTAGTTTTTCACGTAGAAAACATTGTGGGAAATGAAGAAATTGCTTGTCGCGAGCAATTTCTTTATTTTCCACAATGTTTGCCAAAGCCATTATCTTGCAGGGAGTCATAAAGAGTCATTGTGTGGTAATGGGTTGATTAATTGATTTATTGAAAAATAACGTATAGAGCATTAGGCCTACTGTATAACACAAGTTAAACCTCTCTTACAACCCGTCGTGCGTCTTTTTAAATCTACATTTTAAAACTCTGCAAAATCGCAAGATTTATAAAGACGCACGACTGGTTGTAAGAGCGCCTCAAAATATTGTCCGGTCAATTCTTTGCTGCGTGCAGTCTGCGTCGTGGTTGCGTCCACCAAAATCGTACGTTGCACGTGCGTGCATCGCACGACTAAATGTACGTTTTAGACGCAGACCGCACGCAGGAGCACGTACGACTGGTTGTAAGAGAGGCTTTACCTTCGTGATGTAATAAGGACAGGGTTGAAAGAAGCTGGTACTATTGTTTCTTAGTGTACCATTTTTCGGAAGCATCGCTTTTGAAATAATTATTTCCCTCCAACTCTGAAATAATACATGCACATAAATCATTATAGCTTCAATATAAAAGATAAGCTTTTCTAGCACCAAAATTTTCAATAACCTAGTTTAGCTTCAAAATTTAAGATACATCTTTTTGCTTTAAAAAGAATACTGGCCCCTTTTTCGGCCCCTAAACTGAGAATTCATCAGTCAATTTGGGAAAGCCATTATTATAGGATTAAGTATTAACCCTGTCCCCAAACAAAAGCTTGTTTTGACGTTCCTTAAAGAAAAAGAATTGGACATATTGAGGCAAAAGAAGAAAAAAGCTGATAATCAGCATGTTCTCTTTTTGTCTTAAAATTTCCCGTGCTATATTGTAAATCAATTTTGTCTTTTTTCAATATGCATCTTGTCGTCTGCAGCAGCTTTTAACCCATTACCAAACGGCAAAAATTTAGACTGGTCCAAATTCAAAGATGTTGCAGACGACAATTTTATGTGACTTAAATTTAAAATTATGTAGTATTTTGGGATAGAAAACATTGTGGGAAATGAAGAAATTGCTTGTCACAAGCAATTTCTTCATTTTCCACAATGTTTTCCAAAGCCATTATCATGTGGGGAGTCAAAAAGAGTTACTGAATGGTAATGAGTTAACTTTGAGACAGTCCAAATTTATCTTTTTGGTGGATTATGAATAAAAAAGGGGGTGCTTGGGAGAATTTAACATTGAGACAAAATAAGAGCATGCTGATGAATCATTATTTTCTCCTTTTGCCTCAATATTTTCTTTGCTTTTATACACAAAAAATATCTTAAGAAATATTTATTCGTTTTATGTGGCATCTTTCCAAATTGACCCCTCTTTATTTTTGATGTCTGAGAAAGGTTGAAATAAATACATACACCAAAATATGAAGCTCAGTCGCCAATATTTCTCAATCAATATAACGGTTCTATGATTATGACCTGATTGAAAATTCCCATTGAAAGCAACCATACAAATGGTCATCTACCGTTAGGGGCCCTATAAGGGATTACCAAAGCTTATGCCGCGAAATAGACCTATCTTAAATTTTGGAGCTAGAGTGGGGTATCAATAGTTTTGAAGCTAAAAAGACGTATCTCTTTGATTGAAGGCATATCGAATTATATTAAATAACTTGTTAGGGCAAAGGAATTGGAAGATGTGTAAAGTTTCTTTGTTAAAAAGGGGGTATATCCTTAGGTCTTTCTGCTACACTAAAATTAAATTAACACAACAAGGAATTATCTCATATAAAAAAACAACAACAAAAAATGAATTTTGTCGTCTGCAATCACTTTCAATTTAGACTAGCTTAAAATATGGTCGTTTGAGAAAGGGTTGATTTTGTCATTGTTTCTCAAAATCCAACAATTGTAAGGGAAAATGCCTTTTACTGACAAGATGAACGTTTATATAAATCAAAATCTACCTAATTTAATCATCATCTAGATAGAACAACAACGACAAAACCAACCAAATGAGAAAAAAACACAACCCTTTAATTAATATTTAAGAGGACCAGTTTAGATTTGAATTGTAAAATCAAAGATGAAATTTGTTCATCCTGTCGAAAAAAAAGTCATTTCTTGAAGCAGATCCATTTTGAGCCGGGATGCGGAAAACGCGAAAAAAAAGTAATCGACACGGATTCAGATTAGCAGGTGCATACACTCAGTCCGATTTGGTTTGGTTTTTTGGGGTTTTACGCCGTTTTCAACTACTAAGGTCATATCACGACGGCTGGAGCACCTAACCATGGATTCCTGTCGTTTCTCATACCAGTACTACCACAGCACCCTTACTGAGCCTCCAGCTGCTCCCCCACATAGGTTCACGATATCAAACCATTGATGGGTGACATTTTTGTCAGTAAGGGTATTTGCCGCGGCCGGGTATCGAACCCGGGACCTCTCGAATGAGAGGCAGCTCTAAGCGCTACCAACTGCGTCACGGCCGCGGCCCATACACTCAGTCCGATCAAGATTCTTGTTGTTGAATTAATTTCTAAAAGCCGTTTGGTACCTGAAGCAACACCCGGATAATAGCATCAAGGTAGTCTGCCCCTAATGAGGTTCGCGCCACGTCGGAATTATTCGAGCGCGGTCGAAAACATTCGGCGGTGGAACTTTCCACCGCCAAATGTTTTCGACCGCGCCCGATTAGGCTCGGTTACGTAACGACGACGCTCGAAAAAATCCGATGTATTATTGATGTCAAAATGGCCACATTACGGGTATTCTACCTTAATCCTGATCAAACTGCGATCAGGGATAAACTGATGCGCATTCTTTAGAGTGGGATTTTTAACATATCTCGATTTCTTAAAGTGACATTTCATTTTTTTCTGAAATTTTGCTTTTATTTTTATCCGAAAGAGCATAATTTTCTTATGAAAATTCTGAAATGTTCAAGCCAAAGTATCGCTCCGTTTACGAGAAATATATATCTTTGTGTTAAACTAAAGAAATTGATGTGGACAGCAGTTCAGATGTATATGGAATGTGTCCTTTCTGTCTCAACTTTAAATGCGCGTTTTCGATTATCAGCAACAGTTTTAAAAAAAAGCTGATAGCAATTATACGCATTAGAATAACCAATCTTGGCATTAATAAATACTCTGAAATAATGAAATGGAATGTTATGTCCCTTTAAGATGTATAATGATTTTTTTCAAAAGCTTTTCTTTTTTCTTCAGGCAGGACTTGTTCGGAAAAGACTTTAAATGCGCTTCAACGAATTTTCATCTTTATATTGTAGCTGCGAAGAGGAAGTAGCCTACCTTATAAGCGAACAAAAGGGAAGTCGGAAAGAGGGATTTTGCTAATGCGTTCAAGAGCATTCGGAGTCTGATTTAACATACAATTTGGATGATAGGATATAGGTTTATTTGCAATTAATCGGTAAGTCTATTTTAGTTTATTCATATATTTTATTTATTTATTTATTTATTTATTCATTTGTTTATTTATTTATTTATTAATTTATTTATTTATTTATTTATTAATTTATTTATTTATTTATTTATTTATTTATTTATTTGCAAGCTGCTGCAGACAACAAAGTTGGTATCATTTAAGACGGGATTATGATAGTATAGCTTAGCACAAAAACAATGAGGCAAAAGGAGAAAATGCTGTCTATCAGCATTTTCTCCTTGTGTCTCAATGTTTTCACAAGCAATTTATAATAGGGGCGGGAAAACCAGGCCTGGTTTTGGAAATGGTTAATTAACTATTTAAGAATATTAAACCCATAATCGAACAGCATAATTTTACACCTAGACAAATTCAAAGATGTTGCAGATGACAATTTCAAGTAGTCAGAATTTGATGAAATTTCATATTTGAGTCGCAAATCAGATGCCCTTGACCACAAGCTATTTGAAATTTGCGTATCATTTAACTTAACATTTGTTAGCTTTATGTTAGCTCTCCATGGCATACCTTTCATGACAATGCCTTATTCGGGGAGCATAGTCCGTCTCTGACAACTCTTGTCCTTACAAGTTTCCTATGTTCACATTCCTACTTGATGTAAAAAACTAAGGAAAATGGCAATTCGGTTAAAAGACGTATTTTCGAATGTCGCGTAAATAGACCTGGTAAAATTACTTCCGTTTCTTGGAATTTGCAGACGTGCAGCGTAAAAAAATTTATATCTTATATATCCGCCTTTGAGTTTGAGAAATTGAGCAGACGAACTCTGCAGACGGCTTTTCGTATCCCTTTTCCAGACAAATAATATGAAAGCACCATTTAGGATTAAGGAAGTCTACCCCTAATGAGATTCGCCTGACGCCGGAACAATTCGGTCGATGTCGAAAACATTCGGCGTTGGAAAGTTCCAACGCCGAATGTTTACGACCGTGCCCGAATAAGCTCGGATACGTAACGACGAGGCTCGAAAAAGGCCGATGTTTTATGAATCTCAAAATGGCCACATTACGGGTATTCTACCTTAAAGCCACATGAACAGACCTTATAAAATAACTTCCGTTTCTGGGAATTTGGAGACGTGTTGCGTAAAAAAAATCATACCTTTGTGTTTCAGAAAATTAGCAGACGAATACTGCAGACGGTTTCTCTCAACCTTTTCCGAGATAATTACACTTTTTGACGCCGCCACGCGATAACAGACTTTTGAAAACATTGTGGAATACGATGGAATTGTTTGTGACAGGCTACTTCTTCATTTCCCTCAATGTTTCTTCCCAGAAAGACTAGAATTGTAAAATTTTGTCCACTTGAAACTGTCATCTGCAACATCTTTGTATTTTGACAAGTCTATTTTTTACGTCTGGTAATGGGTTAACCATTCGCAGACGACAGAATTAAAAAAGCCATTAAAAACGAAAAAATAAATAAATAATGTTCAGGTAAACTGTATATGGAAAAAGGATCCCAATGCTTTATGAGGCCAACATTCAATATCAATGAATTTTGTGCTAAAAATAGACTGGGTTTACCGCTATGTTTTGATAAACCGTCGGTGTTGTTATAAAATCTCGTAACTGCGGCTTGAATCAAGCCGTAGTTACGAGATTTTATAACAACACATACGAAATAATAATTATGTTTTGTCCGAAATTAAGTCACTGTTTACTTGATAAAATCTTTCCATATTTGATTCGTTTATAGGCTAGATCGTTTCACGGAAATGCACAAAGTAGTAGCTCAAGGGCGGATCCAGGATTTTTTCCAGGGGGGGGGGGGGTGTCAAAGCCCAAATGACAGCTTTTAATAAGAAATTATATAGTCAAAATTCAATTTTCGGCCAATTCTAGGGGGGTCATGACCCCCTGAGCCCACCCCTAGATCCGCCCTTGTAGCCTATCAGGGATGGTAACCAGTTTAAGCTCATGCATGTGCAAATGGGCTTCTGGTTTAAAAATGTTATGGTAAAAAAAAAACACATATTCTATGGTGATTACATCAAGGCAGTTTTCCACAGTCATGTTCTAAATTAGATTCTATGTTAACAGTGTAGCATGTAGGGCGAGGGCGGTGAGAAAAGGGTGATAAGCATTTTTGTTCATATTTTCAAAGATGGTATCCCAATATTTACAGAGTCGTCAGTTTTGTATGGCTACTACTAAAAAGAACAATTAAGATGCTAAAATGAGAAAATACTAAAAGAAAAGAGAGAAAAAAAAAACGAAAAAAAAAAAAAAAAAAAAGTGTAGCGTAAAAACAAATTTCTTACTCGTTGACCTTTGTGTGTTCAAGATTAATTAAGCAGACATACTTTACAGACGACTTCTATTAGTGGAACATAAAACGATGTTTTTTGTGGAATGCAATTTTTACAGATTTTGTATAAAAGAACCCCTAGTTCTCTCGACCTTAAGGTCCGGTCACATACAGTTCCGCGTCCAAATCGCGTGCATATCACGGCTATAATTATGCTGCATAGGTGACCCTTTTTGGATGCGATGTGGACGCGATCACGGTGGATAATCACATGATACAATATTTTCAGAAAATCTTCAATAATGTTGTAAATACGGGACCGATTTGAATTGGACAATGGAGAATGTGGACAGACGTCACACATTAGATGGACGTGGTTAATTTTTGAAAAAAAAAAAAAAAAAAAAAAAAAAAAAAAAAAAAAAAAAAAAAAAAAAAACAAGATCAACTGATAAAAAAGTTATTGAAGATAAACCAAAATTTTGGCTTATTCCTGGCATTTTCCCACCTTCTCTGCTTCAAACCAAATTCAAATTGGTCAAGTATTTAAAAAGATATTGAAGATTATCAGAAATTCTGAGTCACGTGATTATACACCGTGCATATCACGGCTAGAATTATGCTGCATAGATGACCCTTTTTGGATGCGATGTGGACGCGATCACGGTGGATAATCGCGTGATGCAATATTTTCAGAAAATCTTCAATAATTTTGTAAATACTGGACCGATTTGAATTGGATTTGAAGCAGAGAATTTGGACAGACGTCACGCATTAGATTGACGTGGTTGATTTTGAAAAATCAATTGATAAAAAAAGTTATTGAAGATAAACCAAAATTTTGGTTTATCTTCAATAACTTTTTATCAGTTGATTTTTCAAAAATCCAACACGTCCTGCTTATTCCTGACATTTTCCCACCTTCTCTGCTTCAAACCAAATTCAAATTGGTCAAATATTTAAAAAAAAGATATTGAAGATTATCGGAAATTCTGAGTCACGTGATTATACACCGTGCATATCACGGCAAGAATTATGCTGCATAGGTGACTCTTTTTGGACGCGATGTGGACGCGATGTGGATATGGAATCATGGATTTGATCGGGCCTTTAACCCTTTCCCAAACGACAAAATTTTGGGTGATTCACTTCAAAAACTGCCACAAATGTCAAAGTGGAAGTTATTTAAGATATAATTTGTGTAAAATATGGCAGAGAAAAATATTGAGACAAAAGGAGAAACTGCTGGTTATCAGCAGTTTCTTCTTTTGTTTCAATGATTGTTCAAGCCTTTTCTATTAGAGACGTCAAAACCAGGTCTTGTTTTGGAAACGCATTCGCGAAATGCAAACATTTAGGCAGCTCCCATTTCGTCCCTTGACAGCCAGAAGTGGCTATCAGCAATTAACACTTCTGGCTGTCAAGGGACGATTTGAAATATGTTGCAGATGACAAAATGTAGGCTTGTTTTCATAAAGATATCAAATATATAGGTATATGCTTGTGTTTGATTTAACACAGAGCATATTGGGACAAAAGGGCCAAAAGAGAACAAGAATAATACTGGCCATCGGTATTTTCTTCTTCTGTCTCAATACGTTTCAAAGCTTTTTCTAATAGGGAGTTAAAAGCAGGTGGGCGTGTCCAGATATCGATTAATTACGACGAAGCCCGAATTAGCGCGCATGTCCCACTTCGGCTTATCGGCGACACAAAGAGCGATTAGGCATACATCAAAGAATAATTTCAAATATTCAGTCACAGCAGTAAATAAAACACGGCGCGGAAACATAGATCTAATGACTAATTCTATTATGATAAGCTTATGCTGCAACAAAAGCAAAGATCAATCATTGAAATTCGTGCATATTTGTCTCCCGTCACGACAAAATGGTAACGTAGGACTTCTTGGTGCTTATTGTTATGAGAACAACGTTTAGTTGTATTTTCAAAAAGAATGAAAACACCAAAAAAATATAAGACATATTGATAAAATACATAACGACGGAATTACTCGACAGCTCTAGCATGTTATCTTTGGTCTGTGGCAACATAATAATACTAGGTGAAAACATTTTCGAATTTCGAATTCAAATCATTTGTTGTGGGTACTCATTTGAATCGTCTCGGCGGCATGGCGTTTTGATCAACAATCAATTGAGTGCGGATCTGGAAAAAAAACGTCCCTTAAGGTATCCGAACCCTCAAAAACACCAAACAGTCAGAGGCGAAATTTGAAAAGTGCAAATTATTCCTAAACTGTGTTATATTTCCATTCCAAATACAAACATAAGTATTTTGCACGGTTTAGAATTCTGAATAAATGCATACTTATGGAAATATTTCACAAAAAAGTTAAAAATTACCTCCCTTGCATATGAATATAGATTAAAATGATATTTTTAAATTATTTTCTTCTTGAAGCATAATCTTGAATTCCGTCACGGTGAATCAACTTATTTGAAGTGTATTTACAAGTGTGTGAAATTTTATGCATTTTGTACGGCTAGAAAGTGTAGATTTTTTCATGGTCTGTAAACCTTAGTTATAGCATTTGAGACAATCCTGTTTCAATGTCAACCTATGCCAAAGTACAGACTGATCATGCCCCTTGAAACACTTTTATAATTGCTACAAGTCAAGGAAAATCTATTAGAGACCAACATGGTTCTTGATCAGACTGCGTGTATACGCAGGCTGATCTAGAACCATGTTGGGCTCAAAAGCCTTAAAGGACTGTTTTTTCCAGATCCTGACTTAATTATTTTTTGCTTTTTTTGAAAGCCTTAAGCCTTTATCAATAGTTCTTAAAAACACACGGAACTATCGGAAACATGTTGTATGGACATTATAATTTCAACTTTATACCATTCGAAAGTCACATGTATGCATTAGTGACTTGAAATACTTCGAAGAAGAAACACGAAAATCATTTTCGAGATTTTGAATTCCTCGTTCAAGGAATCCCATTGGAATTCAAAAAGGGCAATTTTAAGGTGACAAAGTCACACTTATTTATTTGGTAAGCAATAAAGCACCCATGATTTAGGTAGATATGTGAAGATTTACAAGTTTGTGCTTTTGTCTTCCTGGTTCGATATTTTCCGCATTTCGATTGATCGATTAGTCGACACCCAATAATTGCTTATGTGTCTGTTTTAATCTTTTCCCAAACAGCAAACATTAGAGATTTTACAAATCAAAAGCTGCTTTAGAAGACAAAATAAGAGTAATTTGAAATCAAATTTGTCTGTATCATTATAGCCAAGAAAATATTGAGACAAAAGAAGAAAATGCTGATTATCAGCATTTTCTTCTTTCGTCTCAATGTTTTCTTAAGCATATTTTATTAATTACGTCAAAACCTGGTCTTGTTCGGGAAAGGGTTAATCCTTTCACAGACGACAAAGTTTCAGATTTTCGCACTTGGGAACTTTCTAGATACAAGTTGGAAGCTAAAGCAAAAATGGCGTTAAAGTGACATTTCATGATATTTTTTCATAAATTTTACTTTTATTTTTATCTGAAAGAGCATAATTATTTTCTTATGAAAATTCTGAAAATTTCAAGCCAAAATATTGCGCCGTTTACGAGAAATATATATTTTTGTGCTTAAATTAATCAAACTGTTGTTCACAACAGTTTGGGTTTATATGTAATTTGCTATTTCTGTCTCAACTATAAAGGCGTATTTTTCGCTTGTAAATAATAACTTCAAAAAACTGATAGCATGTAAATGCGCATTAGAATAAACAATCTTTGCATCAAGACATAGGCCTACTTTTAAAAAATGAAATAAATGTGAAAAGTCACTTTAACGAAACGCTCCTTATGTATAGCTGTTTTCATTTGACTTGGCACTGACCTGTATGCAAAACAGGTTCATATTATGCAAATTGCGTTGTGAGATTTTAAAGTTTCAAGTTTCTTTATTGTATGAGACAAAATTATCCATAATACATGCATAAACAAATTACATTTATCCAAATAAACTAATGTGTTTCGGTGATGATGGTATAGATGAAGAAAAACTATAAAAAAAAAAAGATATTGTAGAATTTTAATTTTAGATTGGTTGGTAATTGCCATCCCCTTTAACATGTATGCGCCAAGGTGCTGTGATATCGCATTTTTTTAATAAAGAAAAAAACTAAATGAAAAAAGAAAAAGAAAAACAACTAAAATATGATATGATCGAACCCACGGTGGTTAATCACATGACTCAGAATTTCAGAAAATCGTCGATAGGCTATTTTTGTTAATACTTTTCCAATTTGAATTCGGTTTGAAGCAGAGAAGGTGGAAAATACCAGAAACAAGCTGGGCCTGATGGATTTTTGAAATATCAACTGATAAAAAGTTATTGAAGATCAACCAAAATTTTCGTTGATCTTCAATAACTTTTTTATCTCAGCTGATTTTCCAAAAATCATTTACGTCCGTCTAATGTGTGACGTCTGTCCACATTCTGTGCTTCAAACCGAATTTAAATCGGTCCAATATTAACAAAGTTATTGAAGATTTTCTGGAATTGTTGTATCACGTGATTATCCACCGTGGAACCGCTGCATCTGAAGAGATGATTTTTTATGATT
This sequence comes from Fragum sueziense, assembly GCA_963680895.1. NCBI lineage: Eukaryota > Metazoa > Mollusca > Bivalvia > Cardiida > Cardiidae > Fragum > Fragum sueziense. The sequence goes on along the minus strand of OY804602.1, from coordinate 46,382,965 downwards.
TTTTATGATTTAATAATCGTAGAAACGGAAATGTCGCTGCTTTTCAAGAGAAACCTCTTAACTAAAGCTTCAAACAACTGCAGAGCTCTACAAGGTTTTTGTTGAAAAGCTACGACAATTTCTTAGAAATAGATTGAGGGACATTTGTCCTCAATGAACCGTTTTTACAGCAGACAAATTAATTTGTTTCTGGGTACAAACTTTACTATCACGCCCACGCCGAACTGGAACATACTCAATGTTTTTGTCGAAGTTCGGCCGTACCAAATTACGCCGAACATTCTCTATATTTTTGCCGAAGTTCGGCCGTACCAAATTACGCCGAACATTCTCTATATTTTTGCCGAAGTTCGGCCGTACCAAATTACGCCGAACATTCTCTATACTTTTGCCGAAGTTCGGCCGCACCAAATTACGCCGAACATTCTCTATTATATCTTTCTGAATGCCGAAGTTCGATCGTACCAAACTAATACAGTCGACACTCGTTTTGTCGAAGTCCGAAGGGCCGTCAAAATATCTCGACATATTCGGAGTTAGACTCATCCGATTTTTTCGTTTCGATTCGAATGACATTTGACCATTATTTTGACCATCAAGCGCATTCATAACTGAAATATAGTAGGAAAAGAAAAGAAATTGCTCGAAACGAGCAATTTCTATCCTTTTCCTACTAAATTTCAATGGCTAAATTTATTTCGAAATATTTCGAATTTATTTTCGAAACTTTTTTTTCCAATTCGTTGGTGAGTACCGGACTAAACATCCACTTCGACTTATGCGGAAATTCGACTTATCTTGTTTGGGAAAGGGTTAAGGAACACCATGGACCATGATTAGACTTACTCTCTTCTGAACAGAGCACATTATCTCTACATTCCATTTCGATAGAATGAGCTCTGTTCTCGCGGGGTCATTTCATGTCTAATCTCGGGGCCTTGGCGGGATTTCAGTATCCAATCGTTGGCGATACACAACAAAACAATTTAAAAAGCTGATACAAACTTTGATTGGCTGACGCTTCAAATTACCGGCTTCAGCCAAAAATAGAAGCGACGTAATGTATACGTAATCAAACAAGATCAAACTGAATGATTTTGATTCGATAATTCAAATGTTACCGGCTTCAGCCAAAAATAGAAGCGACGTAATGTATACGTAATGATCATGCAAGATAAAACTGAATGATTTTGATTCGATAATTCAAATGATGTGCTATAATTAGATTATGACGACCAAATAGGCTGTTGGCGTACCGAAAATTGCAGAGGTCATATTTGATGGTTTAATCAATAGACCTCGGCAATGGAGAGTAGATTAGACTGTATTTAGACGAGCAAATATTGAAAATCGTCATTTTCGTCTCTTTCTTTAATACTTTTCTATTTGCCCCTTTCAAATGCAGACGTCAAAACCAGGGTCTATTTCGGAAGTTGTTAACTGGCACAATGACTCAACGTTAATCCAAATTAGCGAATCAACTTAATGTAATTAGAGATTTTCACAGAGTTAGTCATACTGAAACAATTTGATCACTTATCAATCATAATTAATAATTATGATACATCCATACGTTAATCTGCAAATCGTCGGTGTAAATGCAAAACCACGTATGTCAATTTTTGCGATTTTCAATGTACAAACTTTGTATGTCCAGTTTAGACCATTCTTGTGGGTTTTAAGGATATTTTACTTATCAGTATTAATGACACATTATATATGAACAATATGTCCGAATTTCAAGTAAAACCCTTCAGTTTCGGAAAAGTTATTTAAAACATTTATTACTCTTTAAGACTTTCCAAAAATCAGATACGAGGTTTTTCATTAGCACCGACGAAATGCAATAGTAAATTAATTATGAAGATATGTGAGATTTATGGGGGTATTTTGGTGCACCATTTGTCGCATTCTTAACAAATGACAAATTGTGATGGCTGATGCTTTCTGAGAAATCGAAGACGACCCAGAAATATCCATTTCAATAATATTGACCGATCGCCTCTGTTAATCTTAACGGATGATCATTCAAATTAACTGTCTTATATTTTCAATACTTTCATTAAATAAATTTTAATATGAAGTATAAATCAATGTAGAATCGCTCTTTTGTGTTTCGAGACGTGCATATTTCAAGTATTCTCGTTACACAAAAATGGCTTCCAGAACAAACCGGAAATCAGGGCTTTCAGTGCTTTGAATTGTTGTGATAGAATAATAACTGAATTCCACTTTGTGATTTAATGTAATTTAATTTTCTGTTAAAGAGTTCTGAGAATACCTAATATGGCTTTGCCAAACAAGGCCTGGTTGTTATGCTTCTAAGAAAGAAAACTTTGAAAACATTTCTCTGGCGTTCTTCGTCTTGAATGCAATTAAACTTTTTTGTTGCTGAATTACTTAAAATTAATTTTGTCGTTTTCAACTTCTCTAAAATTTTACTAGTCTGAAATGCTGTCGATCGGGAAAGGACAACAGGAAAAACCAGAACTTATCTTTTTACTAGACGATAAAAAATACGACAAAAAATTACAAGACGGAAATCTCAAGTATCGTCTGCATATATATAAAAATGTCGACAAATTAATTTTCTGCGCATTTGAAGGAAATTGAAATTTTATATTTTATTACGTCGTGTCAGTTTGCTTCCTTTTCAAGTATTGGGTATCAAAATAACCATTGCTGATCTCAGACGATTTTGTCTACAGGCAAAGAAGATATCTTTCGCTAAGAAATGAAATTTTCTCTTTTTGTCAACCCTTTCCCAAACAAGACCTGCGGTGCGTTCTTTAGAGCGAGATTTTTTAAGATTTCTTAAGATGTTTTTGATACAGCGTTTTTGAGACCGAGATTATAAGGATGTGTTCAGAATGTTTCATACTTCATACAAATGACGTCATCGTCATCGCGGTTTATGAATCATGGAGCATTCGGAACAACTCGGTCAATTCTCTTTGATATAGATTCTACAGAATTTACCGAGGGGTTCCGAAGGAAGTATAGAGCAATGGCGGCTCCTAGTGATCGTCTTAAAAATCTTGCTCAAAAGAGCGCTTTATCCTAAAACATCTTAAAAAATCTCAAGATATCTCAAGAAATCTCGTTCTAAAGAACGCACCTCTGGTTTGACGTCCCTTATACGGGTCAAAGATATCGCAGAACCGGCTTGGGAAAACATCGGAGCAAAGAAGATAATGCTGCTAACCAGCATTTTTTCCTTTTGCCTCAATATTTTCTGAGCTACATCTTACACGAATTCTTTCTATTTTAGCACCCATTTTATCGTCTGCAACGACTTTCAAATTATGAACTCCAATTATTTGTTGTTTGGGAAAGGGTTTACCCATTACCACAAAAAGACTCTTTTTGACTCCTCACAAGATAATGGCTTTGCAAAACATTGTTTGAAAATGAAGAAATTGCTTGTAATAAGCAATTTCTTCATTTCCCACAGCGCTTTCTATACAAAATGGCAAAAATATTAAATTTCATTCATTTCAAATTGTTTTTTGCATCATATTTGAATTTGGAGCATTCTATTTTTTTCTTTGGGAAGAGGATTAAAAGGCCCAATCTGAGGTGGGAGGCATCACAAAGCCGCAGAATCAAGTGTTGGAACATCAAAATAACCATAGCTGATCTCAAAGTATTCTGTCTACAAAGAAACCACGATCCATAAATGGTTTTAGGCTGTATAAAAATAAGCTAGCCCTATTCAAGTATTTGAAGTATGGGATATATTATTGCTAGTCATCAGATCATTAGCCACACAAACTTTAAATGGGAGAGTCACATGGAGAACTCGACATTGGTATCGCTCACGATAATTGACCTGGCAGAGCATATCTAGCTAATCGATAGGGATGCTCTGTTACGTCATTTATCGCTAGCTATATTTAACAAGACACAAAAAGTAGATATTGACAGAATATGCAGTGTTATTGTCTATTCTGCATTCAACAGCAGTTATCGCACGTCCGAGCCAGGCCCGTAAGAAACAATTTCACATTGGATGGACTCAAACCCCTGTGTCTGAATATTTGGGGGGGGTTAAATTGGATTTTCCGTAAATTTTCAGTGTAAAATAAGGAAAATTCAGCATTTTTGTCAACTGCTCTAGACACCTTTTGGAGGTCAAATAGTACGATTTAACATAGATTGAAATGTTTTATAATGAAAGTATCATTCGAATACCAATTACGATGGTCTTTGCTAGACCGCCCCTCTTGCATATGCAAATAATTTAGTTGTAATGCTTGTTATGTTATGCTCTTAAAATTTTCAATTAGCAAATGAATGAAAAGGATGTGCCTTTTACTAATTTATTGAACAAAGTTCGAATATTTGGCCGTATTATCTTTACATCATCCAAATTATTTTGTTCCGAGTGATATATGCCGGTACCAAGATTCCGGTATCACCTATCCCGTCGTTTATTGCTCCGGCGTGCTCTGCGTTTTGCCTTCGTTTATCTTTTATGATTTTGACATTATTAAAGGGCTATTAAAGTATCAATAAATCATCTTACCATGATACTTATCATAACTTAACCTTTGCCGTGCAACACTACGTCTGTCTACGTATTGACAATCCCCGTTTAAAAAAAAGAAAGAAAAAAGAAAATCGACGATAAGCACAGCTATGAGTAAAACCATTCCCAAATGTTTTTCCCTGCATTTATGTTACTAAATTTCGCATGATATGAAGAGCATATGAGAATAATTTGTATTTGTATTTGTATTTTTTTTTATCTTTTTTGCCCCCTTTTTTTAACAATCAAATTAATATTAATAAGATCTGCAATAAATGTTAATTTAATTAAAGACGCTGAGAGAAACTTTGTAAGACAAAACAAGGGCATTGTAAGCTATGTCTCCAGAAATGGGTTACCAATAGACTTTATCGTACTATAAGATTAACCCTTTCCCAAACAACAAAAGTTTAGGGTGATCCACATTAAAAACTGCCTCAAATGACAAAATGGGTGCTATTAAAGATATGATTTGTGTAAAATATGACACAGAAAATATTGAGACAAAAGGAATAATTGCTGGTTATCAGCAGTTTCTTCTTTTGTTTCAATGTTTTCCCAAGCCTATTCTTTTAGGGATGTCAAAATCAGGTCTTGTTTGGGAGAGTGTTAAAGAAAATCTATTGAATGAAGCAATAGATATTAAGTAGCAGTCCACCTAAGAATCATGCAAAATCAGGAAGAAGTGATTTATCCATAGTCACAGATTTACACCTAATGTGTGTTAACTAATGTAACTTTAGTCATAAAACACAAAAATAAACTCAAATTCGCTGAAAGTCTTACCGATGACATTGTTGTTAGGGGCCCTTAGCAACAAGGAAATTGCATTCTAATTTTGATAGAGATACATCAAATTTTGATCATATTTTTCAAGAACTTCTGTGCGATTCATTGAAGAAAGTTTTTATTTTCAAGTAGTACAATATCTTAAGAATCTATAAATCATGAAATAAAACGGTTGGTGTTATGGCACTTTGGTTACCATAGCAACCAATTCAATCAAAATTGACAATTTTGAAAATGCTGAAAATACAGTAATTTACAGGATAATTTTTTCCAAAAATCATGGGGCCACACAACAAAGTTGTCACTTGCAAAACTTTCTACCATTACTGGGCTAAAACATATCAAAAATAATCCACTGTAGCATATTACAGATTTTTCAGAAATTTCATTTATTTATGGGAAGGGTTTACCAAAAATCCACGATTTTATTGCTCTTATGGTATAAATATTAATACATGTTTAGCCCTAAAAGGACTAGATATGTTTACATCAGAACACTTATATGTCTTCAATCGCTGCTAGCAAAAATACTTTAATGTCTTTTCACAATTGTATGTTAAGTTACCATGGGAACGGTTGCTAGGCAACAATTTAGTGATGCGAATATCTCAAAATTAAAAAAAATATAGGCATTTTAGATATTTTTTGCATCAATTTTATATACATTGTCCATTTTTTTTTAAATTTTAATCATATAAGACTTGTTGTATTTTCTTTTAAAAGAAAAAAGAAGAATGCTTTATTACAATTAAGTACTCATTTCACCATTTAAGCTAGCTATTAAAGTGGGAAATAACATGCCTTTGGCATACCATACATATATAACTAGAAAACGAACATATTTTGAAAATGTGATCGAAAAAAGAAATTCCGCATAGACATGCAATAAAATATAGACTTGAAGAAAGCTGTGGGACTCGTGTAATGGCACTCTCTTGCACACGGTTCATTCATTACATTCACCTCTGTGGTTGCCTCAGAGAGTATTGCGTCATCATCTGCTAGATTACGTCACTTTCTATCACATCAAAATGGCAATAACAAATAATTTTTCTTTTGCGAAGTCCAAAATATATCATACTTCACGTTGCTTAAAATTTAATATCATTTTCCAACGATAATAATTTGATTTTTTTAAAATTGATGTCATTCATTCAAATTTTCTGTACGTTTCAGTCTGATAGGGAACGATTTTATCCAGCTAACCGTGGCGTATTTCGGACAAACAATTGTATTTCGTAAGTGTTGTTATAAAATCTCGCAACTACGACTTGATTCAAGCCATAGATTCGATATTATATAACAACACCGACGATTTATCAAAACAAAACAGTAAACCTAGTCTATTTTTAGCACAAAATTCCTGCCATTGGTAAGGCGGCTTGAGAAAATAGTTCCATTTTATATGGGTAAATTCATCAGTTATAATAACTTTCAAATGTACCCAGAGTCATCAATTCTTTGTCCACTTTATTATGTTACACATGAAACAGTTAAACAGTAATAATACACGTTTTCCTCGGTTTGACAAGATTCTTGTCATTCAGCCGCCCAGCCCGTTGCAGAGATGTATGGTGAGTGCAACGAACGACAACTCTGCTCGGAGATTGGTGTAATGGGCCAAGCTGATTGGCGGCCATCTTGAATTTCAAAATGGCCGCCAACAAAAAGCTGCAGAGGCCATTATTCTGCCCTCTGACTCAATAGAAAATTGATATAAACATCATTTCCTATAATTTAGCCTACACCGAATTCACGAAAAAGCATATAAAAGGTTGGTCTTTTATAAATTTCTGACTATGTCAATGAAACTAAACATAATTCCATTTGTGTGACCATTTTAGTTGTTGTCAAGGACACTGTGGAACTGTGGAAATAATCAAAATAGTTTGTTTAGAGGTTTTAATACAGCTTTTATTCGCATTTACAACTTCAATTCAATTTCATAATTTAATAATCAATCTTTAATATACTAAATAGCATTAAAATATATTTAAACTTTACATCTTGTTGTTATGTTGCTATGGTGATGAAAAAAGGATCTTCTTTTCAATACTTTGCAATTTTGAAAAATATACCATGGTATAATTTTTTCCTTTGAAATCCGCATTTAGATAGACATACTTTCCATTGTGTTTGAAATTGAGGAAAAGCCCCGTAATTAGAAGTATTATTGAAAAAGTAAAGCATTTTTAGAAGAAATCTTGAAAAAATGTCCTTAAAATAGCAAATTTACGGAAGAATAACAAGACTTGAGATAAAATCAATTATAAACATAGTTTTGACATATCGTTCTAAAAACAGAAATAACCAAAATATTACGCAGAGCAACAATTTACACATACAATGTATTTGCCAATTAAAACAAAACGTTTAATTCGTTAGCAACCATTTCTTTCCCTTAGCAACAACATTGAAAATGGAATATAAAGTAACGACATGTTTCATCCTGGTATGTGAAAAGGTCAATCTAGATTTAAGATTCTTACGGTTATAAATCTATTATATTCTAAGAGTCCTCATGAAAATATTTCAATAGTTTACATTTTGTTATTATGTTGTCATATTGACAAAGAAAATCTTAATTTCTAAAAAGAACCCTCACATTTAAATGGTTGTTTTCAAATCTGCAAATAAATATACATTAAGTATACAATGTGTACAATTGAAAAAAAAAGTTCCATTACACGATCCATAAAAGAAAATCTAAAGATTTTCCTACAATGTGGGAAAAAATGCATTCTCCCAGCAAAGTGATCGTTCGTTGCTCTTCACATATCACTATTTTCTTATTCATCCTTATTAAAATGGGACTATTTTTCTTTCTTTTGATCCCATAACAGAGGCGATATGCAAGAGCTTCTGTGACAGAGTGTGGAAAAAAATGCCTAAAGCTGGGCAGATTCCGAGGAATTGAAGTTTTTCTGTTACCGAGTTCTGACCAATATGAATGAAGCCTATTCCAACTGCATAACACCAGTGAAGAGCGGAGATTGACAGTGGAAAAACGCTACGGTCGTGATGGAAAATCACAGCAATTTTCCACCCGAACTTTTTTGGTGTTAGAATGTTGTAGGCAAAAAAAATGCAAGCAGTTCAGCTGTACTGTATTATGTCATGTTCACTATGACATACTAGATGGGTCAAAACTCTATATAGAGCGTGCACGCATTAAAATACGCGTCGACGCATATATTTTCAACTGCTCGCGTAAATTTTATGCATCGATGCGTAGATATACATGTCGACGCATACAATTTACGCGAGCAGTTGAAATAATATGCGTTGACGCTTAAATTTTACGCGAGCAGGAGTAAACTAGACAGCCCTGGCGGTCTGGAAGCGCTCCACAGGCCTGATTGTTTGTCTTGTTGAATGCAATTTCAAAGGTTCAGGCTGCACAAACAAGCAAGCTGAAAATTTCAAGCAAGTAAGATCTTATGGTCAGTAAAACTCTGTAAAAGTTATTGTATTGATTAATTTAATACCAATGGTTGTAAAAGTGAAAATAAAGCCGAAAATGGCAATTTCGTCGATTTCAAGGCCGCGTAACTCATGACGCAAAATTCAGATCAAGCTGAAAATTATATCAAGGCAAGATCTTATAGTCACCAACATTCTGTACAAGTTTTGTCTTGATTAGTCAATATTTGTAGTTTCAAGAGTGAAAACAAAGTCAAAATAGAGCCGAAAATGGCAATTTTGTCAATTTCAAGGGCACATAACTCATGACGTAAAATTCAGATCAAGCTGAAAACTCTACCAAAGTAAGATCTTATAATCACCAACATTCTGTACAAGTTTTGTCTTGATTGGTCAATATTCATAGTCGCTAGAGCAAAAACATAGTCAAAATAAAGCCGAAAATGGCAATTTTGTCAATTTCAAGGGCACATAACTCATGATGTAAAATTCAGATCAAGCTGAAAAATGAACCAAAGTACAATCTTATAGTCACCAACATTCTGTACATATTTTGTCTTGATTGGTCAATGTTTGTAGTTGCTTGAGCGAAAACAAAGTCAAAATAGAGCCGAAAATGACAAATTTTGTCAATTTCAAGGGCAGATAACTCAAGATGTAAGATTCAGATCTAGCTGAAAATTACACCAAAGCAAGATCTTATAGTCACCATCATTCTGTCCAAGTTTTGTGTTGATTGATTAATATTTGTAGTTGCTGAAGTAAAAACAAAGTCAAAATAAAGCCGAAAATGGCAATTTTGTCAACTTCAAGGGCACATAACTCATGATGTAAAATTCAAATCAGGCTGTAAATTACACCCAGGCAAGATCTTATAGTCACCATCATTCTGTCCAAGTTTTGTCTGGATTGGTCGATATTTGTAGTTGCTAGAGTGAAAATAGAGTCAAAATGGCCATTTTTGACATTCAAGGGCAGATAACTTCAGACTTTCTACTTCAATCAGAATTCTTTGAAGGAATCTGAGAGAGGGTCACCCAGGATCATTCTTGTAAAGTTTGGTTGAAATCCATCAGGTAGTTCTTGAGGAGAAGATTTTTAATGGAAAAGTTTACGGACGCACGGACGCACGACGGACACATCGCCATGACAATAGCCCGCTGGCCTGTCGGCCAGTGGAGCTAAAAATGCGAAACCGAAGCGGGCGAATGGGAGAGGCGGTTAACAACCTTTCCCTTTATACCATAAAATTGATGGATGAAACAAAGGATCTGATTGGTTAATAGATAAAATACGGGTCGATGCGTATATTTACGCAAGCAGTTGAAAATTCACGCATCGACGCATAAACTCTCAACTGCTCGCATAAATTTTGTGCGTTGACGCGTATATTTTATGCGTGCACGCTCTTAATAGACTTTTGACCCATTAGGTACGCCATAGTTTACAATGTCAAGAGCGAGTCGGAAATATCCGAGTCCTGAGCGGTTAAGGTAGACTACCCGTAATGTTGCCATTTTGGGATTCATAAAACATTGGCCGCTTTTTTCGGAGGTCGCCGTTACGTATCCTAGCCTATTCGGGCGCGGATGTAAACATTCAGCGTTGGAAAGTTCCACTGCCCAAATAATTCCAACGTCAAGCGAATCTCATTAGGGACAAACTACATGAACCTTAAACGCGAGAGTATATGGAATCTATTTTTAAATCATGGGCACGCGTTGGATAACACAAGTTTTGAATATGTATATTGAAAAGGATTAAAATATATTCGAATTTCCCAGGGTCATTAAAATGACCTTAAATTGGTGACCCCCAGATGCTACTAAGGAAATAAGATGCGACATCTGGTTTTTATCAGATGAGTTTACGTTTAAAGAGACATAACATTCCAAATTCATTTTCTGATGTATGTCTTAAGGCAAAGATTTGTTGTTTTAATGCGTAGAAATGCTATCAGTTTTTTGAAGTTGTTATTTATAAGCGATTTATATGACGGCCATTTTGAATTTCCAAAATGGCGGCATTGATTTTTACTAAGCATGTGTCTCAGCATTTTCTTAAAAAAGTATATTCTTAGGGGCTTATTAAACAAGAATTAGACTTTTATCACATTCAAAATCAATTCAAATCGGGTGTCTACGTCGGCAGACAGTAGAACGATTAATTTTTCCTACTGGTGGCCATTTAGAACTAACGATGGCCACCATAATATTAACCAATCATGCGTTTCGGTATTTCCCTAAAAAGTATGTTACTAGGGATTCATGTACCATAATTTCAATTTTCATCACAATTCAAATCAATTAAACTAGGTTGCTATGTCGTCAGAGAGCAGAACCGTTATCTTTATTTTACTGGCGGCCATTTTGAAATTCAAGGTGGCCGCCATAATTTTTATCAACTACGAAACTCGGTAATTTTCGAAAAAAAGTATGTAACTAGGGACTTATCTAACAGGATTTTGACTTTCATCACAATTCAAATTAATTAACCCTTTTCCAAATGACAAAATTTTAGGGTGAACCACTTCAAAAACTGAAACAAACGACAAAATTGATGTTATCAAAGATAGGATTTGTGTAAAATATGGCATAGAAAATATTGAGACAAAAGGAGAAAACTGCTGGTTATCAAAGATAGGATTTGTGTAAAATATGGCATAGAAAATATTGAGACAAAAGGAGAAAACTGCTGGTTATCAGCAGTTTCTTCTTTTGTCTCAATGTTTTTCCAAGCCTTCTCTTACAGAGACGTCAAAAAAGGTCTTGTTCGGGAAAGGTTTAAATCAGGTTTCGATGTTTTCAGGGAGCAGAACTATTACCTTTTATCATTGGAAGCCATTTTGAAACTCAATATGGCCACCATAATTTTTTACCAGGCATGCGTTTCGGCATTTTCCTTAAAAGTATGTTATTAGGGACGTATGCAACAAAATTTATCCTTTCATCACAATTCAAATTAACAATTATGAGGTTTCTACGTCGTCAGAGAGTAGAAACATAGCATTTTCTTACTAGCAGCCATTTTGAAATTCAAAATGGCCGCCATAATTTTCATCAATTCTAAGACTCGGTATTTTTCTAAAAAGAATGTTACTATGGACTCATTTAAAAGTATTTAGACTTTCATCACAATTCAAATTAATTAAATCATGTTTCTATGTCGTCAGAGAGCAGAATCCTTATTTCTTAACTGGCGGCCATTTTGAAATTCAAGATGGCTGCCATAATTCTAACCGTTCATTCGTCTCGGTATTTTCCTAAAAAGTATGGTACTGGGGACTTAAGCAACAAGATTTAGCCTTTCATCACTATTTAAAGGAATTAAATCAGGTTTATATGTCGTCAGAGAGCAGAACTATAGCCTTTTCTTGCTGGCAGCCATTTTGAAATTCAAAATGGCAGCCATTATTTTAAACAGGTATGCGTTTCAGCATTTTCTTAAAAAGTATGTTCTTAGGGACTTATGCAACAAGATTTAGTCTTTCATCATAATTCAAATTAATCAAATCAGGTTTCTATGTCGTCAGAGAGTAGGACTGTTATCATTTATTTACTGGCGGCCATTTTGAAAATCAATGTGGCCGTCATAATTTTTACCAATCATGTGTCTCAGCATTTTTCTTTTTAAAAACATGTTTTAGGGACTTATGCAACAAGATTATATAATTATTCAAATTATATAAATCGTATTTCTACAACGTCAGAGAGCATTACCATTACCTATTCTTATGGCAGCCATGTTGAAAATTCAAAATGGCTTCCATATTTTTTACCAATCATGTGTCTCGGCATTTAAAAAAAACAAAAATACATGTTAACAGGGACTTAGGCAACAAAATTTAGACTTGTAACACAATTCAAATAAATTAAATCAGGTTTCTACGTCGTCAGAGAGCAGGACCATTACCTTTACATTTCTTACTGGCAGCCATTTTGAAATTCAAAATGGCCACCATAATTTTTTACCGATGATGCGACTAGGCATTTTCTTAAAGAGTATGTTATTAGGGACTTACGTAACAAGATTTAGACTATTATCACAACTTCACAATTCATTTTAATTCCTTATGCATTTCTTGTAGATATGTATGACAGGTTGTTAATATAGTCGTTGCTACGACTGTTGCTAAGGTTTAATACAGTAAATGGAATAATTGATTGAAACAGAGGTTTCTCTTTGTCCTTTTTAAAGAAAATGCAGTAATAATTATTTAACTTCAATGAAAACATTAGAAAATATGTACAAATTGCTGCAAAACATTAATTTTGTCCATTGTTTGTGATAAATGAGATAATTACATCACCATATTGTTGCCTAGCAACCGTTCCCATGGTAACTTAAACATAAAATTGTGAAAAGACATTAAAATATTTTTGCTAGCAGCGATTGAAGACATATAAGTGTTCTGATACAAACATATCTAGTCTTTTTAGGGCTAAATATGTATTAATATTTATACCATAAGAGCAATAAAATCGTGGATTTTTGGTAAACCCTTCCCATAAATAAATGAAATTTCTGAAAAATCTGTAATATGCTACAGTGGATTATTTTTGATATGTTTTAGCCCAGTAATGGTAGAAAGTTTTGCAAGTGACAACTATGTTGTGCGGCCCCATGATTTTTGGAAAAAATTATCCTGTAAATTGCTGTTTTTTCAGCATTTTCAAAATTGTCAATTTTGATTGAATTGGTTGCTATGGTAACCAAAGTGCAATAACACCAACCGTTTTATTTCATGATTATTAGATTCTTAAGATATTGTACTATTTGAAAATAAAAACTTTTTTCAATGACATTGCTCAGAAATTCTTGAAAAATATGATCAAAATTTGATGCCTCTTTATCAAAATTAGAATGCAATTTCCTTGTTGCTAAGGGCCCCTAACAACAATGTCATCGGTAAGACTTTCAGCGAATTTGAGTTATTTTTTGTATTTCATGCCTAAAGTTACATTAATTAAGACACATTAGATGTAAATCTGTGACTATGGATAAATCACCTTTTGCATGATTCTTAGGTGGACTGCTACTTAATATTGTATATATTAATTAACGATTGATTCTTAATTAGCTCGTTAATATCCACAAGATTTATTGTTTATAATACACGTTTTACTTCCATTTAAGCAACATATAAAATTTAAATACCAATACGTTAAATCTCTAGAGTTCCTTTGTCGTAATTAAAATTCTTTGTATATCCTTAACCTATCTCCAAGCAGAAAAAATATCGGCTGGATCTGTTGCAGACTACAAAATGGATGTTGGTTAACATAAGATTTGCGTACAATCTTACTGATAAAATGGTGGCGCAAAAGGAGAAAATACTGGTTATCAGCATTCTTTGCCTCAACCCTTTCAATGCCTTTCATTTTAGGGACATCAAAATAAGGTCTTCTTCGGCAGAGTATCAACCAATATCAAAATGTATAGAGCGATAGGCTAATTGCAGAATAAAACTTGAAAGAAAGGTATAGTCACACTATTATGGCACATGTAAAACTAAATTTCCGAGGTTAGTAACACAATATCGAGTTCCAAACTGCTTTAACTTTGCATGCAATGATTCTAATCTTGCAGGTGTCTCACACCTGCAAGATTCGAATAATAACATGCAAAATGTATTGCAAATTAAGGTTTACGAACTGAGAATGAAAACACCACTTTCTAGCCATACGAAATACATAAAATTACACACACTTGTAAATGCACTCCACATAAGTTGATTCATCGTGCCGGATTTCAAGATTATGCTCCAAGAAGAAAATAATTTACAAATATTATTTTACTCTATAGATATTCATATGCAAGGGAGGTAATTTTTAACATTTTCTCAAATATTTCCATAGGTATGCATTAATTCAAAATTCTAAACCATACAAAATGTTTATGTTTGTATTTGGAATGGAAATGTAACACAGTTTAGGAATTACTGGCACTTTTCAAATTTCGCCTCTGGCTCTGCATTTCATACTCAGTTCGTAAACCCGGTAAAATTTGTAAATATGTACCATAATATCATGTTTGGACTATAGCCATATTACAACAAGGAGAAATAAAGACAGTACAACAAGGAGAAATAAAGACAGTAGCCTACAACAAGGAGAAATAAAGACAGTACAACAAGGAGAAATAAAGACAGTACAACAAGGAGAAATAAAGACAGTACAACAAGGAGAAATAAAGACAGTACAACAAGGAGAAATAAAGACAGTACAACAAGGAGAAATAAAGACAGTACAACAAGGAGAAATAAAGACAGTACAACAAGGAGAAATAAAGACAGTACAACAAGGAGAAATAAAGACAGTACAACAAGGAGAAATAAAGACAGTACAACAAGGAGAAATAAAGACAGTACAACAAGGAGAAATAAAGACAGTACAACAAGGAGAAATAAAGACAGTACAACAAGGAGAAATAAAGACAGTACAACAAGGAGAAATAAAGACAGTACAACAAGGAGAAATAAAGACAGTACAACAAGGAGAAATAAAGACAGTACAACAAGGAGAAATAAAGACAGTACAACAAGGAGAAATAAAGACAGTACAACAAGGAGAAATAAAGACAGTACAACAAGGAGAAATAAAGACAGTACAACAAGGAGAAATAAAGACAGTACAACAAGGAGAAATAAAGACAGTACAACAAGGAGAAATAAAGACAGTACAACAAGGAGAAATAAAGACAGTACAACAAGGAGAAATAAAGACAGTACAACAAGGAGAAATAAAGACAGTACAACAAGGAGAAATAAAGACAGTACAACAAGGAGAAATAAAGACAGTACAACAAGGAGAAATAAAGACAGTACAACAAGGAGAAATAAAGACAGTACAACAAGGAGAAATAAAGACAGTACAACAAGGAGAAATAAAGACAGTACAACAAGGAGAAATAAAGACAGTACAACAAGGAGAAATAAAGACAGTACAACAAGGAGAAATAAAGACAGTACAACAAGGAGAAATAAAGACAGTACAACAAGGAGAAATAAAGACAGTACAACAAGGAGAAATAAAGACAGTACAACAAGGAGAAATAAAGACAGTACAACAAGGAGAAATAAAGACAGTACAACAAGGAGAAATAAAGACAGTACAACAAGGAGAAATAAAGACAGTACAACAAGGAGAAATAAAGACAGTACAAGGAGAAATAAAGACAGTACAACAAGGAGAAATAAAGACAGTACAACAAGGAGAAATAAAGACAGTACAACAAGGAGAAATAAAGACAGTACAACAAGGAGAAATAAAGACAGTACAACAAGGAGAAATAAAGACAGTACAACAAGGAGAAATAAAGACAGTACAACAAGGAGAAATAAAGACAGTACAACAAGGAGAAATAAAGACAGTACAACAAGGAGAAATAAAGACAAGAGTTTACCTTTGTAAACAACAGAAATACCGAATTCCAAACTTTAGTATTTTTGCATGCGATGGTTCGAATCTTGCAGGTGTTGTACACATGCAAGATTCGAACCAACGCATGCAAAATTGCACTGAGATTAGGAAAACCTTTTCTTTATTTACAACGGTAAAATTTGTAAACATGTGCCATAATATCGTGACTGGACTATAACAAGAGCCGTCACAGACGGATTATGCTTCCGAATAAGTGTTTGTCACAAAATAAAAACTATCATACATTAAGCCCCCTTTTCCCATAACAGATTTTTGTACACATGTTATTTATATAATATGGTCTAGAACATCTCATTTATCACATACATGTAAGTACAAAATTTCATTAAATTCTGCCCATTAGACGAAGAGAAATTAGAGGAAAAACTGATTTTTATATTAAGGCCCTTTTTTCCATGACGCAGCCTCAAATTAAGAAACAGAAAAGGGTTCCTAGGGATTATCGCAAGGAGTTCACATGTGAAGTTTCATTGAATTTGGTCTGAGGGTTGCTGAGATCTGGCTGTGGACGGACGGACAGACGCACCGACGGACGGACAGCATGGCGACTATATGCCCCCCCCCCCCCCAATTTTTTTCGGGGGGGGGGGGCATAAAAATTCCACGTGTGCTGTATGTAGCCTAAGACATACGAAATTATTCGTCCTTTAATTAAGTCACGAAGATCAATAGAGGTTGATTGTGGTTTTGATTTGAATCAACGTTTCATTGATTAATTGCTAAAATAGAATAGGTGAAAGGTTACATGCAAATATATAGAAATATAGGCCTAATTGACATCCAACCAGCTAAGGGCAGCAAGTCATTTAATCCTTTTCCCAAACGGCAAAAAACAGGGTTGTCCCATTCAAAAGCTGTTTCAGATGACAAATCAGATGACATAGATTATATAGAATATAGCACAGAAAATATCGAGACAAAAGGAAAAAATGCTGATAATCAAAGTCTTCTCTAGGCCCTACTATGGACGTCAAAACCAAGTCTTGTTTGGGAAATGGTTAACCCTATGTCAATTGACAAATTTTGGGCAAGTCAGGGTAGAAACCATCTCAGACGACAAAATAAATGACACTGCCAAAAGCAAGTATCCGAGTTATATCAAAGACTAACTGTTTCGAGCCTAACGTTTTAGCCAATGAAATGTTAAAAAACGGTCGCTAACAAATATCGAACCCAGAGCCTCTTGATTCGAAGGCATACTCCTTACCTCACGCCAACCGCATTCATGTAATTGAAAACAAAATCAGGATAACCTGTATCGCAAGTTACAATTACATGCATTTTGCGCATGCGTTATGTAATCATGCAGGTCGCAACCGTAAACATATAATTTCAAATATTATTTTAACTACCCGGAAGAACGATTTGCTTTTGTTAACATGTGAAAATCAAAGCGCTGAAAGCGCTGAAGGCCTTGAAGAATTTGAACACATGCAGATTATTGGTATGAGAAAGTTTAAATATTCTTTAACTTCAGCAATAATCAAAGCACTGAAAGAGCTGAAGGCCTGGAAAGTGTACGAAAAATAACAAGAGTAATATTTTAATCTTTTATATTTTTTTGAAGAAGTTTCGAACAAATTTGAACACATGCAGATTTTTGGTATAAGACAAAAGTAAAATGAACAGAAATCATCTGTATGGTATGAAACAAAAGTAAAATGAACAGAAATCATGTGTACTGGATGGCCACTAGAATCATGGGGGGCAAATTATCAAGGATCAGGTAAGAAGGATTTCGATTGCAGATTTATCCATTTAATTTATTGCTTGATCAATTCCTGTCCAAATTGTGTTAACAATAAATCTGCGACCAAAAGCGGTCTTAAGACCGTGAATAATTTGGGCCCTGCCCCCTGGTTAATAAATCATCGCAACACAATAGCATATTATCAGAACATTATATAAAAATAAGTGCATGTCGTTCTTTAAACCCTTTATCATTCCATTACCAAATGGCAAAATTTTAGACTTGTCCAAATTCAAAGATGTTGCAGACGACAATTTCAAGTAATTACTAAATATAATTTCACATTTTTTCACAATGTTTTTCAAACCCATTATCTCTAGGGGAGTCAAAAACAGTCATTATGTGGGAATGGGTTAATAAATCTGTTATTATTTTGCTGCTGAAGCTAGAAGTTTTTGAAATTTCCCTTTATGGGCATTTTCTTTTGTTGAAAAAGACATGTTTTGGTTAAATTTCAATTATAACATGCAAGTCAAAACATATAAGAGAACATGAAATATCATGGAAACACAATAGCAAATTATCTTGACATTATATAAAAGTATGCGAGCAAAACTAATTATATATACAAGAGGGCCATGATGGCCCTATATCGCTCACCTGAGTTTCCGATTCTACAGACAAGTATAGTCTGGACTTGGATTGGATACAGTTTGGTAGGTCATTTATATAGACTAAGAAAAGATAGAAAAAACATGGACAGAGCACTGAACCCTGAGGGATGCCTAAGAGAACGGGTAGAGTAGTTCATGAGTGATCATCAATACCTACTCTTTGAGAACGATCCTTTTAGAAGGATTATATCCATCTTGAGATCAGTGGAAGGACACCCAGCTTATTCAATTTGGATATCTAATTGCTGTGATCAACCTTCTTCTTCTTCCGGTTTAGGTCAGGTTTCTTCATAGAATGTATATTTGACCTACGATGGGATGAGACAATCACCTCTTCCATTGGTTATGTATAGCTAAAAGTCTATACGGTACAGTTAAAACTATGTACATCCATCAACCGGTTACTTGCTACTGGGTAGGGCCGCAGCATGCTGTGGTAGGGCGACCCTGAGCCCCTGAGCGTAGAAGCATCTGAGACGGCTATAGGAAGGTGGTTCCAAATCAAATGCCTTACTAAAATCCATTTCAAGTATATATCCGCTTGTTGAACATTTTCAAGATTGTCGTATGCTTCTTGGGTAAGGCTAATCGATTGAGATTCACAGGTATGTTTTGCTCTGAAGCCATGCTGGTACTGGCTAAGTAGATTATTCTTATCAAAGTGGCCCATGATGTTTGTTATCCGGATGCTCGCCATAATTGTTGATGCTATGCAGGTTAAAGAGATTGGCCTATAGTTGCTGGCTTTATACTTTGGACAGCTTTTTATAGACGGGTGCTACTGTTTTACTTCTCTTATCTTTGGGGACAATACCTTATTCTAGAGAAAGATTGGAGATGACCTTGACAATAGATCAACTGTATATCTTGTAATATTTCTTTACACCTCTGGTAAAATATGTTTTTGGAAAACAATGCGGCATAATTAGAAAATGTACGTTCTGCTCAGTATTTTTTTGTGCTGTATTGAGCACAATTTCCAAATTTATTAATGCCCATTATGTCGTCTGCATTAGCTTTGGAATTTGACAAGTCAAAAGTTTTTACATTTTGGAATGGGTGAGATAATGGTAAATTCCATATTTTATATCTTGTTCAAACAATCAAGCTGAAGTAATGGATTGAATAACGATTTATTAAATGAAGTTAAATCATTGCCGACAAATCGTGATGTTATTTCTATATATCTTCACAATATATCATTTAGAACCTTATTAAATCATGAATCTGCCTATTAAAACATAACTATCTAACAAATACAAATACATAGATATAAATAACACAGTTTTAAAACAGATTAAAGAATAACAAATCGTTACTATTACTTACGGTATTGGAAAACCAAATATTTCAAGTGTGTATCGGTAATCACTGACGCGTTCCGTGTGTTCCGGTAATTACTATGCGTTCCATGGTGTTCCGGTATTTCTATGGACCCAATAGTTCTTTCGCGGGGGAAAAACGAACATTTACGGACAATTTTGCAATGAACGAGTTTCTTTAAATATTAGAGGAACGTCGGGTACTTTCGGACAGTTAAGCGATCGTCAGCCATTATTTAGATAGGTGAAGACAAAAACTGTATCTTATGTCACAATCAGAAAATTCTAAGCCTTTTCCCCGGCATCGGTAATGAGAAGTATGTATTAAGCGTATAAAACCGGGTACCATAAGGAAAAAAATGAGTCATCAACGACAGGTTATTTCGGACACATCGGGTCTGATCGGACAGGCCGATAATCGAGCTAGATTTATTTCAAATAATTATGTTTGCACTTTTACGTAATTAATTTGGAACAATCTAAAATTTTGTTTGGAAAGGTTTTAGGTAAGATAAAATATACTGTGCACAAAAAGTTTAGCACACTTGGAAAATGTCCTTTCCTAGTCAAAAACTATTCCAAAATCCATAAAAATAAAACTCTAATGTGTTTGAAAATTCAATTTTCTAGCGCTTCCTGAAAATTTTGCTTCAAAATTCTTAAGCGTTGGTTAGGTATTTTATGTTAAAGTGCACAGGGGTCAGATATCGAAAGTCAAGCAAATTTCAATGACGCGAATATCCAGCATAAGCAGCTAGGACCGCCATTCAATGTCTTCCCATGTTGCAGAGAAGCTTCCTGACCACAGAGAAAGGAATTTTGCCTATTCCTACTGCAGATAACGCTCATTGCAAATGACGTTACAGACGTCATTACTTTCTCTAGCCTGACGTCCAACAATGTTCTTTGTGTGTTCTTTTGCTGGTGATTAAGCAGTTCAGGCGTAGATCATTATGCAAGTTCCTTGGAGTAAGTGGGTGGTGATTATCTTATTGAAATATCACAACGTTGTGTCGTTGTAAGACGGTCCAGTGACAGGTTGGATAATTTCATTGCAGTACCCTTGCACCGTTTGGTTGCCATTAACTGAAATGAGGTCTGTTTAACTGTTTTCATCTATTCCTGCCTAAAAATTACGCTGCACTCGACGTAACAGTCTCAATTGTGACGTTATTGGTACCAAGCTTACGCATCTTCTCCAACCACAATCCTGCCGTCAGTTAATGACGCGTAAAATGAGATTCGTCCGGACATCAGTCCAATGTCTCCTGAATCAAAATCGATGTGTCAATACCCACTGGCGCCTTGCCTGTCGATGCTTAACGTCATTGGCGTAAGATCGGAGGACCCTAATTCAAGTTGTGTGGAGCCTGTTCCGGACAATCTGGTCACTAACGGTATACCTTGTGACGTCCTGGAGGAGTAGCACTAAATTCTTACTAGACAGGAATTCGAAACGTCGTCAAGACGTCGCTGTGAAACGATCCTCCCTGAACATCGTTTTACACGGTCTACAAGATTTAGGTCGGTCGTTGGTGGCTAAAGTTGCATAAACCAAGTGCCGTAGGCGCGTAATTGTCATTTGGAGACAATTTAAATGCAAAGCGACATCTCTAACAGACATACCTGCTTGGAGCATGCAAAGAGCTCTCTGACGTCGAACTTACGTCATCATTTTTAGCCTTCCCATAATCAATTTCAAAGAATTTGTAACTGTTAAATTGATTCTGCTAACAGATCTGTGTAATCGTGTGTTTTTGGGCATGCTAGACATTATCGATATCACTGCACACGTGCCGCACGTGACTTTTGCTTATCTGGACTTTGTCCAATACACTGAATGTTCACTCTACACGTGCATTGTATGCGTAATGGTTGTCGATCGGGAAAACTGAACAACACAAAGCAATGTTCATTTAATTATCATAAACTGAAAAAATAATGTGTTAAAAAACGTGCTAAACTTTTTTTGCTCGGTATACAAATGAACGATCTAAGATATTTATTTCATCAAGTATTTCATAAAAAAAAAATATATATACGCTGATGGCTGGAATTGAACGTCGGTTCCCCGAGTTCTGAGACTTCGACGTTTCCGCTCGACCACTGAACTTGTTAATTATTGTGTGACATAACTAATATATAAAATCATTATTTGTCCGGTTAGACCCGACGTATCAGTTTTCCTTCGGGTCAGATCGGACACCATTTTATTTCCGAAAATAACTAATATTTCTATCATCGACAGGTAAAAACCTCTCGAAAACCTTTTAATCTTCTTTTTAAACCAGACTAAAAAAGATTTAATCGCAATAATACATCGTCATAATCTTGCGTCTGCAGGGTTTCTATATTTAGATATTGCTTACGAACCTCTACGGAGGGGAAAACCCACTAAACGTTGAGTATTGGCGGCGAATGGATCCGCGCATAATATTATGTTGCAATCGATTTCTTGATTGTAATTATTTTACGATTTTAAATGCCTTTACTACTATCAACGTATGTATTTACTTCTTTTGTAATGTACATGGGTCGAAATTTACAAAATCTGCATAAAGTAACTTAGATCTAATCCAGTTCCGATCTACTTTTCATCGCGCAAGAACACTATCTATCTGCGTTCAACGTTTTCACAAGATAAATTCAGCACGCCCTGAGAAAAATGACATGCTAAATTTGGCCTCTTCAAGGCCAAAAAATCAAAATAGGTTTAACGCATTTATTCGACTGTATTAACCCTTTTCCCAAACAAAACCTAGTTTTGATGCCTCCAATAGAAAAAGGATTCGTTGACTAATAGCAATGCCTACTCATGGATTAACTGCATCTTGACAAAAGACACAATTGACAAGTGTTGTTGAAAACCAAATCCAAAACCTTTATGCTAATAAATTTTTGACCCGTCATGCTTAAAAATACCATTTCTGGGAAGTCTACCAAAACCAATTTATAAGAAACGGACCAGAATCAGCAGAAGTAAATCCTGCAAGTATGCTGCATTTTGGAAAAGATCATATAGATTTAGTCGGATAATAAAATATCGTTACAGATTCAGAAACGTGCCTTATTGTGAAAAAGTTTCGACCATAGTCAGTCTGTGCAGTCCGCAGAGGCTGCAGAGTCAATATTTTTCACGCTTCGCGTGACGGGATGTCGCAAACGTAAAGATGTGATTTAAACCCGGAAGAGCGATTTGTTTTTCTTCTCATGCAAAAACTTGCAATTCGTTTATACAGCTGTTATTATCTATTTAAAAAGTGAGAAAGAACCGTTGTACCCCCTAAAATATATCCACATATCTTCAATGCGTCTTTATGAAAAGTTATAGTTATGGTGAAAAGTTTCGAACCTAACCAGCCTGTGCAGACCGCACATACTGACTAGAGTCAATACTTTTCACACACGTTTCTCAGACGTTTCCTTTTAGCGTGACGGATCACATATTCAATTTTTAACGTGCATTTTTTACGTCGCTGCTTTTCAACGGAAACCTCGTAACTGCAGCTTCAAACAAGCTGCAGTTACGAGGTTTTTGTTGAAAGGCGACGACATGCAGTTACATAATACCGGGGGTCGCAATCGTGGATCGAGATAGAATTTCAAATGTTATTGTAACTACCCGGAAGAGCGATTTGTTTTTCTTCACGTGCAAAAACTTGCAATCCATTTATACAGTTGTATTTATTTTCAAAACTTTTTTAATGTGACAAAGAACCTTTGTTCCCGCAGAAATATCCACATTTGTTCCATGCAAAATTTTCTACATTCTGAATTGATAATAGTTCTAATGGCAAACAAAAGTAAAGGTTTGATAATTGGCAACTTGGTGTCAGAATATTTAAAGACTTGTAATGAGGTTTTAGGATTTGCGTTCTCGACAGACATTTACTTTGAATCCATCGTCAGAATTCGGAATACTAAAACAAAAAAGACCTGCAAAATTTCAGTGAAATTCATTATTCCTAAGAGTATATTAAAATATGCTATAAGATATATCAAAACTTAAAAAGCATGCGAATGCAAGGTTTTTAGCACGTCCTAACGTGAAATTATGACATCTTCATATAGGCTACGCTATGACAACAGTACAACAATGCTTTCCTAACAAACGGACTTTGTCGACGTAAATAATGTTGTTTGGGGTTAATTTTTGGTGCACAGTTGTTTCTTAATCTTCCAAGTTTGTCTGTAGATAAAGATTTCTGCCTACACATATCCGTGATTAGTGCACTTCCTAGATCGAGTGTCAACAAGATACATACATAAAACATCTCATCTCGCACAAACAAAGATATTTGAAACGTTCTCCATAAAATTTGATTCAGATTCAGATATCTTTGTATTTCGTTTACTTGTAGCATTGCAACAAACTATCATAGGTCCCTTTAATCTAGCCTTTAATCTATAGATAAAGATTTCTGCCTACAAATATCCGTGATAGGTGCACTTCCTAGATCGAGTGTCAACAAGATACATAGATAAAACATCTCAACCTGTCCATACAAAGTTATTTGAGACGTTCTACGCAAAAAGGGACACAAGTACAAAATGTACATACATGTTATTATAATAATTGTGACCCGTCACACCAAAAGTTACCTTAAAGGAAGTGTGAAAGGTATCAACCCTAGTCAGTTTGCACAGTCTGCGCTGCCAGACTAGGGCCGACACTTTTCACTTTTTTGTAATTTTCTAAATCCGGAATGTTTTCCCTATCTTACTATATATATTCGTTTTTCACATAGGGGATCTGGTTGACTACCGCTGAGTCTGACAAGTTTGTAAACATTTGAATTTTTGGAGTTCGGATAAGGTCAATTTTAGCGTGACGGGTCGTGACATATAAATCTGTTTTCTGCTATCAAAATTCGTCTGGGGATAAAATATATGTGCTATATAATTCAGATACCTCTTATAAATGCTGATCTATTCTGTTACCGGTCCAACATTCTTCTGGACAAAAGCCAGCTACACATACAGATTCACCAATTCATATGGTAGTCTATTTCTGAATATTTGTATATGTTTTTTTTTACCTTTTTGTATATTAGGCAAGCTTGCATGGATACCTTGCAGTAACGTGGTTTGATCTCCCACTAATATAACAATACATGACATGGGTTTAACTACTCTCCATTACCGAGGTCTATATTGATTAAACCATCAAATATGACCTCTGCAGTTTTCGGTACGCCAACAGCCTATTTGGTCGTCATAATCTAATTATAGCACATCATTTGAATTATCGAATCAAAATCATTCAGTTTTATCTTGCATGATCATTACGTATACATTACGTCGCTTCTATTTTTGGCTGAAGCCGGTAACATTTGAATTATCGAATCAAAATCATTCAGTTTGATCTTGTTTGATTACGTATACATTACGTCGCTTCTATTTTTGGCTGAAGCAGGTAATTTGAAGCGTCAGCCAATGAGAGTTTGTATCAGCTTTTTAAATTGTTTTGTTGTGTATCGCCAACGATTGGATACTGAAATCCCGCAAAGGCCCCGAGATTAGACGTGAAATGACCCCGCGAGAACAGAGCTCATTCTATCGAAATGGAATGTAGAGATAATGTGCTCTGTTCATAAGAGAGTAGGGTTTAACTTGATTGAAGGTGTAAAGTCGGAACTTGTATGGGCTCGTCGAGGGGCGCTCAGCCAATACCGTGCATGTAATCTTAAACAAGGTCTGCAACGTCAAAACTTCCTTATTTAGTAGGCATGTACGTAACAGTGTACAGATTGTACCGATTGATAAGTTGGGAAAAAAAACTTTGTTTGAATTCGGTTAATCGAATTGCAAATAATTTTAAAAAAGCCATGTAGGTTGTCGAAAAAGATTATCTTCTTGCTAGAGATTATTGAAGACGCTATTAACCCTTTCCCCATCTTCGCAAGCCAAGGGTGACATCTACGACGTAACGTCGTTTCTGTATTCACCCTTGGCGGATTTAGTCCGATTTTCTTGGTCTCCTGGAAAGCATTTTCATTGGTTCCAGCGAGGTCTCGCTGGAACCAATCAGATTGTCGACTGATGCATTTGTTATGAGTAACCAAATCATGACAACGGGCGGGAAAAAGCATTGCATTTGCAGCTCAAAAACGCAAAGATGGGCGATTTTTCCAAAGAATTTCACTGCAATAGACAGGAATTCCCTAACTTTAATTTACGAATTATTATACTTTCGACAATTCGATCTAAAAAGCAGCTAACTTTTACATAATCCGCATGACGTATGACGCGAAAGACAACGCGCGTTAATGACGTCATCAATAATGGACGTAAACAACCGGCAGAACAACCGTTAGGCGGTGCTTCGCGATTTCAAGAAAATCGGACTAAATCCGCCAAGGGTGAATACAAACGTAGGTGGGTTCAACCTTGGCTAGCGAAGATGCCCTTTCCCAAACAAGACCTGGTTTTGACGTCCCTACTAGAAAAGGCTTGGGAAAATATTGAAACAAAAGAAGAAACTGCTGATAACCAACAGTTTCTCCTTTTGTCTCAATATTTTCTGTGCCATATTTTACACAATCTTATCTTTCATAACTTCCATTTTGTCATTTGTGGTAGTTTCTGATGTGGATCACCCCAAAATTTTTGCCATTTGGGAAAGGGTTAACGAACAACATGGAAATGCCGCTCGACTTGCAAAAATCAACCTGCACATGCAGAACTATATGCCAGGCGCCTGACAGAAATAACTGAATGGATGATAAAGTGGCAAAGAAACTACAGTACCACTGGTGGTGAACTCGGCCAAAGCGTGGGACGTTTTTTCGCGATCATTGTATTCCGTCGGTGTTGTTATAAAATATCGTAACTACGGCTTCGATAAAGCCGTAGTTACGAGATTTTATAACAACACCGACGGTTTGTCAATACATATCGGTCAAACCCGGTCTATTTTTAGAACAAATTCATTGTTTTTAGAAAAACTATCCAATCAGATCTTTAAACTAACATTTAAACGCAAAATATCTGTATCTTGTTGTAGCGAAAAACGTCCATCGCTTTGGCCGAGTTCACCACCAGTGAGTACGGTCACGAATTTATAACACATGTTTACATTATTTACCAATGAAAACAACACAAAGAACTCAAACTTTCTACAATTTTTGTATGTGATGATTCGAATCATGCAAGTGTCTCACACAATATATATGCAAGATTATTTTGAAAATAAAGACAATTTTCCCCTTGTAGATAACTCACGATAATTGAACTGGCAGAGCAGCCCATGTTAATCGAATGAGATGCTCTGCCAGGTCATATGAGCTATACATAGGTAAAAAAAATAACATGTGCTATAATATGGTGATCGGACAATACTCATATTCAGCATGATTATGGTTAAGGGTTTGATATGAATTACGTTGTTTTGAAATACAAATCAACCTCTTAAGTTAGTTAAGTGCATCAAATGTCGGTTTTCGCGGAAAACAAGCCAGGATTGACAATTAGAAAAGGGAAGTTTGAATACTTCCTATAAAACTATTGCCACTTATCCTTGCTTGTAGTAGCCTATAACTTATCAACCATTTCCAAACAATTTAATTTTTACTCTGGCCCATGAAGAAAAAAACAGTACTGTTGTAGATAATAGATGAATATTACTATAAACATACAATCTACAGATTAACCCTTTCCCAAATGACAGAATTTTAGGCGGTCCTATTTGAAAGCTCCACAGACGACAAAATTCATACCAATAAAGATAGGATTTGTGTCAAATATAGCCTGCAAAAGATTGAGACAAAAGGAGAAAATACTGATCATCAGCATTTTCTTCTTTTGGCTCAATGATTTCCCGGGGCTTTTCTATAAGGGACGTCAAAACCAGGTGTTGTTTGGGAAAGGGTTAAGGCATAGAAATCCCCAAGAGGAATTGAGAAAAGAATTATTATCATTACTATTCGAACGAGTAAAAGGGTAGTCAGACAGACGGCGTTGATAAATCATTTGTCCCATCTTTGTGCAGGAGAACAAAACGGTTGTTCAACATGTAACTACTCTGTATTTTTCTGCATAACAGCAGATAAGTAAACACCATAGTCAAAGATGAGAAATAATACAAAGTGAATGAGTTTGGCAAATAAAGTCTTATATCCATTTCAGATATTGAACAAATACCTACAACATTATCGCTGACGTTGCCATGCCATACACGTGACGTATAGGCATGAAACTCCCGGATATTGCACAGGTAGGCACAGGTGTTGAATCTAGCTTTTCCATCCAGGGTGGCCAACGGGCCAATGGCTCTTGATCGAGGGGGTCCTCCAACGCAAATACTGAGACAATTAGTGAATAACTAAATGTATCAAGAATTAATTATATGGTAATAGGCCTTTAGTCACAGTAAAGACATGAATTGCATGTTTTCATTCAGAAAAGACTTCATAATGTATTCAAGCATAGTGTCATTTGGGCCCAGACTTGGTTCTGAAGGGGGTCATTTTGGATTTTAAGGGCTCAATTTGGCCATGGGCCCCCTCTAGATTCAACACTGGGTAGGGGAATTCATATGTGGATCATTATGTATGTCTGTTTAATCATTACTTGGATTTTATTTCGTGAATACTAGAATAGTTGCGTCTTTATGGTAGAATACCCGTATTGTGGCCATTTTGAGATTCATAAAACATCGGGGTTTTTTTCAGCGGCGTCATTACGTATCCGAACCTATTCGGGCGCGGCCGAAAACATTCGGCGGTGGAAAGTTCCACCGCCGAATGTTTTCGACCGCGCCCGAATAATTTCGATATCGCGTGAATCTCATTACGGGTATACTACCTTAACTGACATACATGACATGGATTTAGATAGAAATGTAAGTGTTCACATTAAGGTAAGGCCTGGGTAATGCACTTCCGGTATAATCGTTATAATTCGACTTATTCCGTGACATCCGTAAGTCCAAGCATTTTTAAAGTACCGTTAGATGCAATATCGCCTGTTTTCGTAACAACGGAAATAATTGAGCGTGCTCAAATTTCCGGGGAATATTTTAAACAATTTTTGTGAAAATGTTTCTAAATTGTATGAAGAGTCGGCAAAAAAACAACGAAAGTCAAAATTCAAACTTTGAGAGCAATGAAAATTACTTCCCTTTAAAGTCGTCTTAGAATCGTTTAAAATCGTCGATTCGCACCATACAGATTTCGTTCCATAACTGATTACCCAGGCCTTACTTAATGGATGATAAGCTGTATTGCCAATCCAAATACGTAATATCTTTTTAGCATATTATGGTTTATCCATACTAAGTCATGCTCATGCTGTATGGCCTATTTCATTTTACAAATACATGTAGAATCAAATATGGAAATTACTTTTTTTTTCAAATTTGCGCGTAAATTTTACTTTATTATATAATATAATTTATTATATGTTTATATGTATGTATTGATTTCTATTACTTTCCAGAAAAATATGACATGTCCGTTACCATGGCAACCATATTCCAAACAAACACCCATAAATGTGCCAATTAATATAAATCTACACCCCGCTAGCCTAGGTAAGTTTGTGTCGAAGTTTGTGCAATGTATGACACCAAAATCACAGACTCGCTATGAACTTTCGAAAAAACAAAATTTGCCTGGATCGGGAAAAGGTATCCTTAATTAAGGCATTTTCAGAGTTCACAGTTGGTTCTATGTCAGCTTGCTTATACAAAAAGTAAAACCGAATTGTTCTCCAAAAGCTCCTTCATCATCTACAGCAACGTACCGTATGAGAGCACAATGAATCTCAGTCAGACAACCCATCATTATATACAAAACTTCGTACATCTTCGGGTGTCATCCGTTGCAACGGAAATAAACGAAGGATATCCTCGTCAATTTGTATAATCTTGAATGAAGTCAGGTTCGCTTAACCCATTACCACACAGTGACGCCTTTTTACGCCCAGCAAGATAAAGGCTTAGGAAAACATAGTGGAAAATGAAAAAAATTGCTTGTGACAAGCAATTTCTTCATTTACCACAATGTTTTCTACCCCAAAAGTCGTAAAATTTTGAAATTTCAACACATTGAAATTGTCGTCTCCAACTTTTTTCTAATTTAGACAAGTTTAAAATTTTGAGGTCTGGTAATGGGTTAACCCAATTTCACATAATTACGAAAGCATTTGTCGCATATAACATGCTACATGTTATTGTTTCATTTCAGCGAGACATCCTCGTCAGTGGACGAAAGAAGAAGTCGGTGTGTGGTTAAGATGGTGTTCTGAAGAATTTGCTATTGAGCCTGTCAATCCGGACAAGTTTGACTTAAACGGTATTCTATGATTAATTGTGAAAAAATCCATGATATTAAGTTGTCACTTGTGTATGGTATATTTTAAATCGGTTCTTAGTTAGGGGACACCACGAATAATCCACGAGGACGATAGCTAAAAAGCAATTAGATAAAAGTAAATTTTCACATTGGAAACAACATACTAGCAATATATAAAGACTGGTACAGTGATCTAGAAAAGGTCTGTCAGGTCATTTATCGATACCTATTCACTATTGATAATCATGATTGTTACATGTATATGAAACTAAGTTCATAGGTCGCGGTACAACGAGTGTGAGTGCTAGAATATGTACTCGTAAGCATTTGTCTTTGTCATTTATCAAAAGGTACATAGCAAGGCAATCGTCGTCTTTAAGCTTTGTATTTATTATCATCCATGTATCTGAATGCAATACCGATTAGTACTTTTGTTTTCAGGCAAAGCTCTTTGTCTCTTGTCGAGAAGCGACTTTCTGGAGCGTTTACCAAAGAATGGAGATGTTCTTTACAACTGTCTACAGAATTTGATCACCAAAACCTCTAGTAAGTAGTTTGTGACTGAAATCGTTTACCTTGCCCTTGAAAATAAAAAAGACATGGTTTTAACGTCACTAAAACTGTTTTTACAAAAGGAATGACTTGAAGTAACAATGCACTGCAATACAATACAATGTCTTTGCTAACATAAAATGTGTCTTCTGTATCAGCTTTCAAATTGCACCACCCTCAAATTTGCCGTTTTGGAATGGGTTGATAGTATTATGAAAGATACATGCGCGGATCCGGAGATTTTTACAGAGAGGTGGTGATTTCAACAATGTCCTTAAAAATCACTTTGATAGATCTAGGCATTTTTGTACAAATTCGATCGGATCCCTGGTTCCGCGCATTAAATGCGTCTGGGCAACATACCTGGATACATTTATGAGACTTGGAGATAAAAAGTGTACATACATTTCTAAAGTTGATTTGAATATCAAAATAACAGTGGACAGACAAGTCAGACACCTTAATGCTATTTAGTAGGCTAAAACAAAATAATTTCTATATCAAAACTGTCGAAGTGTTTGAAGTTGCAACAAATTTCTGTCACATGATGGTAGCTAAGGGTAATTCGCTGTGTCTGCAGTATAGTCAATTATCCTTGATATCATTTGTTTTTCAGGTAACAATTTATTGTACCAGCCAAGTTTGTCCGCTGTATCAACACCAATCACTGAATCTACGCCCTTGTACAACGACTCTTTAGCACCAGTTTCTACATTGCCAAGAGGTACAAACACATGCTTTACTACCATACCAGGCCCGTGAGAACAGTGGGGTCTAGGGGTGGGGTGGGGGATTTAGGGGGCTTATCCCCCAAAGTTGGCCAAATATGCCGAATTTTCCTTCTTCTTCACTGAAACTTGAGGGAAAATTCAATTTTGTCCCCCAATATTCAGACACAGGGGCTTCAGCCCCTCCAGTATGAAATTGCTTCCTATGGGCCTCCATACTACTATACTGTAACCGACCCAAGACTTTCCAGTCATAAATGAAACGGTAATAATATTCTTTCCATTGAGACATATAAAAATTGGGGTACCTGCAGTGAATACAAATAAAATCTTCATTAAATTTTCATAGTATCATTGGTTCGTGTTTCATTTTTCATTGGTCAGGTAAAATAAAATTAAATTCTCTAAGATAATTTGTCCTTGTCTTCTGCAGGTGTCATCTTTGTGCCATCTGCTGCAACATGCCCTAGTTCTGTCCCCTACTCACACACAGGCGCTGCCACCAGGAGTTATGTGCCCATCAAACCTTACCCCACCACCACTCAGGACAACATAAACAACGTGACGTCACCAATTACGTCATCGCCGTCTTCACTCAATACAGGTACTCTACATCACCTCATATTACTTCTATTACATTTCACCGAAAAACAGACATTTGCCCTTCTTCATCTCTTGTATAAATAATGACAACATTCCATTTTCATTTTTTTTTTCGGTATTTCTTTGTAATCTATGTGAAATTAGAGAACTTTAAAGTTTTCTAAATTCACGTAGATTACCAGGAAATACCGAAGAATTGAACGTTATTAATAGTAAAATGCTTCTCAAAGAGGAAAACTTGTGGATGCTTGTACTTTAAATGATAAATTAAATGATACTTGAATGGAGAAAACTTATGTTAGTGGTAATTGAAATGTACAAAAAATATTGAGTAACGCAATCAATATAGATTACTGATATCGACACAACTGGTTTTTTAGATTCCATTTGAAATACAATGTACATAATAAGATCTAATGTATATTTTATTCATGTTATTGTTATTTTTCCAGGCGCAACAGATGTAGACACGAAAAATCCGTTTCCGAAGCTTGAAAATTGCCTGGACAATAATGAACAAGCATCTTCTTATAAAGGTACTAGCCTCTTATTAAACCTTTCCCAAACGACAAAATTTTAGGGCGATCCAAATTGAAAGATCTTGTTTCAAATGAATGGATTTTTTTATTTTTATGTCTTTTTGGATGGAAAACATTGTGGAAATTGAAGAAATTGCTTGTCACAAGCAATTTCTTCATTTTCCACGATGTTTTCCATGGCCATTATTTTATAGGGAGTCAAAAAGCCATTGTGTGGTAATGGGTTAATAGTGTATGTAATGCAATTGTAATTTGATTTTTGTAAGATTGCAAAAGCTAAGACGTAGTGACGGCTATCACTCGTTTAAAATTATGACACAAATTATAAGTTAAAGTACAAAAAATCCATAACTTGCATGATGCTTTACTGACTTTTTTCCCATTTTTTCTTTAAAATATGTTTCGTAAGAAAAACACATAAAACAAAATAGCTAACGCTTTCATAGGCACAGACCTATCATACAGCATCATTTGTAAATTGTGTATTTATTTCAAGAGTTATAATATAAGACTTACCAAAATGCCTCGATGATAAGTTACAGTACTTTTTGATAAGGTAACTCCCCTTTTAAGTAAGTTTTCTAAACAGGAACTAAACATACCATGAAGGTTGCGATGAACAATTAAAGATTCGTTCTATTTCAGTCATATTCACTCACTTTAAGTCACTTATATGATAATAAAATTATATACGTAATATTTTCAGATTTTCTGCGATACCCCTACCCACCTATGGGTCGATCTTCTTCATCACCATTCCTCGACCATAAACTAGATATACCGAGACATCAACGATCATCGGGTAAGTTGCGCCATCACATCGTCGCTTTAAAGTATCCCTTCCCTCAAAAGCACCAAAGAGCAAGAGGAGAAATTTGAAAAGTGCCAATAATTCCCAATGTGTGTTACATTTCCACTCCAATTACAATCATAAACATTGTGAACGGTTTAGAATTTTGAATTAATGCATACTTATTGAAATATTTGACAAAAATGTTCAAAATTACCGCCCTTGCGTATGAATATAGAGTAAAAAATATGTGTAAGTTATTTTCTTCTTCAAGTATGATCTTGAAATCAGGCATGGTGAATCAACTTGTGTGAAGTGTATTTACAAGTGTGTGTAATTTGATGCATTTCGTATGGCTAGAAAGTGCTGTTTTTTTTCGGGGTCTCTAAACCTTAAAGGGGGAATAACACTTAACATCTTACAAATTTTCAGAGAACTTCGTGCAAAAAATAAATATATATTATGAAAATATGGCCTTTAAATTGCATCTATGCCAAATCTTAGCTTTCTATCTTGTGTATTGGCTAGGATGTTGACGGATTTAAAACCCATATGTTTTATTATTATAATTTTTATCCCCCCGACAAAAAATCATGGGGTTTTAAATCCGTCGACATCTAAGCCAATACACAAGGTAGAAAGCTAAGATTTGGCATATATGCAATTTAAAGACCATATTTTAATAATATATATTTATTTTTTTGTACGAAGTTCTCGGACAATTTACAAGATGTTAAGTGTTATTCCCCCTTTAAAACAAATACTTCGTAACTACAGCTGCTCATAAGCTACAGTTGCGAAGGTTTTTTTAAAGCAGCGATATTTAGTTTTACTATGATATTATGCTGTGTTTTTGTTCTGTTTCTATATTTTTTCCTCTTACTTTCTTCCTCATATTGGGTAAGTGGCACCATCATGTCTTGTTTCCTATTCTTGTGCGGATCCAGTCAATTTTCTAAGATGTGACCCTTGTTTTCTATGGGGTCCGTTGGTAGGCCTACATGAAACATGACATATGAAAACAATCCTAAACACGTTGATAAGCCTTAACTTGACAAATCCTAGGGGATCGTGTCCTAAACCTAGATCTGCGCATTAAATTATGATGTATTTTTCAGTTATGTTTTCCTTTCTAATATTGGTTGATCTACGTGAGTATCATTAAATTTTCTTCCATATCGCTGCTTTCAAACAAAAACCTCGTAACTGCAGCTTGTGTTAAGCTGCAGTTACGAGGTTTTTGTTGAAAAGCGACGATGTGTGCTTTCTGGTAGGTTCTTAGTTTATATACATTACTAATTTATTTCTTAATAATATTTTCAGACTGTCGGTTGCTATGGGAGTTTATCTATCAGTTGCTGATGAACACAAAATACAGCAGTTACGTGAGCTGGGAAAATAAAGAGGAGTTTGTGTTTAGGATCGTTAATCCAACAGGTACAAATTTAATTAGAGTCTATTGAAAAATAAACTCTGATCCAAAACCTTCCGAATTGTATAGATTTCTGAAAATTTATTTCACGAATCATTTTTAGAGAAGAATTTTCATTCAATGTTGAATGTTAAAACTGACTATATGTAATATACTCCAGTATCTGAAAATAATTGTTAATCAAAGTACTGAAAGTGCTGTTGGAAAGCAAATTTGCTGATTATGTCTAAAGGCCTTTCTAGTTGTTAGCAATATGAATTACACGGAGTTGGATAAAAGTAATTAATTGAATTTGATTCTTTAGAAAGTTACAAAATACAAATTATGAAAGGATAATGTCTGTTCCATATCAGCAAAATATACTGAACAAAAGAGAAAACTTTGCGCTGCAAGATTTCTTGTTTCTGAAAAAGTATCGAACTAAAAGCCTGATTTTATTTTTACAATATTTCCATGGCATTCGGCAATCGTTTTGTCGAAGTTTCATTGCCTTGTCTCCTTTAATGTCAGAGTTACGGCCCTTAATGCATTTACAGCTAATTTCATCTAATGCCACATACGCGCGATAAACGATTCATTATTTTTACGGAATTGGTCATATCCGGGTTGCCAAAAAAACACAAAACATCTCTCTTATCACTTGTAGCAAGCTCTAAAATAAAGGTCTAATCTGTCAATTTTGTGAATTACCCCCCTTTGACATAAACAAATAGGGAATTTAAAATGTCGAATTCTCCCAGCCGAAAACGACTATAAGGCATTCTAGCACTCTTTTATGTTCTCCTATACCCAATGTCATGTTCTGAAGCTGGTTTTCTTGTATAATAGACTAGTGCGACAGGTCACGGTTCATAAATCTATTTGATGTACAGGCCCGTAGGAAAAGGGGGGGGGGGGTTTAAGGGAGGGGGGGGGGGTTTAAGGGAGGGGGGGGGGTTTAAGGGAGGGGGGGGGGCTAAGCCCCTCCAATGTTGGCCAAAAATGCCGAATTTTCTTGACTGTAAATCAAATAAAATAACCATCTTACCGGCTATCAACGAATTCATTCAATTTCGTAGTTTTCGTTCCACTTAAAACTTCTCTTTATCACTGTATATTGAATGCACGTGTGCTTAATCGCTGTATATTGAATGCACGTGCGTCGTCATCGATTTCTCCGCATTTTGTGGGAGCCTCGTTTTGAAAATGTCGATTTGTTACTATTTTTAGTAACAATTCACATGTATACAATGTTAATTTCCCATAAACCCATTGTTTGCCTCCGGAAGTTAATCAGAGTCTTCTCTGATGAAAATTCGCTCTTCGATATTTGGATGTCGCTATTTACATCGGAGCGCTGTCCAATTCAAAAACAAAAGAAAATTCCGACACAAGTTATGTCGCTGTGTCGGAATTTTCTTTTGTGTTTGACTGGGACAGCGTTCCGTTGTAAATAGCGACATCCAAGTATCATCGAGCGAATTTTCATCAGAGAAGTTTCGGATTACCGGAAGTGTTCTGCGGGTACGGACTAAAACATAAATGAAAGGAGTCTATATCCTAATTAGAAAGCATTTGATCTCTGAAAACTACATGTCTTACTTGCTAAAACATGTGTTCCGTCACTACTTTATCCCTTTCCCAAATAAGACCGGGTTTGACAGCCCGAAAAGAAAATGTTCGGGGGAATATTGGG
The DNA here is from genome assembly GCA_963680895.1 of Fragum sueziense. NCBI lineage: Eukaryota > Metazoa > Mollusca > Bivalvia > Cardiida > Cardiidae > Fragum > Fragum sueziense. The sequence continues at coordinate 46,346,480 of OY804602.1, read as the reverse complement.
ATGAAAGAAGAAACTGCTGATAATCAGAATTTTCTACTTTAACCTCGATATTGTCTTTGGTATTATCTACAAATAGTTCTAATTTTATCTAGGTATGTACCAATTTTGTCGTCTGCTACGGCTTTTTTTTTTATTTTGACCAATCTGAAATGTTTCTATTTGGGAAATGGTTAACATACCAACAATGTAAATTGATTTGATTCTATGTAGGCCTATTCATCTAGATCTAAATCCACGGTGGGTAACTCACATGACTTTAGGGAAGCGTTAACACCGAAAAAATCGTCCGCTTCAAGGTATGTTTTGTTTAATTTCTCAGCTTATACCCTATTGATTTTGATGAGATAAAGTGCACGGAACGCGCCCTTGAGAGGGCTATTCCCGGCTCTAACTCACTCTGCTCCAAATCCAGTGGTTTCTTCAAACATTCGAGCCAAAGTGTTTGTAAGTGCAAAACGAAAGTGGGAAGCATTCACATGCACCGAAGAAAACTTTCGCTTGAATGTTTGAAGAAATCACGGGATCGGAGCAGAGTTACAAACGGGAATAGCCCTCTCAAATGCGCGTTCCGTGCACTTTATCTCGTCAAAATCAACAGAGTATAAGCTGAGAAATTAAACCATACATATCTTGAAGCGGACGATTTTTTCGGTGTTAACGCTTCCCAAAAGTCACATGGGTTATCCACCGTGATATCTATAGATTAAAAAGTTAACACCGTTTTTAAACCAAGTGGTGAAAGGATTGCTATTCTGATTTCTATGCATTTTGAGCATACCATCACATATTCAGGTTTCCCAGATTTCTACTTTCGCTTTGAAATGCCTATAGCTACACGCGAATACTAGCAAGGCCTATTAGACAAGATGTCTATGTCATTAACCTCAAAATAACCACTTAGTTGATCAATCAATTATTGTGAACGCGATTAAATGCATGGCTTATCGAATATCATTGTTTAGTTTCGGACATTAAACGTGTAAGAATTTGGGCATAGAAAGATTCTAAAAATAGACGTGTCCTAGTTCCTATTTTTAGCGCTTGAAGTGGGTCGCATATTTCATAGTTCAGTAAACTTGACTGACCCATTTTCAACGAAAGATATTGGACTGGCTATTGAACCGTAATGAAAGCAAATTACTACGTGATCGTTTCTCCTCTTTTAACACATGTTTAATTGGATGTTTTATCATCGGTCACACAATTGAATATCTTGTGTACAACTATAGAATTCAATATTGAATATTCGAAAGGTTGTTCTTGTCATTGATCTTTGCTTTTGATAGAACTATTTATAGTGAGGAGGACCGGGAGATGTTGTGTGGTATGCAGAGAATGTTAAAGTGCAGAGAAGCACGACTGGAAAGAAAAGCAAATTTTGCAAATTTGCTTTCCAAAAACCAAACTGATAATAGAATTTCGCAACATTATCCCTACGTTGTATATGTGATGGTGGAATAGTTTTGTCTATAAGAAACGAGATGTACTGTCTCGGCGTTTTGCTGAATAAATGTATCTGCATCTCTTCATGAACAAAATGTTTCAGGTTTGGCAGAATTGTGGGGTCAACAGAAGAACAGAACAAACATGACGTATGAGAAACTCTCTAGAGCCCTCCGTTACAAGACACTATTTATACATGTACAAAATGTTACAGGTTTGGCAGAGTTGTGGGGTCAACAAAAGAACAGAACAAACATGACGTATGAGAAACTCTCTAGAGCCCTCCGTTACAAGACACTATTTATATATGTACAAATTGTTACAGGTTTGGCAGAGCTGTGGGGTCAACAGAAGAACAGAACAAACATGACGTACGAGAAGCTCTCTAGAGCTCTCCGATACTACTACAGGATGAATATTATAAAGAAAGTACAGGGGAAACGACTTACTTACAAGTATGTATCATAAAAGCTAAATTTCTTCATGAACACAATGTTGTGGGGTCAACAGAAGAACGGAGGCGCGTTCTTTAGAGCGAGATTTTTTTAAGATTTCTTAAGATGTTTTTGATACAGCGTCTTCGAGACCGAGATTATACGCGAGGTGTTCCGAATGTTCCATACTTCATACAAATGACGTCATGATGACGTCATTTGTATGAATTATGGAGCATTCGGAACAACTCGGTCAATTCTCTCCCCTATAGATTCTACAGAATTTACCGAGGGGTTCCGAAAGAAGTATAGAGCAATGGCGGCTGGCAGTGATCGTCTTAAAAATCTTGCTCAAAAGAGCGCTTTATCCTAAACATCTTTAGAAATCTCAAGATATCTCAAGAAATCTCGCTCTAAAGAACGCGGCTCAGAACAAACATGACGTATGAGAAACTCTCTAGAGCTCTCCGATACTACTACAGAATGAACATTATAAAGAAAGTACAGGGGAAACGGCTTACTTATAAGTATGTATTCGTTACTACTACAGGATGAATATTATAAAGAAGGTACAGGGGAAACGGCTTACTTACAAGTATGTATTACTACAGGATGAATATTATAAAGAAGGTACAGGGGAAACGGCTTACTTATAAGTAAGTATCATAAAAGCTAAAATTCAAAGGTCACATCAACTCACAAGTTGATCTGTATCTTGCGTTAAGATTTCATTTATTTCATATTACTATCAAAATTTAGATGTTGTAAATCAAGAACGAAATACAAAAATACACCTATTAAGATTCAATTTGAATGGAATTTATTGTCTACTCATTCCAAAGTATAACAGCTTAGCACACAATCATTTAGAAATAATGTCTATTGATTAGAAACAGCGATCCTCTGTGTATCAATAGTTCTTACGTCTCCCTGGACCATGTTTCAGATTTCTGCAGCCGCCATCTTGTATTCAGAAAGGTCAGCGGGGAGCCAAGCCACACGGTCGTCTACAAGTGCCTTATGGGGAGGTGTCGCCCCAGCGTCAGGACCCGTCACTCTCAGACGTCAGGGTACCAGATTACGACAGCGACGCCAACAGTATGTCTGATCATTCCATGGATGGAATTGAAGAAGACGCTCATAACGCGGGTGCAAACGAACCAGCACATGGCAACTTTGGTGGTGAAAATCAAACTAATTCTCCTATTACAAAAGATGTGGGATCGCCTAGTGCAAATATCAGAAACCATACCCCTCCCAGTAATCGTAACCATGTGGATTCTTCCCGGTTCGGACTGGAAACTTACTATTCAGACATTTCTCGGCTGCACCTAGACCGGGTACAAGGTAGTAACCCGTTTCATCTGACGTCATCAGTTTATGCGTCCACACAGGCACGGTATAATTTGCACTACCGCGGCGCGGATCACAACAACGCGACGACTGTTTACAAACCGAGTCCTACATATCCGGTGATTGCTCGAAATAATATATTTGACTTGTCTCGTGATATTGTGAAACAAGAACAGTTTGAGATCAATCAAGTGCCTCCTGCTCATTCGCAATCGCCGATTAATCCGGATCACATCGTAAATGATAGCCTCAGACGATCGTACTCGTACGATTTCTCAACTTTACACGTGCCTGGTTTCCCGCTACGTCCTCATCAGGCGCGATCAGCTAGTCCGTGCAAAGATCAACAATCGGAACCCGAGGACCTCTCTTTGAGAAAATCCGATTTTGATCAAGAAAATAAGGAATATATCGATGCTTTTCAACAAAAACCTCGTGACTGCAGCTTGAAACAAGCTGCAGTTACGAGGTTTTCGTTGAATAGCGACGATATCAAAACTGAAATTGGTGAGAAATTAGGTGAAGATGAAAATGGGAATGAAGAAAAGGACGCAGAAATTGATGTTGATACGACTGTTGAGATAGATAATACTATTTCTGAAGACACTACAGCATTGAACTCTTTCACGTGACGTAGAGAGTTCTTAACATAGAAACATTCCCATCCTGGTTAGATTGTCAAAACACAGAAAATGTTTTGGCAAACGGAGAACTTTCTGGTCAACAGCATTTTCTTCATTTGCCTCAATGTTTCACCAAACATTTTCAAACAGTAATGTGAAAATCGGGTCTTGTTCTAAACCTATTTACGAACCCTTTATTAATTTTAAAAATTGTTATTCAGAATTTAAGCAAGGTATTAGTCTTAGATTTTTTTTCTTTTTTCAATTTCAATAATTTGATTCACAATAAGAAATGTGGTGGAAAATCGGTGAATCTGATTAGTCAATTATAAAGAAAAATCTTATTTGTATCATCTGAAGTTTGAAATGCATGTCAATAGTCGTTTAAGTACTTTTTGTCAAAATCAGTAGCTTACCGTGCCTTAATGCATTATATGTGCCTTTCTCACTTTATGCTCAACGGAACTTCAAAAGATTGTTCTTGGTGATGACCCTCTCTATTATAAATGGACGATTTATATTTGTAACCCGTCACGCTAAAAGGGACCTTATCCGAATTCCAAATATTCCAATTTTGACAAACTTGTCAGATTAAGCACAGGTCAGCCAGTTACTGTATGCAAAAAATAAACCTAAAGTAATATAGGGAAAATATTCCGGATTTATAAAATTACATAAAAGTAAAAAGTGTCGGCCCTAGTCTGGCTGCGCGGACTGCGCAGACTGACTAGGGTCGATATTTTTCACACATCCTATAAGGTCCCTTTTAGCGTGACGGGTAACATTTAGAGACCGACTGATGCCTTTATTAGAAACAATGAATCTTACGAAGAACTACTTTCATTCTTATCAAAAGCTGTTGATATTTTTTATTCAACGTTTTGATATTTGTTTCCAATGTTAAAGTAACACTGATATTTTATGTAAGACATATTTTATGTAAGACATTTGTCTCTTTTTTATTTGTTATGTTGAATGTGGAGATTTTATGTATGTACTATGTACAATGTTGCTCATTACTTTGTTTTAGACGAATACAAATACATATCAAAAGCGTATTAACTAATTTTCTTACCCGTTAAAGATCAGGGTCCCGTATTACTAAACATCTTACGATCAAGTTTTTGTATAAACTGTGTAACAAGACATCTGATTGCACGAGAAATCCGACTGAGCCAATCAGGGCTGTTGTTACAAGTAATTATGCAAAAATCAAAGTACGATCGTTAGTAATACGGGCCCCAGGAGCTGTGATCATACGACTTCGTTATATTCCGTTTTTATTCACCTGACAGGGTGTGGCTAAGAAAAGAAGTTATTCGACGAGTTTACTTCTCGATACCTTGGTTGATAGAAGAGAAAAAACGTGCGACACGAGCATGAACATATTTCAAATTGAAACAATGCGCGATTGTAAAATGTGTTGTCATAAAACCTCGTAGCTACAGATTGATTCACGCTGTAGTTACTAGTATAATGTTTTGCAACAATACCGACGAATTACCGCTAATCGAGAAGGCTGTTTCTCCCCAAGCTTAAATGGAATGAACCGTTTACTAAGCTCCGCCCTGTCTCCCGAATAAAAAGAGATAGGGTACATTTTTGGCGCTATTAATGGAATATATTAGAATAAGTTACATTATTAACATAAGTAACAAAGTGTAACAAGATCAATACAAAGACTAATAAAATGATATCACAGATTTATCATAATGTTTCATTACCCTAATAACAGTGAGCTCTTATAACATTGCAAAACTGGTTTTATAATAGGCTAGTTTTTCCAATCCATGTAATCTTCGTAACATGCTTGCAACAACTAAATAACATAGTTGTAACAGATTTCTAGCATTCATCGGGTTTATAAGAAGACGACGTTTTTCCAGTCCTCGTAACCTTTATAACATGCATGTAACAACTATATAACATTGTTGTAACATGTAAATACAACGAATATCCATTTAAAAAACGTGTTTTCAGAGCCCATATCCCCGAAATTGCTGTAACATTGTAACATCGGGTTTATAAGAAGACCACGTTTTTCCAGTCTTCGTAACCTTTATAACATGCATGTAACAACTATATAACATTGTTGTAACATGTGAATACAAAGAATATCCATTTGAAAAAAACGTGTTTTCAGAGCCCATATCCCCGAAATTGCTGTAACATTGTAACATCGGGTTTATAAGAAGACCACGTTTTTCCAGTCTTCGTAACCTTTATAACATGCATGTAACAACTATATAACATTGTTGTAACATGTGAATACAAAGAATATCCATCTAAAAAACGTGTTTTCAGAGCCCATATCTCCGAAATTGCTGTAACATTGTAACATCGGGTTTATAAGAAGACCACGTTTTTCCAGTCTTCGTAACCTTTATAACATGCATGTAACAACTATATAACATTGTTGTAACATGTGAATACAAAGAATATCCATTTAAAAAAAACGTGTTTTCAGAGCCCATATCCCCGAAATTGCTGTAACATTGTAACATCGGGTTTATAAGAAGACCACGTTTTTCCAGTCTTCGTAACCTTTATAACATGCATGTAACAACTATATAACATTGTTGTAACATGTGAATACAAAGAATATCCATTTAAAAAAAAACGTGTTTTCAGAGCCCATATCCCCGAAATTGCTGTAACATTGTAACATCGGGTTTATAAGAAGACCACGTTTTTCCAGTCTTCGTAACCTATATAACATGCATGTAACAACTTTATAACATTGTTGTAACATGTGAATACAAAGAATATCCATTTGAAAAAACGTGTTTTCAGAGCCCATATCCCCGAAATTGCTGTAACATTGTAACATCGGTTTATAAGAAGACCACGTTTTTCCAGTCTTCGTAACCTTTATAACATGCATGTAACAACTATATAACATTGTTGTAATATGTGAATACAAAGAATATCCATCTAAAAAACGTGTTTTCAGAGCCCATATCTCCGAAATTGCTGTAACATTGTAACATCGGGTTTATAAGAAGACCACGTTTTTCCAGTCTTCGTAACCTTTATAACATGCATGTAACAACTATATAACATTGTTGTAACATGTGAATACAAAGAATATCCATTTGAAAAAACGTGTTTTCAGAGCCCATATCCCCGAAATTGCTGTAACATTGTAACATCGGGTTTATAAGAAGACCACGTTTTTTCCAGTCTTCGTAACCTTTATAACATGCATGTAACAACTATATAACATTGTTGTAACATGTGAATACAAAGAATATCCATCTGAAAAACGTGTTTTCAGAGCCCATATCTCCGAAATTGCTGTAACATTGTAACATCGGGTTTATAAGAAGACCATGTTTTTCCAGTCTTCGTAACCTTTATAACATGCATGTAACAACTATATAACATTGTTGTAACATGTGAATACAAAGAATATCCATTTAAAAAACGTGTTTTCAGAGCCCATATCCCCGAAATTGCTGTAACATTGTAACATCGGGTTTATAAGAAGACCACGTTTTTCCAGTCTTCGTAACCTTTATAACATACATGTAACAACTATATAACATTGTTGTAACATGTGAATACAAAGAATATCCATTTTAAAAAAACGTGTAGCAACTTTATAACAATGTTACAGCAATTTCGGGGATATGGGCTCTGAAAACACGTTTTTTAAATGAATATTCTTTGTATTCACTTTTTACAACAATGTTATGTAGTTGTTACATGCATGTTATAAAGGTTACGAAGACTTGAAAAACGTGGTCTTCTTATAAACCCGATGTTACAATGTTACAGCAATATCGAGGATATGGGCTCTGAAAACACGTTTTTTCAAATGAATGTTCTTTGTACATACTTGTTACAACAATGTTATATAGTTGTTACATGCATGTTATAAAGGTTACGAAGACTTGAAAAACGTGGTCTTCTTATAAACCCGATGTTACAATGTTACAGCAATTTCGAGGATATGGGCTCTGAAAACACGTTTTTTCAAATGAATATTCTTTGTACATACTTGTTACAACAATGTTATATAGTTGTTACATGCATGTTATAAAGGTTACGAAGACTTGAAAAACGTGGTCTTCTTATAAACCCGATGTTACAATGTTACAGCAATTTCGGGAATATGGGCTCTGAAAACACGTTTTTTTTAAATGAATATTCTTTGTACATACTTGTTACAACAATGTTATATAGTTGTTACATGCATGTTATAAAGGTTACGAAGACTTGAAAAACGTGGTCTTCTTATAAACCCGATGTTACAATGTTACAGCAATTTCGGGGATATGGGCTCTGAAAACTCGTTTTTTCAAATGAATATTCTTTGTACATACTTGTTACAACAATGTTATATAGTTGTTACATGCATGTTATAAAGGTTACGAAGACTTGAAAAACGTGGTCTTCTTATAAACCCGATGTTACAATGTTACAGCAATTTCGGGGATATGGGCTCTGAAAACACGTTTTTTTTAAAATGAATATTCTTTGTACATAATTGTTACAACAATGTTATATAGTTGTTACATGCATGTTATAAAGGTTACGAAGACTGGAAAAACGTGGTCTTCTTATAAACCCGATGTTACAATGTTACAGCAATTTCGGGGATATGGGCTCTGAAAACACGATTTTTTAAAATGAATATTCTTTGTACATAATTGTTACAACAATGTTATATAGTTGTTACATGCATGTTATAAAGGTTACGAAGACTTGAAAAACGTGGTCTTCTTATAAACCCGATGTTACAATGTTACAGCAATTTCGAGGATATGGGCTCTGAAAACACGTTTTTTCAAATGAATATTCTTTGTACATACTTGTTACAACAATGTTATATAGTTGTTACATGCATGTTATAAAGGTTACGAAGACTTGAAAACGTGCCCTATTTAGAAACCCGATGTTGAAAAAGATATAGAATGGGATCATTGTGAAATTCATGTTACAGCTGTTACTTGGTGTATTGACTGTAACAAATGAATACCCATTCCGATTTCTGCGCCAATTTTGAGCACTAATTCAATAAAAACAGAATATATACGAGTATCATGGTTCTTTTCTTTACTTTTGTCAACAAACACGATCGGAAGCTGAGAACAAGCGTGAAAAGTGGTAAGGAAAAGTTACCACGGCATGCGACAGAAAAGGATCCCAAAAATCGCTTTGTCTTGCATGTTCTCGGCAATGACAAAGAAATGGATATTTTGGTTTCATAATAAATCGGAGAAAAGTACGGATACTTTGGTATTCAGTAATAGGAATAATGTACTGGCCAAAACTCCTAACCGGCCACTTTAAAAATGACGATAACTTTATTAAAAGCCATTACATTTTAATGAAATTTGATATGAAATTTTTTAAGCATAATGTACGTGGATTTTCATGATGATTAACCAATTTTCTTCAAATGTGGATGTGTAATAAAGGAAAAGCTCAAAAAGCTCGAAATCTTCATAGAGCTCGAGATATAACAATTTCAACAATTCTAAGTCCACAAATCGTTTGCTGCAACCCAGACCAAAAGAAAAATTAGAAAACATTGTCAATTTTGTGTGACTTTTGACTACATGAGAAACAGAAAAATAGGAGGCATGGTAAAATGAAGTTTAAATTCAACCGGCAAACCATTTTATCCAGCAAATATGCTCAAATATGGCCTGGTGTGGAAAAACGATGCAGCAAGCAGTTTTTGTACACTTATCCTACATTTTGTAGCTCGTCGGGAATTATCCGTCTACATTTAAAACATTTTTAAAGAAAAAGCGTGTTTTATGTGTTGTTTTTAGGAACCGTTTTTCTGCATACATAAGCTCTTTTATTTTCTTTTATAGCCACACACACAAGTTTCAAACATGTTCATTTTTTTTGCTTAAAAATTCACATAGCAAATTTCATGAAAATCCAACCACCACAAGAAAAAATAGTTTTGTTTTTAAAGTGGCCGGTTAGAAGTTTTGACTAGTATATATTTAGATGAAAGTTTACAAAATGTACATTTAAACAGATCGTGTTTGTTGATGAAAGTAAGGAAAACATATCGTAATAAAGTGACATAATAACCGCCCGTGAAGACATATCCATCAAAAGTTAAGTTAGTTCTGTATTAAATAGGAAGCAAAAGCAATTACGTCACATTTAGATTATGAAATGATCCATTAGCAAGTGTACAAGATTTGTTGAATATTTCTGCCGCTGAAAAGGCCATATAACGTCATAATGTATTTTGAATTTGCTAGTATGAATGATCAAATGAAATTCGGTAAAACATTACCAAGGATTCCTGAAGATACTTTGACCGATGCTACAACAACATCCTTTCTGAGTCTACAAACAGCTCTGTCGGACCGTATATGGTACAAAAACGAATATGGTACAAATTTGTACCATATTCGGCCGAATATGGTACAACTGTGTATTTGTACCATATACGTATCTGCAGTTTTGGGGTAAAATGCCTGACCGAATATGGTACAAACTTGTACCATATTCGGATGAAAAATGTACCACATTCGTTCCGAATATGGTACACACTCATCATCGTCATCATCATCGTTATATCATCATCACCATCACCACCACCACCACCACCACCACCACCACCACCACCATCATCATCATCATCATCATCATCATCATCATCATCATCATCATCATCATCATCATCATCATCATCATCATCATCATCATCATCATCATCATCGTCATCGTCATCGTCATCGTCGTCGTCGTCAGCAGTAACAGAAACAGCTAACCTAACCACACTTTTCATGGATTTTGCTGGTTGTGTAACTGTTTCGCCGGCTAGCTGAGTCGGTTGCGCGTCAGATTGGCACGCAGGCGGCCTGGGTTCGATTCCCGGGCGGGCCAGATACTTTCGTTGAGATTGGTCGCGAAATTATTTCTACGACCATTCTTCCCCTACCGCTGTTTCAAGTAGGGCAGTTGTCAATTAATCATCATCAGCATCATCATCGTCGTCGTCGGACTCACTGTATTTTTGTAAACAGAGATTTCGCCTCAAAACTCAATAGACCGTAGACCAGGTGATCAGACTTCCACGTATATAGCATTTCAATTCGTCGAAGGTAAGAAGTTTAGCAGATATCGACTGAGTGAAAAGATACTGCCATCGATCTTGCGACTCGGGTTCGAGTCCTCCGAGTACCTTTAGTTTTTCTGCTAAGTTTGGATTTTAACCCATTACCAGACAGCAAACTTTAAGACTTGTCCAAATAAAAAAAATGTTGCAGACGACAATTTCAAGTGAATTAAATTTTACCTTTTTCCAATATATCTGTGTATAAAAATGTGGGAAATGAAGAAATTGACACAAGCAATTTCTTCATTAACCACAATATTTACCAAAGCCATCATCTTGTAGGGCGCCAAAAAAGCCACATAATGTTGGAAGGGGTTAAAATGTTGTACACGGGTCACGGGTACATGCGCCCTTGCCAATGTCACATCAGAAAACTTGCACAATTGCTGTTGGCGTATGCAAGAAGGGAAGGGAGAAGCAATTCGGCAATCGAATGAGTGCTTTAACGATTTATTATCTAAAGGCCCGGTCACATATGATTCCGCGGCCATTCCGCA